>JAEOAE010000783.1:0-16576 GCA_036365155.1 Meriones psammophilus
CCGCCAGCAGAACAGAAGAAACTGTGCTTTACATTGCAAAACCACCGTGATAAACCTTGCAAAAGGTTCTAGTGTTGTAGCGGGTGCTGACCCATCTGCAGCTGTGGGAATAACGGCTCTCGCACGGCGTTGGCGGTCGGGGTCATCATTGTCGCAACAGGTCTCCTGGGTATCGTAATAACTCCAATGTGGGACGCAGATAGCGATGTATTTGTCAACCGCCTGCGATATCCTTTCGTGCACGTCCACTTATTACAGATAAGGTCAGGGCACATTATCGGTTTGACTGGCTGAATGACCAGCCACACGGAAAACCCCAGTGACAGCGCCAGCACAAGGCGCTGGTCCGGACAACGCCTCTACGTGATGACGCTTACGTGGTGTATCACTTTCTGCCTCATGCATAGAGGTCGTGCATCCTCTTGCGTGAGGGCCACTCGGGGCTTATGTGCGATTTAACTCGGCCTTTTGTAGGTTCCGGCCTAGTCCTCAAGTGCTTTGACGCAGAAATGCGTCGACTACGACGTTCGGCTTTGCTGCTCTAGTATAACTGTTTCTGTCGAGCTTGGCGTCCCTGGCGGAGCAGACGGATAATCCGGCACCCCCCCCCTGTTGCTACAGCGGGCTTTGTGTGTCGAGATTGAAGACGAAATGTCTTTGCACATCAAACATGAATCCTACAGGTTGAGTACATCTGCACTGTGACTAGGGTAGTGGTCTAGTAGACCTAAGTGTACAATACGACTACACTGACTACAGAAGAAAAACACTTCAACAGCCTCAGGAATACCGTCAGTAGAGACAAACAGACTGTAGCCTCTCTGGGTTGCCGGTGAAGCATCTGATGACTGCCTTGCAGGGCGCATGACTCCCTAGGGACTATGCAAAGCCCCGTAGAAACAGTCCAACAGTGCTACTGTGTGTACACACATATTTTGCGAATCAGCAAATGACAAGCTCGTCGTGTGGGTGTACATGCTATTGAAGGTATAAGCGCAGGTCTCGCTGCACTATTGTTCTGAAGACACACGCACACGCGTCGCAATTCACGGGCTGCTCAGGTGTGCCCAGTCTATTCTCGTGCCGCGGTAGGTAGCTAAAGGGCAGTTCATGATAGGTTAAGAACCTTGATGATAGGACTTTCTAATGGGAAGTTGCGTCTCAATTCACTGCCCCGTTGCGGGTTTTCAGCATAAGAATAATTCTGGGCAAACAGGGTGGAAGGTTGCTGCTTCCACAATTTTTCGGCCTCTGCCTGAGTGCTGTTGCATTAATGCCTGTATTCTTCCTGGAGATCGGCTGAAGCAGATACCTGCTTACTGAGTCAAAAGTAACTGATCTTGTTTGGCAGCACCGTCCAGAGAGGAAGTGGAGCTAGCGGGCGCCCTGCTTCAGGTAAGCCTTCACAGAGGTCGCCCGTTCATTATCCGTAGGCATGCTGGCGATATGGTTTCGAACAAAACCAGAGATGCCTCTAAGGTCGTAGGCCTGGATGCAAGGTCGCTGATGTTGCCCGGTTCAAGTGTCACGAGAGATGGTCGTGATGCGGTTCCAGCGACTCCACAGGGTAGACCCCAGGAGAAATGTTACATGGGCCGTCGTACTGTAACATAGCCTGGCCCGCGCCATCCTTATGTGTCAGGTGCAGTCTCGCCACAGCGGTGCTGCGGCTCGACTATCCTCAGCGGCCGGATGTGTGATTTTATTGCCGCAGATATTGGAATGAGACAATCGGACGTGCCACCATATATTCAGTCATTGAAAGCTGTGCGCTGGCATCGATCGTATCCATACTAGAGCGAAAAAGTGAAAGGTTTCCTCCGTAGCTAAGCATTCTAGTGAGGGCCTATCCTCTTGGAGGCAAGTACAGACGACAAACCCCTTTGGTCTAAGCCAAGTGACAAAGGTCCAGCCCGACTCCTGGAGGGAAGAGTTTAATCGTCTCCACGTGGACAGTGACCAAGTACACACTCTGTATTCGTGTTCTAGGCTTCCCGCTCTGTGCGTCCACTTTCCGGGGACTGGTGATTACCGCCGGCTGCAGACAACTCCAGGAACTGACCGTATGCTACTTCCCAAACTGGATGAGTTCGTGTGAGTAACTCGCTGCGCTGTGTAAGTTGGATGTACTCTAGTCACACTGAGCATCACCTCACATACCGGGGTGTACATGCACAGTGTGAAAAACGTACTTTATAGTGATACAAGCGCCCCTTACTCTAAACAGGAGGCTCTGCTATTTGAGAAGACAGACGTGTTTGATATACAGTGGGATTCCCTGTACAACTAACGGTGTTCCGGTAGCTGCCTGTTTCAGTATCTCCCCGTCTTCAATTGGTCCATATAGAGTTGGGTCGCCTGCTTGCTGTGGTCAACGATGTACACCGACCCGACAGTCGTGGTCATTCTGGACAGAAACACTAAGGTACGCCTATTGATAGCTATGTGCCAGACCGAATGCCAAGAACGTTAAGGGGACTGGCGTCTGGGGTTGACGAGGAGAAACGTCCAGAAATCCACGGAAGGCTGATTCGTAAACTGTTTTAGTGTCACGGCGTGTGAAGCCTGGGACGTATAGTTGGAGATACACGAAGGAAGGTGCACAAGTCGGTAGGGAAGCACTTTTCATATACCCGTGATTATGGTCTGTGTGAACTACTGATGAGTGAAGCTTGAACTTAGTAAGCAATATTGAACAAAAATGATGGTTAGTGTGAGCTAGTGCTCCGGGTGACCGCTGCACTGGCGTTCGAATTCCGTTTCCCAGACATCATGGGCGATCTAGCCACTACAAGCAACATGTCACCGCACAAATATGCAAAGTACACAGCATCCGGGTGGGGACGTGAACAGCCATGTGGCGAGCACTGCGGAAGTGCTTTTCGGAGGGTGGGTTCATCTACGCGAACTAAGAAAATTCCGCATGACTTACCGCGAATCCCGTTTCAAATGTATATTTTGTGCGTCGTCTGCGCATCAAATTACCTGCTACGAAAACGCACTGCTGTGGTGACACTCGAGCTCAAAAGCTGGCAGCCGGAAGAAACCGAATAGGGAGGACGGGCGCGGCAACAGTCCCACACTTGGCTGCCTCAAGTCAGTGCGACTATGTTTCTGTATACGGAAATGAGCAGCCTCTCTTGAAGCCTGCACTATCAGAAATGATGCCTGCATTGTTAGAAAAGGCATTACACCACCAGAAGACGAAGCCGCTACCAGGCCAGCAGCCGCGTGAACAGTGCTACACGCTGCTGGAGCCAAGCACTGCTTTTATGCAGCGGCACCACTTCTCGCAGCCGTGTGCGATTGATAGAACAGCCTGTGCGAAACGCTTGGTTCGGAGGCGCACCGTTCTGCAATCCACTTCGCTACTAATTTCCACCACATCCACGTCACGAACTGCTAAGCATTGTTTTGGTAGGCGGAGGCCTTGATTATGGAAGGGGCTGCACCTGGCCGGTCAGGTGTGCGGCAGCTTTCATCGGAAAACTGCAAGCGGTCAGTCACATTTGCTCCACAAGCCGCCGCATGGTTTTGAAAAGCCAATTTGCCTTAGGATGGCTTCATCCGAGTCATCTTCATCAGATAAGACCGTGCTACAGAATGGTTCACAGCCACTGTTTGGAAGAGGCTCAACGATGGCAGTTGTGGGTAAGTCACCCTGAAATACCGGATATATCAAGTGTTTGCAGCGTCTCTGCAGTGGCAAAACCTACATTTCAATCCTACTTCCCAGTGATAGTAGCTATCCGCTCATTGTCGTCAGCAAATTACTGAATCAGGGGCGCGCTCTTTGCTGATGATCGATTGCAGCTGATCCATTTGCTCATTCGGCGAGGAATAAGCGCCGTGCATGCCCTTGAGGCGAAGCACTGATGCATTTTCCCTCATTGTCACCCACCCCAGCGAGTATGGAGCACTTTGCAGAAAACCTGAAGACGGTGGCAACATCGCGTCTCAAAAACTGACGACAGAACACATCGCCTGACAGTCGCAAAGCCTTTGTGGTCTCGACGCCTGCGTCTTCCACATCTATTATGACGTCGTGCGCACGCCTAACTCGACGTGTATTCAGCAACTAGGTGGCACAGTATTCAGACGCCAGGCCCGCTCTCCCGCACCTGGTAAACTCTGTCCTGTTTGCCGTTGTTGACAGGAACGCTCGTCTCACGATTAGAGGTGCATCAGTGCTTGACAAGACCAGAACGCAAGCTCTACTAGCACTGGGGAATACCATTTGGCATACGGTGCACCCTACGCTACAAGTATATAAATTCAGCACATTTTATGGTTCCTCTTCAGCAAGCTCACTTACACTGGTGAAAAGAATATTCTTGGAGGCACCACGTGCGTCCCGGCGAGTATGTGGCGACAGGTTCTGCCTGCTGCCTCGTCAAATCCCAAAATCGCGTCTCCGTTGGCCCGGTACATGCGGCGAACGCCGCAGAGAACTGGATGGGCACCTGCGTGGAGGTCATCCATCACTGATAGAACGGTGAGTTGCGTATTTGCGATGCCTGGCTGAGACGATAATGCCGTCAACAGTCGCCGTGAGGAGCCATGCGATGGACTGAAGGCATATATAAGATTCATTGTGCGACGCGATCGCCACTTGCGTTTCATGGGAGAACCACCGCGGCACATCGGCGACAGGCGCGCGAATGACGTTGACGGTGGCAGGATGGCGACGGCGGATTCAGTCCTTGTCGTACCACAATCGCATCGTGCCGTCGTCCGAACAGCTGAAAAACGTTGTTGTCGAAAGGTTGTATCGCACCTGCAAAGTAGCAGGGGCCGAACAGAAAGGGACATAACAGGCACTCACTTCATCATAGCACGTATTCTGCGAATTTTTCGCAGTCACACAATACAGGTTACGAGTTATAAGATAGACTTCTTGCATGGACAATGAAGTTTGAAAACTTCTGCCACTCTTTGTCACCGGTGCAGTGTGTCCAAGTACGTGTCCAAGTACTGCTCATTGTAGGATGTAGGCACCGATGGATCAACCCTTCGTCTGTCCCGATTAGATAGGTAGAGGGGTTCTGCTGGCTGACGTCAATGCAAAGGCCAGTAGCGTAGCGGAACAACGCTGTCTGGTTATTGTCCTCGTGGTTTCGTGCCTCGTGAAGCTTCAAGCAAAGGGTTTGACGCACGTTTGATCGACATCAAAACTGTTTTCTCAGACCTGAGCAAGCCGCGACAAAACAACCCAAGCTTTGAGAACTTTCGCACTTCAGCCACGTCGCTGAAAATTTGTAACCTCTGCTGTCCCTCGCAATTCGTCGCGACAAATAGGGACTGCGCGGTATGCTACCTGAGGAAAGAAGCTCATCACATACTGGATCGCCTACACACAAATATACCTCACCTTTTTCAACGCCACTGGTTGACAGTGCCATCACCAGCGATAGACATTATTTGTTCGCGAGACAAGGATTCTGGACCTCTGTCTCTACCCACCGGACGTCCCACACAGCGTCACTATGCCGTGCGGCTGCCTGTAGTACACATCAGGCAAAACTGGTAAATCGTGCGTGCGGGATCCTAGGTGTTGGCTAAGTGATCCTTCGAAACTGGAGACGCGCATTTGTCGCATGCACGTGTCGCGGATGATAACGGTGTCCCTGTAATGGTCGTCATCTGCTTATCTCTCTGCAACGCCTCGCAGGAGCTGTGCCCGGTGTACGCACATATCGTCCATCAGAGGACCTAACGACATTCACGTACCACGGACTACAGCTGTGTTCAGCAGTGTCAGAGTACCCACACTCCTTGTCAGTGGCTGCATTAAAATTGATCAGCGCGCAAGCCCAAGTGGTTGCAGATTACCCAGGAAGATAACAGACGATGGCTTTGTAGTGCTGGCTGCTCGTCTTTCTTTCTTATGTCCACACAAGTACGTGTCCGTCGGCCAATCCAGCCACCAAGATTGGGGTTCAACGCAGAAAAACTCAGACACAGAACACCTGAGGTTGTCGGATTCTTCTTTCCGGGTACAAAGGGTTTCGCATAGACCAGAAAAGGATGTGTCAGCTGTACAGTTCAGAGTAGATAGGACATCCAAAAAGCTTCTTACTTCTAAGATTGTATAACCTCATTAGCGTCTCATGCCTCTTACAAGGCCGCTTTCACTCAAGAAACTTGATCCGACGCCAGCGACCCGCAGTTTGCATAACAAATGACGCAACGTACCGTAGCAACTCCATCGGCAGATGATGGTGTGCGTCCGTGTCCGACAACTAGCAGATCCGCATTACTCGTGCTCCACTCTGCGGAGGCAACGTCGGTACCCGGAGTGAGGTCGGCCATTGAGGGAGAAAATTCTTTCAATGTAATTCGTATCCTCTGCTCCTCAGGCCCCTGGCCTCTCCTCTTCCTCGTCAGACGCTGGCGTACGTCACCATCCGCTCGGAACGGAAGACTCTGCGGTGTTTTGTCGTCTGGTAACTCTTCCGCCGAGTAATTTTTCCACTCTCAGATTCTTCCATCTTATATGCTGAACAGGCGAGACACAAGGGGCACGCCGGTAACATCGGAGATGGAATGCATGCGTGAACGTCCAAACTTGGAAGTGAAATCACCGCTGCAAAAATGAGGGACATCCTGGTAGCGGAGTGCACGCGGCGACAAACGCCGCATCGCTAGAAGCAGGTGTTCTTACTGGAGTGGCAGGCCCACATGCATAAGCCCCGTTTCTTACGTGATATTTTTTTTTGTCTTGGCATTTCCTCCACCTGCTGCTGGGTGATAGTTACAGTAAACCATTTGTTGAGGTGGTATCTAGTTTGAACAAGCACCTTGTACATAACAGCGAGGTTTGGTACCCTGGCCTTGTGAGGTCAGAGATTTTTCCCATTTCAGACCAGAACACGGATCCGACGATGCGTTCCTGCCACTGTCCACGAATGATCTGCGGCGACGCCTGGTGCTCCAGCTTTCTGCAGTAGGGCCCGCCTCCGTCGGACGTTCCTCGTGGAACCACTTGCGTGTAAAGGGCTCGCCCAGTCCCTACAGTAGACATGTCAGCCAGAAAGGAGAATGCCCCGGAGATAAAGAATGCGTGCTCTGGAACTGGCTGCTGCCCTGTAAAGTATCACCCTCACATATCTACAGTTCAGCACTAGACCAAGCGACAATTCTCTGGTGGACCAATTCGCACCGAAAATCAAGCAGCCGGTGCTGTACAGACAAGATATATACTAATCTGACGCGAGCTGTCGGTCACTTACGTATAACACACCCGCCTAACAAAGCACCGCAAAATACGCGTTATATTAAATGCTGGAAAAATGATGAACTACAAACGTAGATCCACAGTATTCGTTAGGTTGTGTCCTAATGCCTTTGAATCTACTCGCTTTATGTAAACTCTCTCTTACTCAGTCACAGCGGACACCCAGGTGCCGGCTCACTGATTTAACAGCGGTGGCGGTGGCTCTGCGGAGTCGGATGTACTTCATTTGTGCCTCGACTTCGTCGCTTGTGCACCTCTCAGGGTGTTCAGAGCCGTGGCATGCGGCATCGCATTTTCCGAGGAAGATGGCATTGCGCCGGTATACTGCGTGTGATTTGTCAAAAACCGAGGAGCTTCCTGGCAACTGTATCGCGTAGTCCATGTGTTCTTTTGCCTTCTTCATCCATTGTTGTTGCACCGTTTTCACCTCTACGGGAGAATGGCGAAGCACGCCCTAAACAAAATCTTTACCTTTAGCCGCCAAATCTATTGCAAGGGAAAATTAGAGGTTGCGCAGTGCGCTCGACTTGCAGCGTTTAACGAATGGCTTTTGTTCTGCCCTAGAATCTCTGGGGCTCATTCTTGCCACCAGATGTCTTCGAACTCAGCGCATATCATGTGGGTAGTGCATACTTACGTTGGCAATACAAATGTGGAAAGCATCGCTAAATTTCGGCAGGACTCGCACCAGCTCCAGCAGTTACCGGCGGAGGCGGCACTGCTGACACTTCTTTCATTTTCAAAGGGCGATTAGTTGTCTGGGAATGATTAACTGTATACTTTTTCGGCCTGCAATCAGGCTGCTTGTCAGTTGCTCGTATTCATATTCCTCTTTGCCGTGTTCAGTACGCGTCAGAATCAGCTACAACCGCCAGACTCGGAAAGCGAAAATACAGGTCTGTGGCACATTCTTGGAAATAAATGGAGTCTGAAATGTAGGATGGTCGCGCTTGTATCCTGGGATGCTTGGAGAGATAAAACAATGCACATAAACACATGTTCGCACGAAGATACCAATAAAAGTGCCGTGTAACACTGAAGGTACGATAGTTTGCCCAAGGCAAAGTGGACTGGACATGCACTTATACTCGCAGCTGTGGTCGCTCTCGTCCTAAGTATACATTGCTTACGCCACAATACATTTTGGCCCGTAGACCAAAGTGAGAGAAGATTGCAGTGCTTTCCGACGCAAGTAGCCTAGTAGCTGCATATGCCAGCTCTTTCCTTGTTTATTTCTTCGTTTCCTCCGGCCCGGTCTACAGTTGATTGATCAAGCCGGTGAAGTATCTCAGCTTCAGGCTGCCCTGCGATTTCCACTTCACACTCCACACGCCTCTGGCAATATTCCGTTAATGCTTCGAAACTAGCATTCTGTGTAGCAACCGCGCCGCCATTCCCGTGGTGGCTTTATCTCTACGGCAGCAGGACGTCCGCTGACCCATTGACACGGGGTAATCTTGCGCATCGTATCTATCCCATGTCGCGTTCAACGTATTCTTTTGAGTTGAAACACATCTATCGAGTCCGGACGAGCCCTTCTTACGACACGTTATCACATTTGTTGCGCTTTCCAGTCCCGCTAACGCTAAACAAATTGCGAGTCTTTTCGGCGTCACCACCCTTCCGTTGAGCAATACATGGATTTTGCCGGTCCTGTCGCAAACAGTTGAGTATAAAACCACTAACCCAATGATTGCTTTCCCGTAAACCGTGCGTGCAGTCTGAATGAGTTAGAGGAACGTTCTCATGTAGACGCAGGTACACCTGAAGTAAAACGATTCTAACGTCAGTCATTCTGTGAGTGCTACGGATAGCCAGGGGGCAGCACAGCTATATAGCTTCGCTCAGCCACTACTAGTCAACAATGAAGACGCACACGAAAATCTACCCCTTGGTTTATTGGTGTGATAACGCTTTGGACTGCCAAGTGCCTATGCGTAACTGCTGTATCCCTTCTCATCTCATCCTTGCTAGGGAACGATGGGTTGATTCACGATGCCCATCGTAGTTTATTGCGAATTTGTTTTGTCTTACGGTATATGTGTTTCTAGTGCTCCAAAGTTGATCGAAGAGCAAACTGTGCATAAGCCAAGTGCGTCGCGGCCAGGTGCATATTTGGTACCTGCAAGGTGTAGCTGCAGTTGAGTACAAACCAAGATGCTCGTTACTAGCAGCGCGAGACGCTGAAGCGTGATCTCTCTTTTGTCACGTACTGTCGGTTGGTTCGCGTACGTTGGACTGTGGGTTACAGAGACGCGAAGCAAGACTTCTTGAATGAGCTGACATTTTCTACTGCCACGCCGGGGATCGGTAACATCTTTGTCCCCGTCAGCCCTACGGCGGTGTGAGAGACAGAACTGTCGACGACGAAGAAGCGCCTAGTAACCGCCCTTTCGAAAAGCCTCCTTCTTCAGGACGGATCACCTCCCTCCATGACGGAAGAATGCTTTGGAAATTCAGCGTCCCGTTCACATGTCTGGAGCCGCCAGGCGTGCTGAATTTCGTTAGCACTAAAAGATGTAGAACTAGGTTTCTTTTACACGTCCCGCACTACGGATCACAGGGACCGAAAAGCCACCGCCCACAGCGCACAGTTGACTTCGTCCGATGGGTTTGCATTGCACAGCAGTATCTCTCGCACCCCTACAGCGAAATGTTACATTCAGGATGGTGGCTCTAAGTAAGTGCCTTGCACTGCAGCATCAGTGTGTATGCACAAATGACTTCGAAGATGGGTGAGTAGTAAACGACAAGCAGAAATCTAGCTGTCAGAGCTCATTTCCGGTGGGCAGAAGAGCTCATGCTTGTGGCATGAAGCACCACAGTCACACTGCCAGAAGCTATGGTACAGATGGCTGGGCTCTTCAAGCAGAATCCGTTTTCTGCATGCAGTGTGTGACTAACTCCATGTGCCGCTGGTTCTCAGCGTCTGGATGTAGTGAATGAGGAACTGTTATCAAGTCTGAGCTGGCCGCCGCTGGATTTCGTGTGCCACAAGTCACGGGATCAACTGCGCACGTACCTCTCACAGAGGTGCAATTCCTGTCTCAGTCGCACTTGTAGCATGCCAAAGCCGCCACAAATCCACAACACTTTGCCTGGGAGGTCGCGTTCAAGGTTGCACATTTGCGTGCATGCGCCCCTGTAGGCACATGCACCAGCTGGCGCGTAGCCTGCCTTCTGTACAGTGCAATGGTTGAGGCCCTCACGTTGCCAGGCTCCAGGTGTGCCGTCTGCAAAACTCAAGGTCGGAATCAACATTCAGTGCCACTGGTAGCCGTGCTGATCAGCTGCTTGCTTTCGACATATGAGGCGCAGTTAGAGACTAGCTGGTTTACAGGAACAGGGGGTAGTGAGGACGCGACTTCACTTTCTTTATTCAAATGTCAAGTGAACAGGGCAGTCTCTGTCAGAGGTACGCTACCTGCCTGTTGATGCACGGTGGTCCAGAGAAGGCGTTGCCCTTTACGACAGACTTAAACTATCAGTCATGTGAAAAGCAGAAAAAGCAGATCACCAGTCTGGTATAGTAATTCTTCCTCCCTTTTGCTTCTGTTACAGCAGATGCTGGCTGCTGACTCTGCAGGAGGGGTTCTCCTCCTGGCAAAGCAGTTGACCGGCCATCTACCCCCACCTAAACAAGTGACAAAGTCTCTCTACGCATAGGAATAAAAGTGGAAACTAGGATAGTATAGAGAAAACCACTAGAAAAGAATGTTGCATACGAACAGATGCAGACGCCGCACACATCTGCCGTTATTCTCTACCAGGCGCGTAAATTGCTAATGCTGTTCACTACAGTACCACCACTATAAACACGTGTACATATATATATATATATATATATATATATATATATATATATGTGGCTGTGTGTACCCGTTTATACACGGAGGCAGTTGGGTACAGCATGTATGTGTATGCGGTTACATAGTGATAGAGGGTCAAAATTCGTATCCCTCTGTTCGCGCATTTGCGTGTTCCCCCCTATAAAAACTCAAGTAGAAAGGTGCACACGTCTGTGTGAGTTTACATTCACTCACCTGCCCAAAAACCTCTATAATTGTATATCGCTACGAGTAGACAAGCAAATATCTGCGATTGAAAAACTACCGCGTGTGCGCCAGGTTGTGGCTCTATGACCGACTCAAGGATTACATCTGCATATAACAACGCTGATGAACGTAGAGATATATGTTGAGAGGTGGACAGCAATTCTGTCTGCATCTCCTTCACTTTCTCTTTCTGGATGTCTACACGAAGGGCTAAAGTCTCGTAGATGTGTCCTCACACTTACGTGTAATGTGCATCCTATACATTGGACAGAGACAACTTCAGATGGCAAGATGAGACGTATGTTCACAAGTGTACCTCTCATTCTCTGTCCACTTTTGGCATTTGGTTCTCTTTCCACATGCTTGAAACAGATCTTCGTGTATGCTGCTGAATAACTAATGCGGATAACCTCACAGTTTGTAACGGCTCTCTGGAATCGGGCAAAATGTCTGTCTTACCTTGCCAGTGCAGTTGTCTGCTAGGAAGTGCGTAGGGGGGAAATACAGGAGGAGCATGGTTTGAAAAATATCAATACGTCACTGTGGGACCGACTTTTTTGGAACCTGTTCGCTGAAATACGCGGACAAACTACAGCATGGAGAGATACATGTAATTCTCGTTTGTCGACTATCGTCCTTGTGCAGAAACGAGCAGGAGTCAACGCGTGCTAATGCTCCTGGAGGAAGCAGCCTGCACTGGTAGCCTCCCGCAGGCTGCGGGCGTATGTGTCCACATATGTACCCATCTAATATCAATGTGTTTATACGCAAACCACTTCGACAACCCAGTGAAGTTACAGGATGGACAAAGATTATCACAACACACCTGGATCGTGGCAGTTTCCGATAGAAATGGTTATCAGGAGTGTACGTGTTCACGTTTGTAGGGACACGCACATATGCAGATACAGACTCAGCAATGCTAGATGTATATTGCAGTTATTCTTTTGCATGTGGAGGTGCGTACGACAGGCTGTGCGCACGCCTCCTCGAAGCAAATCGGTAATTGATGAACTCTTCTTTGTTTTGCCTTTCCGAATGGTCTAGCGCAAAAGCTGTGCAAACCTCAGATTCGTCAAATTTGCTTCATGTCATCCTGGAATTTTACCTGCTGGATCGGCCTCTGAATTGCACAGCTCGTATATAAGCAGTTTGTCTTGCGTGTGGTGCCACTACGAATAAAATTGCTAACACTCTGATTTTTCTTGTAGCACGCTTACTAGTATCATAGGAGAACTACAATTACTTGTCCTGTTCATCCACGTATTGCCTCACACAGTATATCTACTCCGCTGGGTATTATTCTACTACACACGAAAAATTACCTTGACGTTGCACGTCTCAGTGGAAAACCTCTGGATTTCTTCAGCTATTGAAACTAGTGGCGCAATTATCACGCAAACGTCAACCAAAATTCTAGTTCTCCTCTTACCACTACTCCTAGAAACGGCATCCCCAGCTCTTTTCCAAGAACAAGAAGTTGTCTCACTGCGCATCAGGCTACGAATGCTTCTAGGACAAATATTGGGCGCTATTGTGCTACTACTCGTACGGACAGCGTCGTTACCAACCGAAATCCGTACAGACTTCCATGCAAGAACAGGTGCCAGTCGGTTTTCACAACTCTACGCCAGACTATTACTGGTACTATCACTGAATAGTGCACAGGTGCCGCGAGAACGCTGTCGACTAGTACTAGCGCAACTGAGCACAGTTGCGGCCAAAAATCCTTTCTGCGTGATTTGCTTATTTGTAGTGTGTGCGATCTACACTGCGTACATTTTGAGGCCTATTCCTAAACGAATGTCTTTGTGCACTCACTACGCCTGAAACTCCTGAGTGCATAACCCTCATCAGCATCGCCTGAAATCTTCGTCCACACCCTTTTACAAAAGCCGAAAACGTGCCAGCGAGGGCGCCTGGTGGTGCTTCGTCTTCTGGAAGTTCGAGAATGACTTTTTGTGTCCCCACATACTGACATCTCACAGGGTATGCTATTGCTATTGCTCCGCTATTCTTACTACCGTCTTTTTGGCGCTTAACCTAAAGCACTGATTACCGGAATGTCACTTCTATTGCGTTGCACGTGCGATTTACTGAGTGCCACCTTGCAGGTACGATTCCGTAGTTATTCGTCTTCGTAGCTGAATTCAGAGATGGCGGTACATCTCTATCTTTCTGTATATCTACGTCTATCTGTCTATATGTATACATATAAGATGAATGAGACCCCACTTACGTAAACTCGACACATCAAGTAAGTAACTATAGGTGTGCCTGTACAAATCTGAACTCACAGAGAACACGGCCAGTAAGCGCCTTTTCTGCGATGATTCGTACAAGCAAGCATGAAGAGCCGCACAACCTTGAGATATCTTGATTGTCTTTCCATACACTGTGGCTATCCAGTAATGAAATTGCGCAAAGGTTTTGGTCTGCACGGGTGCATGTGTGTGTGTAAACAGGTGCATGCCCGTGCATGTGTAACATACGCACTCATAGAGATTTACACAGGTATTATGTATGTTGTATATATGTGTATACGTACACGTACACACACGCAGGTACATAGTCATCACAAGCTTTTCGAATTTACACCGGAATATTGTTTTGCAGTGGGGAAAACGGTTATGATTTTTGTGGACAGGCTCAAGTATATTTAGCCAAATCACTGGTTAGCTTTACGTACAACGCTCATGCATCTAGAAACAATTTCAATCGTGTGGCTTAACGTATGTGCAACGTTCATCACAAGCACAGACGAGAGCATATACCTAGAATATATATATATATATATGTATATATATGTTGTAACGGTACGTGTAATTGCATTTGTCTGCTTTTGAGCATGTCGTTCTGATAGGCGCCGAGCAAGACTTTGACTACAAGTGTAGCTCAGTAGAAGTGTGTCAAGGTAACTCTGGTCCAACTGGGCTTGAATTTGTCCGATGGGACGACGAAAAGTGGTTGTACAGGCCAGGATAGTTGAGGTACGCGGCTGAACAACTCCCTTCATTGTCTGTTGCGTGGCTGCCGTGGAGTCGGTGCTTCTTCGGGCGCTCGATTTTTGCTGACAATGTCATGCACTTTACAAAAAGTATACTCTTAAATGCACGCGGAGAGCTGCGTGTGCAGCAGGACAGTTTAGTCTATATGTGTGTGATTTTCACATACTTACAGAGGTATAACAGCGTACATATTCAAAAAAGTTATGCATGTGCAATAGTCAATTCACCCTGAGGAAATTTGAAAGTAGCGTATTTTATGTATACACGATAATGTGTAGGTGGGCAGTGTGAATAGATTCTGCCCGACGTTTTGAAGTGGGAATCGCACATATACACAGACGTGCAATGTTTTTTTGATCAGGACAAACTTCGGGGACTGCTGCGCTAGAAATTCGCAAAGAACACAACCGCGCTATCGCTAACGCGTCAGCGCAAAAATTTCACTGGGGGTGCCTACGTGTGACTTCCACCGTTTGCGACACAGAAAAATTGACCGTTCTGGTGATGACGCCAGCAAATCGACCACAACGGAGCGACGATGGACAACATCGCGTAGTCTGACTTGTTCTCTGACGGCACGTTAGTATGTTTTCAAAGCATAGGTTCAGAAGATATGTATATATCCTAGTTCAGAAATAGATACATGTCCCAGAAGATGAAGGGTAGGTCCTCCTCAGAAATATGTACGCATTCTCGAATATGATCGCGTGGGTCCTCCCGCACGTGTGCCTTTCTCTAAGTTCACTACCGTCTATCTATGCGACCACGCGTATGTAGATGAAGGCTGTGTTCGAATTCGCCGTGTACACGTGGTGCCATATCACAGGGAACGTGGGTACTTGTACTAGGCATAAGTCTACGTACAGGCGTACATCGTTATGGAATATGAAGAGCAAAGTTCCCCGCTGAAATCAATCCGTCAGGCCAGGTGACTTAGGTCCAGTCTCCAGAGCTGTGAAAGAGTTTGTAGCGGCGCTAATTATATCGATTACGGGATGTGACGTTGTGACACTGGGAGCGCGTACCAGCGTCTGTGCTGAGAAGGAAAATCTTTTCCGGCGTTCAGTGACAAAAGCTATTGCAAGCGGAGTATGACAAGGACACACAAAACTCAGATTTTTTGCACGGATAGGAGTCGCCTCTTCGAAACTCGGATGTTACCTTCTGTCGTTTTCTTGGCACCTGAAAACGGACTTCCTGTACTCCTCTTGACAAAGTAAAACACCTTGATTTCTGCAGATCTTCATTTCATGTGTTAAATTTATGCCACGGCCCGCTGACTCTCACGTAGATACACATATCGATTCTGGGACTGGAAGATAGCAACGGGCAATGTCCGTCAGGTGGATGGTGCGACAGAGTTGCGTATACGATGTATACACCGATAATACACTATATATATATATATGTATATACATATACATATCTACATATATATTTATGCCCTACGTGCGCACTTGTGACTGTGCGTATATAAACATGAACCTTGACAAACAAATGATGTGCTTTTGCTGCTGAGAGGCACACGGGTGTGAATTTGTGCTCGTATACGTGTTCCCCTGCTGTTCTGAGGGGCTTCGTAAAGCGAGGCAGTAGCTTTCGAAGCCCTGACAATAAATGCGGGCACTGCAGTGTAACGACTGTGGATTCCCACCATTTCAGTAGACCCGATTTCGGCAATGTCTTTACACAGAAGTTGCAGGGATAACGAATACGCATACATACGCGACCACACACTAAGAGTTACATTTTAGCAAATTATTGCACTCTACATGACCAAAACAGCAATGCGATACTGTTTGTCCAATTTCTCTGCTGTATTTCTCTGCTTCCTCAATGCCGTCTGGGGAGCGGGCCGCAAGGATCGTTTGGAGCTGAAAACGGTGGTACGCCAGGAAGATATGTAATTTGAGCTGTATCGTCTTATCTCTACACGTACTAAGCCATAGTCCTCAGACCTGACGTGACAAATGGGATTCTGGTTTTTTTGAAGAATCTGCTGAGGGCTGACTTCAAACACACTTCCCCTTTAAACAGCGTAATCGATACGTTCGTTTTCAGCTCAAGAGCAAAGCGGAAATTTAAACCTATATCTAAATGTTGGTAAATACGCTACATATGTATGTATATACCAATATTTACGTGCGGCGTACGTATACACGGAAGTTTTGTTTTCAATATTAGCTCGTTCAACATGGACACCTCGGGAACTGTCAACTTATAAAAGCTGAAGGCGAGTACCCACATGCATCGTTCGGGTTGCTCGTCTTGTGCAG
>JAEOAE010003538.1:0-16437 GCA_036365155.1 Meriones psammophilus
CGATGTGCATGCGTCTTCGTGGAGGTGTGTATTGGTGCGGCCTCAGGGAGGCATCAGCAGAGCGAAGACTTTTATTCTTAGCCGCGTCCCTCCCTCTTCCACTTCGAAGCGGGCAACACCTGCAGACGAAGAGAGAGAGACACAGATATCCAAAGAAGAAGCACATGTGAGGAGACAGAGAGAAAGAAGAGAAGAAGAAAAGAAAGAGTGGAGACACAGAAATCCGAAGAAGAAGTACATGAAGGAGTGGACGCGAAAGTGAAGACCTGAAGGAAGAAGAAAAAGAGAAAGAGGAGGAGAAGGAGAAGAGACAGGGAAGACTGGAAGGATGAAGAAGCAAAGAAGAGATGTGTGCATGAAGAGAAGAAACAGAAGAAGAAGACGGCGGAGAAGCAGTAGAGTCAGAAGAGGAGTATGGACAGAAGACAGAGAGAGACGTGCGTGCGGAGGCGTTGGATAGGAGAAACCTATTAAAGAAGAGAGAGAGAGTCACCGAGGGAACACAGAGCAGAGAAAGAAGGAAGACAAAAGAGGAAGGTCGCGAAAGATGATTTGAAAAAGATCAGAAAGCCGGTGGGAGAGGAAGACGAGGAGGAAGACAGGCAGAGAAAGAACAGGTCGACGCAAAAAAGCCTGGCAAACAAAGGCTTCAAGAGAGAACAGAAAGAGAAATGCATGTGTCTCCACAAAGATATACATATGTGTTCGTCGGGAACGAAGTCAGGCGAAAATGTGCAGAAAGACGGATTTGAGAAGAGAAACGCCCCTGGCGGGTGGATTGGACATACACCTGGGAAGGAACTGGAAAGAACAGAAAGAAAGAGAAGAAGATAATGCAGAAGAAGCCTGGATGAATGAGTGTATGATATGTGTAGCCGCTTCTGCAAGAGGAGAAGGTGACTGCTGCTGCACTCTACCTACGCCTGCGCTGCTGCATCAACTCCGCAGCGTTTGCTACTGCTTTGATACAGCGGGAGGAACCGTGTCTTTGCTGCAGCGGTCAGCCACTTTTCCAGCTGACCTCCTGTTGATTCTCTCGTGCCGCCGGCGTTGCTGCTGCTGTTGAGCTTCAAGCAGCTGATGCCGTTCGTCATGCTGCTGCTCCTGCTGTTTTGCTGTTTCTGCTGCTGACGTTCCTCGTGCTGCCGTTTGCCCCTCCTGCTGCTTTCCTCATGCGGAAGCTGCTAGCTTTCCTCCTGCTGCAGCTGTTCCTCCTGCTGCTGGGTGCAGTTCTGTGGCGAGTAGGGGAGGGCAGCAGAGATGCAGCTGCTGCATCTGCTGCATCTGCTGCGTGTATGGAAGCGTTTGCTGTTGCTGCTGCTGTCGCGGGTGTGCTGCTGCAGGAGAAGCCACTGTTGGCTATGACGCTAGCAGAGATCATGAGTGGCTGGTCGAAGAAATAGAACTCTGGATCTTCAACAACATTTGGTCGCGCTGGTCTTCGATTGCCAGGAAACATCGTGTGCTCGATGCGTACGTACGTTATAGGTATAGGTGTCTGTACATCTCTGCGCGGCAGTGGAGGAGAGAGAGAAGGTGCAATGCATGCGCCTTCAGAGCTGCTTCTGTTTGCTGCTGGTGCGTACGAATTGCGCCCTTCATTTTGATGGCAGTTCAGTTGAGCGACCTTTTTCGTGGCGTCTGCTGGACTATTCAAAGGCACCTCTTCCCGTAGGCTTCTCTCGTGCGCATACACTTTGATACGCTGCCACATCTGCGTACTGTGTGCATCAATATAGAAGAAGGACAGAAATGCAGAGAGGGGAGAGGCGATAGAATCCTACAACACATCTTCAAATGTACCTCTATACATATATATATATATATATATATATGTGGGGTGCGTTTTTTCTGTGTCTGTTCATGTGCTGCTGCTCCTTTCCCTCCGTCAGGAAAGATATCGAAGAAGACGCTGTTTTCACAGTGGTTTGGACACAGATAGAATGCTATACAAACACGTTGAAAAATCCATGTCTCTCCATCTCTAAATATATAAAGGGATACTAGATGGGTTTTTGGTCAGTACCAGGGACGTGTCTGCAGGCGTGCGCGGGAACGCGGCGCGCACCTGCATCCATTCATCAAAGCAAAGCTCTCTCTATGTACATGCGTGCGCGTCTCTGATCATCTTCTTCTCTTTTTTGCGGAAAACAGATCGCTGGCCAACACCTTCAGCCAGCAGTTCAGCGGCTATGGCGCTTACAAGCGCTCATCGAAGACGTAGTGGCGACCTTCGTGAAGAAACAGCAGCAACAGCAGCAGCAGTAGCAGCAGCAGCGCCAGCAGCAGCAGATGAATCGGGTGGCAGCTGGGCAGCAGGAGGAGAAGGGGCAGCTCTAGTGAAGAAGCTGGCGGTTGCAGTGGAAGAAGAGGCAGAGGGTGACGCTGCATGCCGCGGCAACAACTGGCAGCGCGATTTGCTGTCGTGGGACGAAGATCGCGTCATGGCACTGGTATGATGGAAGCGTTTCTTCTGGCGCACCCGTGGAGAGAAGATGATGAAGAACAGCATAGACATCAGCTTTCACTATCCTTTTGAAAGCAAGAGCACGCCACGGCCACACAGCCAGATCCCCGTAGAAGGGTGCCGCCAGAACATATCTATCTCGGTTGTGTGTGGATATATACAGATGCGTATGTCTGCAGACACATGGACGTAGAGAGCGCGAGAGCTTTCTCCGTCGAAGATGTTTCTGTTGCTGATGCGCGTACACGTGTGCGTCTTCAAAGAGGAGTGAAACACCACACATAGCACAGGAGACTTTTTGAAACAGAATAGCTTTGTCTTTCTCTCTCGTCTATATGTGTACATGTGGATCGAGGAATATTGATAGATCGATAGAGTGATTGGATATGTGTGTGTGGACGTTGTGGACATGAGGAGAGCTGTATATAGAGATAGACAGAGACAGAGATAGATATATTGATGGATAGGTGTTGTGTGGGGGTCCTCTATATGGCGGGCGCTCTGAAGTGTGTATGCCGCGCCGGTATCCACGATATAGGCGTGTGAAGGTGTGAAGGGCTCTCAGTGCGTGGCGCTGGTGCTGGGGGCAACAGCGCATGCAGCTACGCTGCGTTTCGCTGCTGCTGTTGATGTTGCAGGGTGCGCGAGTTCGTGAAGGTGCGTTTCCTTTCGTCCTGCTGATGAACAAATGCGACGTGGTGAGTTTCAGCAGCAGCAGCAGCCACGGGAGGAGGAAGAAGAAGAAGAAGAAGATCAATTGCCCCAGCAGGAGCACACCTTTTACAACAAACAGCCACCTCGCTTCAGCCCCAATCTCGCACTCTGCTGCTGCTGTTGCTACTGCGGCTGCCACTCGTGCCGCTGGCGAGGCGCGTGTATGCTTTTCTGCTGCTGCATGTTGCTGACACATCTGCTGTTGCTGCTGCGTGGTGGCTGTGGCGGTGGGTGGTGCTCCTCGTGCTCTGCTGCTTGGATGTGTCTTTTTGCAACGCCTCTGCTGCTACAGTCGCCGAGGACTGCTGCGAATGTCCGTCCCCCTGGCTGCTGCTGTCGCCGTGTGCCGCTGCTGCTGCACGTGATGATCCACTGCTGCTGCTGTTGCGTAACTCTTTGATGACTTCTCTCTGCATGCGTCTGCTCCTGACTGCTATGCACGCGTCTGTTGTGCATGCATGTGGATAGAGACGCGAAGAAGAAGAAGAAGAAAAGAGTATATATTGGTTCCTGCACATATACGCCTCTTGGGGCCTGCACAACAGCAGTTGAAGCTTCGCGCCAGGCAGAGTCTTCACGACGTGGTGCAGGCCTGAACACGTGACATCAGTAGAAAAGGAAAAAGACGTGTTCTACGCGACAAAAAGTGGATAGATATAGACAGATTAATATACATATTCAACGAATACAAGTGGAAAAATCTGTTCATGAATATGCACGTGAAGGTGCCACATCCCCGCACGGAACGGAAGTATCCGTCAACGTCTGTCTCGCCCCATGAAGACACAAAGAAAAAACGCATGCGTCGCCACCTATATCTATACCTCTCTCTCTCTATGTAGATGTATAGAGGGGATGGAGCTTTCTGTGTGTTGCCCTCTCTGCGAAGCAACAAGCATGTCCACACACGAGGCGCGTCTGTATCTGTCTATCTATCTGTCCATATAAATATATAGACAGATAGATAGATAGACGAAGATATACACACCAGATGTGTGAGACAGAACTATAGAGATAGAGCTATACGTAAGCGTATACACTCTCTGCAGAGACATGATAGTACCGCCTATCAGAGACTCGAACGTAGGGTTGAATGCTGCTGCTGCTGCTGATAGGGCGGCGACGCAGATCGCAACGTCATGCGCATTTCGCAGAGTTCCCCGATCGCCCGGTGGTCGTCTGCAGCGCTCTCGCCGAGTGCTACCTCCAGCGCATGAAGCAGCAGGTCCTTCTTTTCTTTTCTCTCTTCTTTTCTTTTCTCTCTTTTCTTTTCTCTCTTCTTTTTCTTCTCTAGTTTGCCTGGTGACGTAGGAAACGCTTTTTGCTGCTGATGTAAGGAGCTCCTGCACAGCATGGAGCAGCAGAAGAAGAGCGCCTTTGCTGTTTGCCTCTCTCTGCACCTAGTGCATCTGCTTTTGTACGCGTACATCTGCTCTACATAGGGGTATGCGTTTCTCTTTTGGCCTCTTTCTGCACAGTGCTCTCTATATATCTTTAGGCAGCTCTTCTGCGCTTCCCATTCCTGTTATCACTTGAAGCAGCGTGCTGAGTCTGTCTCCCCCTTTTGGCTGCGTCTTCTTGTCATTCCTGTTGTCCTTTCCTCTTTGTTATTTTCTGTATCTCGCTCTGTAGAGCGATATGCAGCTATCTCCTCGATGCTGATGCGTCATGCATCGCCGACTCTATTGCGTGCCTTCATCTTTACACACATAGTGCTTACCGCAGCAGAGAGGAAGATATTTATGTATATATATGATTGGATGTCTCCGTAGAGGCGGGAATAAGGAAACTATGTGTGAAATATAGGTGTCTGCCTTCCCTCGGATCAGCAATGTGGTGCGCGCTGCTCGAGTAGACCCTGTGCATGCGCTTGTCCTGGGGCTGCCAAGCACATGTACTGCTGCTACGTCGCAGCTGTATATCTCTGCTGCAGCTGCGTGTCCGCTGCTGCTGCTTGTGCATATTCGCTGCTGCTGCGTCACTGTTCTCCTTTCTGCTCCACTTGTGCTGCTGCCACTGCTAGCGTTTTCTTGTGGCTGCTGCTGCTATACGTGCTGCTGATACCGCATTTGTGCTGTTGCTGCGTATCTACTGATGTTTCTGTGTTTCTGCCGTATATGCGCTGCTGCTGATTTGTTGGTCCCGTGCTTCTGCTGCTGGCGTGTAACAGTTTGCTGCTGTATCCCGCGGCAGCTGCTGCTGCTACGTTTGTATTGCTGCTGCTGCTGCAGCATAGTTGCTGCTGTCTGGGTGCTGCTGTATATGTGTGCTGCTGCTGTCCATGTGTTGCTGCTGCTACGTTTGTCCCTGATACTGCGTCTCTGCTGTGTGTATGTCCCTGCTATATGTGTGCTGCTGCTGTATTATGTGTGTTGCTGCTCTATTGTGTGTGTTGCTGCTCTATGTGTGTTGCTGCTGGAATATATGTGTTGCTGCTGTATTGTATGTGTTGCTGCTGTATATCTACTGCTATTGTATATCTGCCGCTGCTGTGTGTCTACTGCTGCAGCGTCTCTGCACTCTGCTCTATGTCTGCTCGTATTGCTCTATATGTGCTGCTGTTGCTGTAATATATCTCCCTGCCGCTGGTGCTCTAGATCTCCCGTTGCTGGTGCTCTACATCTCCCTGCTGCTGGTGCTCTGTGCCTCTGCTGCTGCTGGTGCCCTGTGCCTGCTGCCGGTGCTGTGTATTTGCTGTTAAGCTGCTGCTGCTGCTTTACATCAGCTGCTCTCTCTCTGCTGCTTGTAGGGTGTGTGTGGGTGGGCGGGTGGTGGCAGAAGTACGTGTTGTACGAAGAGGGCGACAGGGTGTTTACACGCGCGAAGACGCTGAAGGGCCGCTGTGCATGCTGGACGCTGATACGAAGAAGAAGGTCCTGCAGCTGAAGCGTCTGGATGAAAAAAGAATGCTGCACGCCTCGAGAAGATCAAGGACATGGTGATCTATCGTTACAGCAGCACTGGGTGCATGAGGTGAAGAAGAAGAAGAAAATGATTCGATAGAAACAGTTTTTTCGAGGACATAAAGGCGCTTCAACATGCGTTTCTGTGGGGCAGAGAGAAATTCATGCATCTCCACAGAGGAAGAGACATTCTGACTGGAAGTTCTTCCGCTGGCTACATCTGCGTGCACTGTGGAGAATGTGTCTCATAGGTGCATTTACATAGTCGTAACTAGTCACCTATGAAAGAATTATGTCTGTGACCGCAGATTTGTGCATGAAGTCGTCTGTATCGAGCGATTGACCTGTGGGGCTGGTTGACTGTGCGTGTATGGGAGTAGGCGCAGGCACTCAGCGCATATACACTTCCCCTGTGTATGTCTCTGTCTCTTCAGCACATGTGTAAATATGCGTGCGACTGCCAATACACGAGGGACATCCATATCAGGCCATGCTGCTGCTGCTGCTGCCTTCCATGCAGGCATGTGCCCACCTATATACAGCGCCACGAAAGCTCTCCTTTTCAATAAGCCTTACATGGACATTCTCCGTATATGCCTAGGTGTGTGTATTCCCTACTTATATTCATGTCTGTATGTACATGTAAAACGTCCCCACAAATATAGATACCGACGCACACAGAGAGAGAGGAGACACAGACGTATGTGTGCGGTGTGAGATGTCGCCTGCGTATATATATGCACAGAGGCAACTGTTATTTCTTTTTCTGGAACCGCTCGAGAACAACTCCGTAGCAGTAGTAGCATGCATTTGTTCGATTGTTCTATTTGGAAGGCCGTAGGCTCATGTTCACTTCCATGCGAGCCCTGACTGTCTCAGCGTATCTTCCTGCGCCTGTACGTATACCCTCGGACAGACGAGAAGGATACGTGCGTATAGCTAAAAGCACATATATGCCGCCTCTCTGCACAGCGGAGAGCCTGTCCTCTATCCAGCTACTAGTAGCCTATGCGTGCATATATAGAGAGAGAGAGAGAAAGGCGAGCTGCATGCACATGATGAGTGCGCCTTGTTTTCCTTTTTACATTGTGTGGATATTTCCTCTTTATCTCCACAAGGTAAATACATCTCTCTGTATGTATTCGCGTAGAGGAAGGTCTAGGCTGAGTGATCTTGAAGGCCGGGAGGTACTCTTGTGGGACGAGGATATGCTGGGGGGACGGGGGTATGCCAGTGGGATCAGCTTCCTGAGGATGTAGAGCAGCGCTTCACTTGGTGTACCTCTTCTTGCTGCAGCGATCGCTGCTGCGTGCCTGTGAAGATTGTCGATGGCGGCGTCCTCACGAGACGAACCTCCTTCTTGCTCACTGACGCCTGTTGTGTGTGCGCATGCGTTGTTTCGTTAGGCCGCGTATCTTTCTCTATTCATCTCCAGAGACGCCTATGTGGAGAGAAGTTCACTATATTTGTCGCTTGAATCAGTGGCGTTCACAGCCCTACATAGTTCAAGCGTCTCGCTGTGATCGATCGCGGATGTCGAAGACGTGTTTGTGTGTGCGTGAACGTCTTCGAAGGTGACTGGCCCTTTACATAATTTATCTCTGTATCCAGCTTATGCCGTTCGTACCTCCTGCGACAATGTCATATGTATATATAAGTAATAGAAGGAGGTTGGGGCTTCGTTATATAGAGGATCCAAATATCTGTGGCACTACCGCTGTCGAGGTGATAACTTGTTCATTTTAGACTGTTCTTCTTCTCTTCATATGGACTTCGAAGGAAAAAAGAGAAAAGAGAGAGAAGACACCGGCATGCCTATGTGCAGGAGATCTTCTTTTTCTGCTGCGATACAGGCCTTGCGGCAGCAGTGGCGAAACTCGGAAGACGCGTTCCTGTCTTCCCCGTAAAGAACTGGCAACCCCCCAGCAGCAAAAAACGAAATCTTTACTCGAGTGTCTTCTCGTGCGCTCTGGCACGACGTACGCACTCCTCCTCCTCCTTTCTCTCCATAGCCAGCTGACATGCACGCAACCTCAGGCTCTACTCGCAGAAGCCACATCAAACAAGTGCCAGTGCGCGCGGACTTTATTGCTGAAAGGAAGAGCCCTCTGCAGCAAACCTCTGCGTACACCTGTACATGTGTAGATACAAAAGATACACGTGTGGATAAGACACGTATATGACTATGTATATAGTTGGATGACAACACATGTATGTCGATGTATCTATGTGTGTCTAGAGTTGTACAACTTGTATATACACACATACGTATTTCTATGTATGTGGATCTGCCTAAGGGGAAAGTATGGTTGATGCATTAGGGTGTGTGTGTGGGGAAGGGCGAGATGGATAGGCATATATACGTAGGTGCAGAGAGAGGGGCGCACGGGGTTAGATGGAAGTGAGAGAGCACGTGCGCTGAGGTCCACAGGCCGCTTTCACTACAGAAGGAATGCTTTAGCGTCAGAAAGGCAGCAACATGTGGTGTTGAAGAATCTCCTACTGCTGGCGTACTGCGCACGCAGAAAGTCCCAGAGCTGGCCTGCAACGCACGCAGATGTTTCTTCTCGTCTTTGTCTATGGCTGCTGCGCTTCCTGGAGGCGGCGCTCTGAAGCATGTATATCTGTTTCATATCTTCCATGGATTAGCGATTTGTGTCTTTTCTTTTGTCTGTTTTTGCACGTGAGTCGATTTTTTTTTCTCAAAGGAACACATCCTTACATTCCGGAGTTGCAGTGGATATGGAAGAAGCGTAGAGACGCGATCAAATAGAGGTTGTTGTGTACCCAGTGCATCGGCTCTATGCGTTGACTGGACTGTCTCAGTTCACAGGCGGATCTACTCCACAGAGACAGAGAGATTCACTCTCTCTTCTGCATGTGCATGATCTCTTCTGTAGTTGTCTTAACACTCCAGCCGACCCAGTTCACCACCCTCTACAGTCAGTATACAAAAAGACATATACTATCAAGAAACTGTCCTTCCACATATTTCCTTTTTGCATCTCTACCTTCCTGTTCAATGTTGCGTCTTTGTTGTCTTTTTTGCTATCCCTTCAAAGTCTCTCAGTGTAATCGTTCACTGTATACAGCAGAGACATGCAGCAGCTACCGAGGGTCTATCGGAGCAAAAGAGCCGGGATAGGAGGACGGGCATCAGGTGTAAAGAGAGGAGACAGGAAGTCGAAGTAGAATATTAAAACATTTTTCTGCATGCAACAAACGCAGATACACTTGGAAGACATTCACACAGAGAAGAGTCTCTGTATTTTCCAGCATGATGCATGCGTCCTATATGCAATAGCTGTGATTCCATAGGCTCTGTCGAGCACAAGCGGAAGTATTGCTCTTCTCTGACGCATGCGTGTATGGCGGTGTTATGGCTTGCAAGGGATATCTTCTTGCCAGGACATCGGCATGCTCAGTTCGAATGTCTGTACACCGCCTTTAGTGGGCGTCTGAGGTTGCCCACGATCAAGGTTCTGTCACTGCGTCTTCCGCTGACTCTTTGCATGCACCTTGCAGGGTTCCTTTTTCAAATACCCTTTTTGCATCTGGTAGTGTTAGAAGTAGTACCTCTCTTCCTTTAACATTTGAATAGAGAAGGACCATTGCTGACCGTACTTGCTGACCGTGATCCCATGTAGTTGAAAGAGGTCTGATTTCCATTATATTCAACGGCAGAGACGCTGCGTGGGCCTCTGGTAGTGAATAAATGAAAGACATTTGGAACTTTCCTCCTCACGTATATATATGGGTAGCGGAAGGTTTTTTGGTTCAGTGTGATCAAGTGGCAGCGGTATGTGGGTGTGTCTCTCGCTTGCACTGTCTCGACACCCGAGGAGTCTACAGATAAGACGACGCATGCCTGGTTGTTCACGACGAAGTTAGGTTTGAAAGAGTGAAGAACTCTGGGGTACAACATTTTACTGTATTTCTTTGTGTTTTGTTGCTGCTGCTGCCGCTTCCTGCATGCGAACATGTAGCGCTCTGTGGCGCTAGACCTGCGCTATGCTGCATGCAGCCACAACTGCTGGAGAACTTTCCTCGCTGCAACAGCAGTAGCAGGGGAAGAAAAATATGAAGCCCTGTTTCTTTTGAATGTTGGCACACGTTCTATGCTTCCTGCTGCTTTTTATACGCAGGATGAAAAGAGTTGCAGGGATGCTGCACGCTGCGGTGGAGCGGAACTTTCTCTATGCAGAGGCACCTGACGGCAGGCGTATGAAGACTCCGAGCCTCTCACTGCAACAAACAATATTATTCGCATTGTTACTGATGCTGCTGGAACGTAATTTCTCTCCATGTACAGAAAACAATGAAAAAAGAACAGTTGTATACATTTATAGACGCAGCTGTTCCAGAGGAAAGACGTTTTGGTTGCAGACGCGTATAAGCGTGGAGGATTACATACTCTGTGTGCAGAGAAGAGAGAAACCTAATTACCGATACGTTGAAAAGTTTTATAAGGCACGTGGGTGAAAAGGAAATATGGAAAATGTTCGCTTGTGCACGTACGCATATACGATAAATAGAGGGCGTCCGGCCGCGTGCGTGCAGAATCCCCGATGCGCATTGGTTTAGCTCTTTTCTCTGCACGTATGTATATAAATATGTGCTTCCGTGGGGAGAAAGAAAGAGATTTACATCTTCTTGCAAACACGTGTATCCGCACCTACTCATCCATACCGGTGTATCTGTATTTGTATGTATATATATATATATATATATAGGGAGAAGAGCGGAAGGAAACTATATTTGTGCACGATAACGAGTTGTTATTGAGGAGCACCTTGAAGGCGCTATATGTTGTGTTTCGGTCTTTTCTTGCATTAGATATGCTGCGTGCGCTCTCCGCGTTGATACTATTGAAACAACAGCAACTGAGAAGAGCTTCCACATGCCAACCGTGCAGGCACGGACTATCTTCTCCAGCGCATTCGTGCGCCTGCTATATGGATCTGCGTAGAAGCATATTTTCCACTCCGCCTTTCTCTTTACGCGTATCTATCGTCGCGGTGGCACTACACTGTCAGTGTACACGTGTACCTGCTTATGATAGGTGATTAGGATAGCGAAGTGCAGCATCACATATGCTGAGACGCAGAAAAGGTCTTCGTTTTCCACCGTGCTCGTGAGAATATTGTAAAAGATCGTGCTTGCTTATATATTACGTATGTACAGATTTTTCCTTGTGTATCCGCATGTGTATATGTTCGCGTATGTACCACGCACGCAGCGGCAGCGGTTTAGAACGCTACAATGGATCTACTCGTATGGTTGTACGCCTAAAACTTCTCTTCCCAGAATAACTTTGGAGGACCGCTTCTCCATGCGGGTAGTCATCCTGCTACAGATGAGCGAGTGGCCTAAACACGCCTGCATCAGCTCGAACGCATCATATTAAAAACTTCTGCGTCTGCAAGCCACTGTGAATCTCTCTGCCCTGTCACACTCCAAATACAGACCTTCCCAATTTGGCATGACCCTGCTTTCACTCGTGTGCGAACTATTCTTGTCTATCCACACATCATGTCTTTAGTTGATGACAGAGGTACCCAATTGAACCGAATTTTGTGAACCGTAGCTCTTTCGCTCCCCACGTTAGAGCGTTTGCAGTAAACGCACACGTATTGTCGATGGCATGTAGAGCGAATCACGAGGAAAAGTGTACCTGGTACGGTGGAATAGGTCAACGAATTAGTCCGATCAAGCGTGTTCAATTAGACCGATCAAGCGTGTTCAAATCTATACCGTAGATTGAAGAAATTGTAATCAGAATTTCATTTGTAGAGGACGTCTTGACTATGAGTGAAACGCACTTTAGAGTTCTTCACAAGTATGAGTACATACATACAACAGATTTGAAAATTACCACTAATTGCGGCTATAAGAGTGAAATATATATTCCGACATTCCTAGTTTAGTCCAATATGAATTGCTAAAGGTGAATAAAACATATAACTCAAAGAAATTGCAGTACTTTACAAAGTGCAGAGGCTGTTAACCCATTGTGTATAGCTGGGTGGAAGGCATGGCGCAGCCAAAGATGAAATATGAATCCTTGCGGGGGTAATTTGCTTGGCAGGTTCAGCCTGTCGGATACTTGACATGTACACGCAGATAAATACGCATAGTCTCAAGATTTGCGCTCATATGAACAGGTCTGCTTCTGGCCATTGCCAGTAAAAAGGTGAAATCGTAGGATGACGGGGGACCGCTATCAACGGAGGACTGTGTCGGTTTTTTCGCGTATGTCACTTTAGGGAGAAAAGTCAGTGTCCATTTGAACGTCGTGCCGCTTTATGGGTTTGAAGCTTGAGTAGCACAGGTGCTTACTGAGTTCCCCATTATGAGGTTGTGCGGAGAGGTGGCCAGCGCTATCAAACTGGCACAATACAGATGTATTGTTACTGTCGAGCGTAGCTTCCATTGCTAATGCGGTAGCTACAGTTTTCATTGAATTTGTTCTTGCCGTTTCTATATTTGCCGTACACACCTGCTTCTGTAACTGCTTCACATTTAACTGATGGAATTCGTCCTCCCGGAACACTATAAAATTGTTGCCACCTGGGTACGCAGATCATCCAAGGTGCTCCAAAGCGTGCTCATGAGCCGCAGCTCACATGACATTAGGCAGTGCAAAGATCACACGTTTACGCACCAAGGCTGCAAGGAACAAATTATCATCATCGCAGCGCAGACTGAATTTTTCTGCGTTCATTCTTCTGCAAGTAGAGGTAGCAACCAGGCACAGAAACGGGGTGTACTGTAAGGTGCTGGATATGTACTAGCTGAACATGCTCGCATCGCGGAAGCCTCCTACACATTCTCCTGGTAGTACAAATTAATAGCTGTCCCAGCCAACGCAGGCGGACAGATGGTCTGGTTCTTACCCGTGAGCGTAGACTTGTGGCGTCGTACATGTGAAGAGGAGCCTTCGCAAAGGCAAACTGGTGATGAAGATCTACATGTCAAAGACTGTTCCATCGCTTTACGTTGACCTTGCCATGCCTTAAAATACTGCAGCAACAGAACGCGCAATCCGGCAAACCGTTTGGACGAGTTGCAACAGCTATACGAGAGATTCCAAGCGCACATAGAAGACACCAGCCCATAAAAGCCTAATTGTTATGAAGATGATGCACTATAGTTGCTGGCCAAAGGAACGGGAGACTAAGGGTGGTGCTTGAGCCATCACTATGAGCGGTAGAGTGTAGCAGCCGTGCGCTGGGGCACTTTGTCCCTGTAGGGAAATAGAGCATTCTGGCTTAGCTGTATCCCATGCGCAGATGAATTCAAGGGTATGGTTCTCCAAGCGTGCATCATGCTCAGTATTCGTATGTCTGTCGCTTAATCAAATACGCGGGCAGCTAATAGAAGGCGCTTCAGTGGCGGCATGACTGATCCCGTCTGGAAAGCTTTTCATAAACATGCGCCTTCGCTTTTGAAGTATTCTAGCGCGCAGTCGTGGCTTGCTCAACAAAGGGTGATATCCGAGAATGTCGAAGTGTTCTCACTCTGAATGTCGGCTGCATGCCACATACGTGGATAAGCGGTTGCACCCGGTCGTGTGGTGCTGCTACCCTGGACAAACCGAAGCACGGGACGGTCGCCGAGTAGCGGACGACGGGGACGTTGCTGGTGTGCATGGCGGCTTCAGAGTCACTGAAGAGTCATTTTGCGAAGTGAGCGATTCACTCCCGATCTCTTATTTGGAATTCAGATAAGGCTTGACGTTTGCGACGCTTCATCAGTACCGTTCACTGCTCCGACAGTAGGATCAGTGCCTCGAGATTCGAGCTTTCATATATACTGGCCGTGTCGGCAATCGCTGTTGAATTTACCAAACACGGACGAGGGACAGTCCCTTCGACTCGTTGCCGGATCTGAGCTGCAATGCAGAAACAGCCAGGCTCTGGATTTTACTGCAACGGAAACCTGTCGGCCCAGTCAGTAGGTGGAATACGCCGTTCTTAGATGCTCATCCATTCTCACACGGCGTCATCCCGTTACGGTCCTCCATAAGAGAAATCTGCCGTCCGACTACGCCACAGTAGTTCTCTCTACTTGAATGAGCTGGAGACAAATGAACAACATAACCCTCTGAGAGAAAAGCCTCTTACACCGAAGCAATCAACCGCTTGCAAGCAAGGAGAGGCGTCCGTGACCAGGGTGCCGTGCGCACTGCGCGAGAAGCGTCACGACGACTCGTCGGCCAGGCGCGACCACTCTACAGACACTCAACTGCACGAACTCTGTTTTTGGCTATCGCATGTACATTGAAACGTGCGTAGGCAGTAACTGACTCACCTGATAGTTTAGTTTGTTTCTCTCTAACTGGGTGCCGGCCGCTACAACCGCCTGACTGCAACTTTGCACTGAAGTGCCTGAGTAGGACTTTCCCTATTGGTCGAACACAGAGTTTCCTTTCAGAACTCATGCAAAGCGCTCACACGCTAAATTCGGCTTACTTCTTGTGGACGCTCTGAAGCTAGGTCTCGGCCACGCGTATTCAACCAGCATTTCGCGATCCACACCTGACCAACAAGTTGATTGCGACTGCGCGTCCCGTGGTCAGCTAACGTCTGGGTGAGTGGAAGGATAAGCTTTCTTCAAACTGTTCCCCTGAGCGCCTACAAGTCTCTTACTTTGAAACAAAGGAACATGCAGGCAACTGCTGCGACAAGGTTTGAGCCGACCGTGTTGCCTTCATCAGCATCTCTGATCGAGCTTTTCGTAATTACACAAACCTGAATGGAACACTTGCAAGCACTCTCTCCCTCGAGGCATAATGACACTAACGACAGGACCTCTGCTGTGCCTGGATCTGGAAAACCCGCAAGAGGGAAATCAAGAGAATCCTTGTCGTCGCCTTCATTGTCATTACTTAGTCGAGGGTCGTGCCGTCACTGCAATAAGCACAGGAGGCGTGTTTCTCTTAAACATGTACTCACTCCAGCCGGCGGGTTGATTTTACAAGCCGCCGGCCTCTTCTCCTTGTTTTTGCGCTTATACACCAATATCTTAAAGATATTCTGTTTGCGTACGACGTCTTTCGAAGTCGCCCCAGAGGCCTCACTGGCGACGCCAGGCTTTGCGAAAAAGTTGGATCGTTACACGAAAGCTGGCAGCTAGTTCGAACAATGGTGGCAGCGCTCCCGGAGCAGAACACTACGGGCCGCGGGGAACCGCCTAACCAATGGTGCCTCTTCGAGGCGGGAACTCAAGTTGTGTATTACAGTGATCTATCTAAGACGGTCTTGACTTGGGATGGAGACCACGCCGAGAACAATGAGTATGTTTACATGAGTTCCGTGTCTGACGGGAGGGTATGTTGACATGGGTGGGCGCGCCGGCATCGATAACTATGTTGACCTGCATCCCCTTCTCCGAGATGCAGAATGCCTTCAACGCTACCGTCCTAGAGGATTGAGCGTGTTTTAGTCCGTCCATCAACGAGCAGTCCACCCGGAAATAGGGGCTTTCGAGGCCACAACTTCTTGTTAACGCTGTACAGGGCGAAATACTTCCTATTCGCTACCATCACGGTAGCGGCGCTCGTTTTGCCGGAATAACGTGGTACAGGTCTCATCATCACATCGCGACACCAGCTGATCAATGCGGCAACAATTTTATCTTCCCTACGCTATTATTGCTCGTGTTGGTGGCCTTTGTCGCTAACGCGCACTATGAGTATGCCGAGCACAAACGTGCAAGGCACATACAACACGAACGGCAAAATGTGTAGAATGAACGCCTCACCAATAGCGAAACTCGTGGAAGAGAACGCAACGTTTGAACCATGCACATCATACTTTTGCCACAGATCTTCAGATGGACAGGGAAGACAAGCATGGCTCCCTTCCTTGGCGACGAGCGTCGTTAGCCGACGGGGGCACTGACGCTTAGACTCAGGTCAACGGTCGTGCACAAGAAGATTTTCCCGTGGTCTCAGAACAACTCAAGCTCCCTCCATGAATTCAAAAGCAGACAAGTAATCAGGTATATCCAGTGACAGAAAAAGCTGCAACGGAAGGTGCAATACCACCTGACAATTACGCGCAACGGACCCCTTCATTGGTACTTTCAGGGCTTTTTTCCAGGTAGTGCCCACTGCGATGTCGGTTGGTCCTTCCGCCTTAATATATGAAATGGTGCTGTTTGTCTTCATGCGCACGTGCTATGGGGGGGGGATTTGAAGTCCTCTAGCACTAAATCAAGCTCCTCCCGCGGTTTCAGATTTAGAGGAGGAGGCTTGTGTGTCGAACGTTAACGCAACCTGTTTCGGAAGGCGCAACGCCATTTGACAACTGAGCTCAACCGACCCTTTCCCTAGTAGGTGCTCCTAGG
>JAEOAE010000183.1:0-16566 GCA_036365155.1 Meriones psammophilus
CATACGTCATTGGAAGCTAAGTTGAAAAAGATTGCAGTGTGTCGCATTGTTGTCTTGCAAACAGAGTCTACATAAACACAAGTGTCCGCTGGCCTGGCCAGCTACCTATACCTGACCTCATGCTTTATCTTTTTAGGCAAAGTTTGTTCTGCTTCCGTGTCTCCTCCATGTCGTCTTTTTCTTCTTCCTCTTTGGTTCGTGGTTCTGTCTCTGTATTATGCAGATGAGTCATGCAGTTAGTCATAGATGTAGATTCTCACAGATATAGATGCTTTTTCTTGCGCTTCTCTTGTTTTTTTGGCAGCGACGCGGGAAGACGATAAACACATGCAGCAGAGGACGGACTGCGGTGTTTGGAAGAAGAAGCTCTCCACTTCTCGCGAAGTTCACTTTTTGCCGGAGGAGAAAATAGATGCAGATGGATTCATCATCCTCGATCAGGATGCCGCAGACTCGGAAGAAGAGGAAGACGAACTGTACGTACACCGAAATGTGAAAACAGCGACCGGAGACGTCCTCACATGGAGAGCAGCATGCAGAGACTGCTGCGCCTTCGCAGAGTAGAGAACATTCTAAACAAATTAAGGGGACAAAGGCCGCCCATGAACAAGTAAGATTCGATGAAACGTGCTCCGCCTGCGTGGCGACTGCCGCTGTTCCTGCTGCCGTCGTTGATATTAGTATATATATATATATATATGTATATACATACTTGCATACTTGTGAACATAGGATGTTGAAGCAGCACACTCATGTATGTACATATATATATATGTATGTCAGCTTATGAGTATCTTTGTAGGAATATGTAATATATATACATATACGTTTATATTTAAATATATGTGCAAGCTAACGAGTGTATTGGGTTTAAAGCAGCACCTGAATATATATATATATATATAGCGACGTATGACTCTACTGGCTTAGCAAATGCACGGGTAAAGGTGTATCAGAGAATCACCGCAAGGCATCAAAGCAGAAGTCCTGAAGAGTTTTTTTCATACTTCTTGTTGCTGCCCTTGCCGCCTGTCTGGCGTGCAGCTACTCGTTGCTAATATGTATTCCTGACGGGAAACGAATATATATATATATATATAGGCATTTTTCATCTTTCTCTATCCTTTCTATATATGCCTTTCACTCTCCCTTTCACTCTTTCTCTTCCACTCTCTCTATATACATATATGTATGTATGAGTTCTGGGGCAATATAAAAGCATACTTATGTACATTGACACATGCGCAGTTATGTATTGGCCTGCTGTGCGTGTCAACGTGGTGCAGGCCAGCCTCATATATATTGTTTATACGTTCACGTGCATGACTGCATACGTTGATGCAGGCATCTCTCTATGCGCGGCCGTCGGATCCAGGCTCGCGTGAGGAGGCCCTGGCTTCTTCGTATAGTTCTCCGGACAGCAGCGAGGTTGCCACCGAAGGTGGTTGAAGTGTATACAGCCATGGCTTCCTTCCTTGCAAAGTACAGAAGCGGCAAGCTGCCGAAGGCATTCAGTGCGCCGCGACTGCAGGGAAGAGAGGTACTGATGCTCACGCAACCACAGGCCTGGTCTCCGCATGCGCTTTCAGCGGCAACGAAGATCTTCTGCAGCAATCTCAGCAGCAATGCGGCTCAACGATTTCTGTCTCGTGCTGCTGCCCGCCGTACGCGACGACATCGCTGAACACAAGAAGCTCAACTATCACCTATCAGGCTCTCAAAAAAGTACGAATTTTGTATATGTATATATGTATACATGTCTGTTTCTATATTAACGCCGACGTATCTGTGTATATACGTCCTTTTACACCTATATATCTATCTCTGGTCTTCTTCTATGTATATGTACGGCATGTGCGCATCTCGTGGGTCTCAGTGGGGCGAAGGGAGACATACATGTGAAGCTGTGCCTGCCAGCTGCTGCTGCTGCTTATCGCCTCGTATATTTGTAGGAAGGGCGAGTGGCAGTTAGAGGAGATATGACAGCACGCTTCACTGTTGTGAATGTGGATGGTGTGCTGGGAATGACGCTGTGGCGTATATATGGAGAGATGGACAGGCAGAGCACTGCATGATTGTCTTATGTCGTGTGCGTGGAGCGGACTTGAAGAAATTGTCTTTGCGGCAGTTGGTGGAGGCTTCATATGGTGGTTTCTCCCGTAGCTGGCGCTTTCCTGCGGAGAGCCAGCTCTTTGCTGTTGGATGCACAGCCCCGTAAAGGCAAAGCGAGCTGCATATATGCGCAGCGCACTCTCCGAAGGGTTTCATCTTCTCTCCATTTGAAATTCTTATCAAGAAGGCGGCACAGCTAGACTGTAGAGTCTTCCCCAATGCATATGTTTCCGATTAGGGAGTGGCATTCAGCAGGGAACCATAGGCATGACGTGACATACATGAATAGCTCTATGTGTAGTCGCCTGCAGCAGAGATTACACTCAGACAGGGCTCTATATCACGCGACATTATATATGTATAGCACTGCATAGGCGGTATTGATGTGTCTTGAGCTAGTTGTATATTTCTCTGCATGTACCGTGGCCCACGCCACAATGGCGTAGGATGGCTTCTGTTGTGTGTCTCGGTAATGCAACTCTCTTTGAGGTCGCATTTGTCGTCGTTGAGTTGTCGGAGATACTCGCAAGTCCGGCAGAGAAGCGCCGGGCAGTTGGTGCATGCAGGCGTACGTATACGTCGTACCGGCCTGGGGCGACAACTTGGTCCGCATTTGCATGCGCCGAGTGATACATTGAAGGAGCATTCGAGGATGATTGACATACCTGACAGTCCGATGCGCATGCAAGTGCGGACAAGTTGTCGCCCCAGGCTGATGAAACGCCTTTTCCCGTATCCACAGACAATGCCATTTCAGTCTTGGAGCTCATGTATTTTCGATATACCTATTCATCCATACCTTTAATTCGTCTTGTGAATAGAGATCTTCAGGTGTGTGCATGCATGCACGGCGCACGTTTCCACCATCTGCATCTGCTCTTGCTCTCTCTGTCTCTGTCTCTCTCGCTGTACATAGATATATGTGTGTGTGACGACCACATGTGTGGAGCCGAACGTTAGAGGTTTATATATTCTCTAAAGAGGTATCATCATTGTGCACGTCTGCGCATGTTGTATCGTGTTGTGCCTTCTCAGGCTCTGTTCAAGCCGGCTGCCTTTTCAAAGGCATCTTACTTCCGCTCGCCCTGGAGGTAAAGGAGGATTCTTTCTCTTTGTAGGCAGGGCAGCTCAACTACCTCTCAAAGCGCAGTGAATCTGCATGCGTCTCAGCTGTGTGGATAAACGATATATCTCTTTATGTGCTTCTATAGACGCTGTTTCTGTTTGCCTCTCTGAACGATATAGCTATGGATATGCTCTGTAGATCGTGTTTCTATTTTACCTCTACCGATACATTCTGGATATGCGTCTATAGACGCTCTCTGTATCTTAGCTCAATAGAAGCTTTGACGCGCTTTTCGCTCTCACGCGTGTATGGATGGGAGGTATCAATCGTGCGGGTGTGTCTGCGTTCGACAGGTGTGCATTTATCACTGGAGATCCTTTAGCAGCAACCAACGTGGTCTGATGTGTGTACTCCGTCGTTCTTCAGCGAAAGATTCCATTCTCAACTGTCTTAGCAGGCTCCAACTGGTACATAACTTTCTTTATGTTTTCATTCGATGAGAGTTCAGTGTAAAGATCGATCTTTTTGTTCTTGGTGGCTGCTTTTTCTCTGCGTGTTTTCATGTTTCTCATGCAAGGTTCTTTTGACGTGGACGTACCCTGTGGGGTGTATATACACCGTGCAGGGCTGCAGCAGGAAAGAGGCGGTGATTGTTGGCAGCGTCGTGGCAAAGATGTCCATTCCGTTTTACACGGCGCCGCGGCTTTGCTTCGCCTGACACTCGTTCACCTTCTCAGTGGCTTCCACCCGTCAGTCTACTAATGGCAGTTTTAATCAACAAAAAGTACTCTCTCCCTGCGAAGGTGAGCTCTCTAGGCATTATGCCTTCCCTCTCTGCGAAAAAGACCTACGCGATAAGCAGCCCCACATAGAGACGTAGTAGAGATACGTAGAGCGAGATATGTGTAGACCTTAAACACAGAGATCTTAGTCGTCGAGAGGAGACCTCTGTGTGCCATAAGCTGCGACGGCGCAGCACTGTGCTTTCCTCTCCAGAGGAAGGGTTTTTCTTTTGTTTTATCTTTGTATTGCTCGTCGAAGGGCATGCACGCGCATATGTCTTAGATGGCTGCATTGTGAAGGTCAGAAGAAGCCTCAACTCGTGGAGGTAGCGAAGAGATGTATCTCATACGTGTAACGTGTACACCTTCACATGGTGTTCTCCTTGTACTGTACATGAGACATACATATCATATCGTGTACATGTAGAAATATAGTTCGTGATGTCTTCTTGCAAGTACCCGTGAGCGGTCAAGTGGGAATCGCTGTGGGGAAGGGGACGCTTTCTTCTAAATTTTTTATAGTTTTCAGTGTAAATCAACATTTCCAGGTGGTGGAAGACATACATGGACCTACATGCGTTGGATGATAATAGTTCACATGTATGTGCCTCGTTAGGCGTCTCTCAGACTGCAGAGGCTCTACATGATAGGCGTATGGTGGTTGAATATATAAGGAAGCATTCTAATTTTTATGTGTGCGAGTGATGAGGAATTACGACAGCAGGGATGAAATCAAAGACCTTACGCCGGTTCTGCTACTGATTTTTGATGCTAACGGTCATTATCTGCGCTGATGGCTGTTGCTGTCGCCTCATAAACCTATTTCCGCAGCAGCCCTGTTGTCTGTGTCTACTACTTCCACTTCTGATGACGTATCTGGAAATGATGTGACATGCACATGTCTCTCTCTCGGATTGGTGTATGTTGCTGTCTCATGCTTCTTGCATCAGCGAAGGCAGAGGTATCGGCAGACAGCAGATTTGTATTAATGCGTATTTATAACATTCGACATGCAGAGAGAAACGTCTGCGGGCAATATCTTCTCTCTCTTTTTCTAGTGCAGTAGAACAGCTGTGCCCCTCTCCCATACGCACGCATCGAATTATGTGAATAATTCCATTCTGAATCGTCAATTTAAAGCGAGAGCGACTCTAAAGGCCGCCTTGAGAGGGTCTCCACATACAGCCAGAGATAGGGAGACCAAGGCAGACATGCGCGATATGCCTGACGAACACGAGATGGAGACAGGGTGAGGGAGATATAGATTTAGACAGAGAGACAGGCAGGGAGCGAGGGAGACACGGAGTGACAGAGAGACTGGGAGAGAGAGATAGAGAGAGAGAGACCTGGAGAGACTAGGGATGTGCATGCGGATGTAGGTGGTGCATTGGGGAGGAATATTGTTGATCTTTTTTAGAAAAGGTGCACAAAGAGATGAACAACATATCCGTGCATGTCATAGTTGCTCGTGTGAAGGGTACTGCCGTTGTCTATTCAGAGAGAGAGAGACACAGTGGAAGATTTTGCAGCAGTCAAGTGCCTGTGGCCACCCGTGTCTCCATTACTCCTGCTGAGTCGAGCTCTGGTGAATATATTGGGTGATCACACCACAAGCTCTCCGTCAATAGACCTGGATATTAAAGCGCGCCACTCAGTATATATATATATATATATGAGAAGTCGGAGTTCTGTGTACGTATGAGGAGTCACAGCTATATATATATATATATATATGAGAGGAGGGCACATTTATAAATCTATATATATGAGCAGTCGCAGTATTTTATATATATGTCTGTGAGGAGTTCTGCAGAGCACGTGGCGATGAAGTTCATAGGCCTGCTGTATAGAAACGTGATGATGAATGCATGCAGAACACACCTCCAAGCTACGAGACTCAAGCATTGATCGTAGCTGTATTTTTCTTTCTGCAGACAAGTTGCGTGCGCCTGATCCTTTTCGGTGGAAGTGTGTTCAACAGTCTTCCACACGGTCATTCCCGGCGCCACATGCCTATGTATATATATATATATATGAAGCGGGAGAATGCGTACATCTGCTTATAGGTGTATATGTGTATATATGTGTCTGTGGAGCTGCGAGTATATATGTACATCCCGTTCGAGAGGTTATATACACTTGCGTGTCCCACCACATCAACGTGCATGCGTCTTTATTAGATGTGTAAATCCAGAACACTTTGTCTCTGTTCATTTGTTTGAAGTCTTGCCTTCAGAGGGTATGTGCAACTTTTGTATATCTTTTCTCTATGAGGCAGATATATATATCTTTGTATAATCTTGTAGTGGTGGTGCTTGGCATTTCGCATATGTCTGCAGGAAGCGGAACGTCTTCGGTAGCCTGTTGCACGTCCGTGTCCAGCTCCACGTGTATGTGTTTAAACGCCCTTTGAATGATGATGATATACGTGTTTTTCTTCAACATGGCAGGCCAACGCAGAGAGTTTGGCTGCAAGTGATTGCTGATCATTGCTCGTGCCCCAGGGCGGTGATATGGCTACATCATTCTTAATGCTTCTTTGGCTCGTCACGTCCCCTAATTCTCTCTAGCAGTTCACTCATAGTAACGAGGTCAGCCACTCCAGACAAATCCAGCTTTGGAGCCTTCTCTCTCTTCCTCCAACAGATGTCTACACTTCTCTCATAGTCAGGCAGCTGGCTCCGTAACGCAGAAGACTCCTCTGCTGCTGCATCAGACGTCTACGTGCCGAACCCGATGTGGACTGAATGCAGCGCTCGCTGCAGCAGGTAGCAGTCGCTGTGGCAGCTACAGGTCCCCACTGCAGCAGCGATCAAATCCTTGCATGCTGCTTGCACGAAGCATGCGAAGGCCTGGCAGCTCTTTATGAGGCCGCCGCAGTTGTTTTCCTTCCGAGACGCTCGTGTGTTTGATCTGCAGGGGATCATCCTACGTGTGTAGTTGCCTTGCTGCTGCGATGTGCTCTGCATGCGCAGGCAGTGCAGGCCTGCGTCTTGCACTTCCATCGCTTTCGGTCGCATGGGGAGAAGCTTCCCGTCTCTTGGCACAAGGCATTTCTCTCCTTCGTTCAACGATACAAACGTGAGTTGACCTCCTCTAGATGAAATGATAAGAAGACCGTGATCTGCAGGTACACGGAGCATGAGTAGATGTGCATACGTGCGAATCTGAAGCACTCTCCCGAACTGAGTTTGTTTTACAGGCTCTCAGCCCGTCTCACCTGCAAATGCATACACTGAGATGTATAGAGTCCAAAGTTGCATGAATGCATAAATGCGCCTATGATGTATACGCGCGGGAGGAGGCCGGCGTGTTATCGCTTGCACATGCGGAACACAAACAGATATAAAAGAAGACTGATATAAAGCTAGTGTCGAATACCGAGGGTAGACCGATGTATGCAGCGTCAATCGCACGTGCATGCAGAAGGTTCATTGCATTTGCAGAAGTGGAGATGGTATCGTCTGCGCATGCGTTGGTGGGCATCTGATATGCATCCGTGCACTTGTAATTTTATTTGTGTATACATATGTATATATGTATATATTTGTGTGAACGTTCTGGTTGAGGTGGGAAGACATGTGAAGAGATGATGAGAAAAGTTGACGCTTGGCTACTGACGCACGAAAGCGTTGTGAAGAGCTCAAGAGTTATCCCTGTCTGAAGAATCTCTTTCTTTCTCTAGACGGCATGTCTATGAGGAGGCATGTCTTTGAATCAGACGCAAGCATTAAAGAGAGGAATAATGCATGCACTGCATTATCTGGCTGTGGAAGTACAAGCGGACATGGGAGAAGTTTGCCGCTGCTAGACACCGTTATATTGAAACAGCTTGAAGCAACAGTGGCTGGTGGTACCTTTTTGTGTCTGCTCCGTGTGGTTGTGTGGGGCTGCAGTTGTATTAGCGGAGTGATCGAAGTAGATTGCACGAGTTTCTCCGCATTCACTTCCACGAGCTCATTGGCCCGGCCATCCGCAGAGAACTGCTGGCGAGGAGTCCCTGCTGTCCTGGAGCGGCGGCGCTGCTCGAGAAGCGACAGCAACTACAGCAGAACAAGCAACACAGCAGTACCACAGGAGCAAGCGGACAGTGATGATGGAAGTCGGTGTGTAGAGCTCCAAATAGTTGCATGCGCCGAGGACTGCTTTAAAGGAGCACTCGAAGACTTTCATCTCAAATGTCCCTAGCGTCTCAGAATACGTCTTCACCCTCCTGTATACCTCTCCTGATACACGTCTTGTCCGCTCTGTGGAGGTGTGCAGATATACGTGAAAAAGAGTTCTTAGTGCTGCCCATGAAAAATGCGTCTCTCAGCTGTATACTGCATGCGTTTTGAACGCTTTGTTGTCTAATGTGTGGAAGCGCCCCCCACACTGTGACGTGTAGTAGTCTCGGATAAATTGAACTGAGACGCCTCATGGAGACAAGACGGCGCCTGATAGCCTATGATGATGAAAAATCATTTTTCCACTAGGCAGCCGAACTACGGATCTCGCTTTAAAATTTTTCCGTCTTTCCTTTGTTATTTACATGCCTGTTTTGTTGACATATACCCGGAAGCTTCCCATGCATAACTTTTGTAGTTTGTATATATATATATATATACGTAGTGATACATGGCGCACCGTTGTGCGTGGTTGAGGTAACTCCGAACTGACAGGGTGAGCAGATGCATGTATCTCTGTGTTGGTGGAAACTATGTATACTAATGGAGGATACGCATAGGTGTGTCTACTCTGTTCTACATATATGTTTCTGTGAAACACTAAGTAGGTAAAGGCAGTTTTCTTACTGCCAGACACGCATCCGAAGCCCCGTTCTCCGCGCGATTCTAGGCGCCTGCAGTTTCCCATGAGGAGTGTATACATAGGCCTGCCTATCCATTTGTATTGTAGAAGCGGATGGAGACAGGTGTCTCACTGTGAGCACATCTAGTCCTGCATAGAAGCCTGTGTGGGCTTCAGAGTGCACCTGTGAAGATGATCGTGCGCGAATAGACCAGAGGATCTAATCGAAGAGGTGAACATTTCCCACTTCCCCGCCTGTTCTACAGGTGACCTGACGCAGCCAGTACCCTCCGGCGTCTTCTCAGACGATTTCCTCGCGTTGGTGCAGCACAAGTGAATCCGTCGTATACAGCCTCGCACACAAAGCGGTGAGTACAGGTTGGCTTGGAAGAAGCGGCATCCTCTTTGGAAGATGTTCGGGCACATTCCAGTGTATTCACATCTACGAGGTATAGCTGCAGGGGAATATCTGTCAAACAGAATGGAGTCTGCACTGTGTCTGGACATATACAAAGTACAGAGGATGAATGTGTCGAAGGTGAAGAGCAATGATGAGTGTATTGGAAGAGCACACTAGACCGTGGGGAATGTGAACCGGTGTGATACTTTGTATGCTATTGCTCCGGTACGCGAGATACGGAAAGACGCAGAGTGAAGGAGGATTCGAGAAACTCAAATATAAACCTGGAATCCTCTACGCGTGTACGCTCATAAGCGCGGATTCAATCGCCTGCATCGCGTACTTCATATGCGTGTGGGTACGCATGCATGATTTTTTTGAACCTGGAGGTCTGCTAGAATTATACAGCAGAGACGCGTTTCGGCTGAAACGCCGTATGTAGACTGAGCCGCAGTTCACACAACTCCGTGCACCACCGCGTATATGGACTGCAAAAGCTACACAAATATGTAAACTCGCCGGGTATATCGCTGCTTGAAAGAAAGTATTTATGCTTCTCAGGACGCGGCAACGGAGTTAAGGCACTGCTTCCATACAGCGTCTGTGTTGTACGCATGGATAGCTTTTTCCATTTCTTCTTCAGTTTTTAAAACATAAGCAAATACACGTTTGCACTTCGGCGCGAGTCAATTTGTAGCGTGTTTGGGGAAGAAGGATGAACAGTCACTACAATGGGAATCTCTCTGAATCTTCTGTAGAAAACCGCGAAACGTCTTCTGACTTCCCAAAGCGTCAGCATACGCATGCCTCCCGCTGGTGCATGTGAACTGCGGCTTCATTCACGTTTAGGCTTATACCTGCCAATATACCTACGCAGTGTTGTCTTTTCGAGGGCTATCTGTATGAACATGACGTTCAAAGAGATGAGTAGAGGTATGATCTATCCGTACATCTCACGGTTCGCACGTTGGGATGAGTTGATCGCTGAGAAGCCTATAACACTTTTTCGGTGAATTCTCGTTCTGGTTATCTTGGAACTGACTGCCGACTTTGGATACAAGCCGTAACGCACGTTTCTATTGACGTTACTAAGAAATATTAGGGCCTGCGCGCATAGTGTATGCGTATACAATCACATGTTACCTGCCACTCACGCCTTCACAGGTATGTCCAGTCTCAGGATATATATGCATATGCGGAGGTCATTGGCTGGTCTACCTCCTTGCACGAGCAGCTAAATTTTTAATGGCTGATGCCTGTACCATGCAGATACACTATTGCGTAGACGGATAAGACCTTTGAAGAAACGTGGGCGTTACTGCATGAAAACCATTATTAATACGTGCTTGTCAAGGTGGAAAGGGATGGACACATACGCTCTCATCCCTGGCTGTATATATCTCAACATGAATATCTGAGCATAAGCATTCTCATTGCTTACGCACTATATATTACCTACATGAATACAAATATCTAGTTCTGTAAAGGTGTATATTTGTCCAATTTCCTCTTGTTCAGTCTTCGTACGCATGATAGCTGGGGGGTTGATGTTTTACAAAAACACCGGCGTGCAAGGGCCTAACGACGATCCCCTGTACTCATCCTTCTCTATACACGAACGCATGTGAAGCGTTTTTAGCTCTGTGTATCTGTACACGTAGTTGTGAGAAGGTATCTTCAGAGGGATATCCATATCTGTAGGCGTATGCAATTCGCTTGTTTTTGAGTATAGAGGCGCAACTTAAGACTCTAGACCAGTCTGTGTATAGCTTCACACATGTACGTGGCTTGATACAATTCGTGGATATATTGAAGCACACACATGACTTTTACTCTTTCATACGCGTAATATTGTACAACGGCCCCATAAACGGTGTTCTATAAGTGTGTACATAGTGGTTGTGTCGCCAGCACGTGCAGACGATCAGTTCTACTAAAATACACACTGGCACCCATCCATGAACTGCATAGCTGTTGATTTACTGCCGCAACTGAGGTTACAGGTTCTACACAGCCGGGATATCCCTACAGACTGGTATATATGCACCCATGCGTCCACATACATACATATATGATATGTAACGACTATACAAGCCGTTACATAAACGTATACTGCGAGGAAAAGCGACTGTGTGTAATTGTGTATTAGATCTATACGCAAGGAGACAGCAAGTTTGTAAGGTATACATTTACCTGATCACAGTCGCTGCTTATATATATACACATAAATTCGTACGTTTTGCATGCATACCTACAAAACATAATTGCATCAAACAGGATGCGTTCACGTATGAGACACGAAGAAATGCATGTGAAAAATATGTCGCGTGGAGTACATGAGATAATTCAGTTTTTCATCCGTTCGTGTGTTCCATGCGTGCCTTTGCATTCGTATATGTATGTATCTGTATTCCTTTACGTACGACGTACAGTCATATGTACGTGTGTGTATACCGTCACTCAGGTAGACCTACAGAAATCCCACCATGTATATTCATGTGTGGGCGCATCGTCGAGTACGTCTTGAATGCTTTTTTCACCAGGGCGCGTTATACCGGCCGGGACGCGGAGGCTTTATGTAAATAGGGAGACTTCGCACATATATATGCATGCCTTGTTGGAGGCGATTCGAACTATATAATATTTAATAATGATATCGGTAGTCGCATGCTCAGGGTTTTGCAAGCGCGGCAGCAAGAGTCAGGGCCCCTGAAGATGCGAGCGTTGAGAGAGATGAGTGAATCTCTCACGTACTGCGGGCGATGTATTATTTTCACACGCATTTCTTCGCCTCAGTATGCAGACAGCGACATGTTTGAGACTCTCAGACATATACAAGTATCTTGAGAAGGATGTTGCATTGGCAATAATAAGGAACAGCTGTGAGTGCGTAGGCAGAAGAGTTTTCTGTGGATATCTTCAAATCCGACGTTGCTGCCGTATACGCCATACACCTGTGTGAACTCTTGTATTATATTTGCAAGGCTTTGGATTCGTAAAGACGGAACTTCATCAACGATAAAGCAGTGGAGAGGCGGATTGTTGAACCTGCATACCGAGAGAACGCCGTGCAGACGTCTTTCTCTAGAGGAGTTCACCTTTATTCTAATGGGACTCCAGATGTGTGAACGTATGGAGGAATCAGGATGTGCAGACAGTTTTTTACAAAGCTATTACATATCTTCTTCTTCAGATGTGTATGTGCAGCAGATGTCAACTTCTTTCACTAGGTTCAGACAGCACACAGTCCTCTCCTCTTCGTAGCGGCCATTGTGCGACTGCTGTTGTCCGTCGCTAGTCCTGTCCTGCTGCTGCTGTGCGCTCTCATGGGGCTCCGAGGAGACGCTGCTGTCCTGGCTGCTGCCCATTGCTTCGCCAGCAAACCGGCGTTTCTTGGAACTGACCACCCACCTCACATCAAAGGGGCATGCATGCAGGGACACGATGAATGAAACTCTCTCTTTCGCTCTATGGCGCTACTTTTCTTCCCCCCTGCACCTGCCGAAGACGTGACAGTGCCCCGTTCATGCTGTAGCAGACATCCATCCCGTGAATATGAATATAGAATCTTTCGCCTATTTCAAAGGGACTCACTGAAGACGCTCATCTCTCTCTCTCTCTCCCCCTCTCTCTCTTTCTCTCTCTCTCCCTATATATATATATATGTATTTCAATATGGGTAAAGACACTCAAAGAGACAGACATGTCTAACACCTGCACATTCACACCACTTTCACGTATATACATACATATACTCGTATAATGATACATCTATATCTATCTGTCATTCCATTTATATATATATATAAGGTAAGTGGCCTTTATATACTTTGATATCTAAGTACGTGTATCTACAATTACCTATCTATCCACATATATATCTACACCTGATGTAACTGTCCTTACATGTACACAACAGTACACATTTGTGTATGTATGTGTATCCACATATGTAGAGAGAGGCGTGCTGGGCATATCGCTGAAGAGATTTAGGGCGTATCTTGTTGGTGTGCGTGCTATTTGCATCAATTTTCCCTCCGCAGTACTCTGGTCGCCGTATACTTATGCAGTGTGTGTATATCCGTAGAGGGGAGATATCAACAGAAGCAGCAGGCAGAGGTAGCCACGCGAAAGACGAGAGAGACAAATGACGTCCACGCGTAAAAAATGGTTTCCCCGTCACCCTGCGTCTCTGAAGTAAATGCTTCCAGTACAATATATATATATAGAGAGAGAGACAGAGACAGACAGACAGAGGCAGAGAGAGAGAGGGGAGAAAGAAAGAAAGTCGTCTATACGTATAAGTAGATCTGAATTGAGATAGATGTAGCTAGATAAATATAGATAAGTGCATATATATATATATATATATATATGTTGGCTTACGAATGATGTAAATGCAGATGTATGGCAGATAGTACTGTGCTGTACCTCCAGTTTCCTCATACGATTGAGACTTGCTTTTTCCTCAGGACAGAACTTCCAACGCCATCAACGATAACAACTCACATGTATTAGTAGACATGATTACACCCCGCGTGCGTATTGCTATCTCTACACTTATTTTCAAAATATTGTCATACCGTCTGCCAGAGGATATCATCATCCTCTTGGAATCCCAGCAACCGAAGAAGCGGCGTTGCTGCGAGATTTGATATGGCGCGTCTGCACTGTCCCAATGTGGCCACTCATAGGCATCATCAGACGCCTCAGCAGACGCATTTGATGTTTCTTTCGCAGCTGCTTCTTCACTTCGCCTACTGGGATTCTCTCCTTCAGTGCCACTGCTGCCGCAGGACATGTCAAAGAGGCGTCGCAGTCACAAGGCAACTCGTGTGCAGCAGAAGAAGCGTTCAGCTGCCTCTTCTTTCACGGACATCTACATGGAATAGGATGTACAAATATATTGTGTAAATAAACTTATCTCTAGATATATTCACTTTGGGGCCCCTCACACTGCACGAAGAAGACAACGAAGAGGACTCCTTGTTGATCAATTGGCACGGTTGTCTCCACATAGTATTCAGTGCCATCACTGTCATGGAGATATGTCCACTCACAGTAAAACTACCTTTAACAAACCCTAAAAAGAAGTAGAGGAGGGGGAAGAGGAAGAAGAAGAGAGAAGAGGAAGAAGAAGAAGCATGAAGAAGAAAAAGAGACACATTTGTATTGATGGCAAAGACTAGTCTGAACAACTGCTGCAATGACATGTCTTCTCGCATGCTTGCAGCTGTCTTCATGGAGATTCAGAGTGGAGAAGAGTATGAAACTTTTTATGCTGCATATCAACTGCCCTCAGACCCTTCCACGGATGAGTGAAGACAATGCATGCGCGCGCGCAGCAGTCGCAAAGATGTGAAAACGCCCAAGCAGCTGCATGTCTCACACAATAGCAGTGAACTTCTGCGATATTTCAGCAAGTCAACGCGCAAGCACCAGCTCTATCATATACATATATATATATATATATATATATATATACTGCCGCGACGTTTCATCAAGTCAGCTGAAGTACAGATCAATCAGATACATATATATATATATATATGTGAAGTATGGTGGAGAGAGATACAGCAGGAAGGCCATGTCAAGGCGGTTGAAGGCAGGCACAGAGAATATACTGCATAACTCTGCTGCATAGTTCTCTACCCATCTCACCTCTTCGGTGGTGGCAGGTACAGTCGCTTGCGTCCGATGCTTCCCGTAGCTGCGAAGACGGGCTTTCACTTCCTCTAAATCTTCTGTAGTAGCGGGCTCTGCGCAGTGCATGCAGAGCTACCCCAAAGCCTCATTCAAATAAGAAAAATACGTGTCTGTACAGCTGCGACAGACAGAAGAAGAAACATGTGCGCTCACATGTTTACACTCTGAGACGTGTTTCTCTACTAAATTCAAAACGATTCAAACAAAAAGAATTCCGCAAACATACATCTTTGAAAGTACAAAGAACCAAAGTTCTACAAAACATAGAAGAACTATCAGAGCCTAGAGACTCTCATCGACAGCACCCGTCGCCACATGAGACATATACATATAGATATATATATTAGAGAGAGAGAGAGAGAAAGAAGGACAGAGACAAGGGCAGACACACAGAGGGAGAGCGGGGATGTATATATATGCAGTTGCACATTTTATGGTGTGGATGTTTTTATTGATTGGCGTTTTCCTTCATTGAGAAATGTTTGAGATATTTACCCCCCGAAGATGACGTTTACATGTGTATACACCTGAATGAGATACCGTACAGTAAAGCAGAGAGAACCACACACACCACGTCTCTCTGTACATGATACATGCATAGGAACACACATATACCCCACAGTCTCATAGACATAGTATATACGAATATCTATTCATCTATATCAAGTATAAAAATATATACACATATATATATATATATATATATATATATGCACGTGAACCTAAGTAGTAATAGGACATGTATGTGCAGAGGAATTAGGATGACTTCATGACATTCCAGAAGCGCCACTAAACACGTAGACATGTTAGCCTCCTCACATGCATCAATAGGGAAGAGATATACAAATACAAGTCATATATTTATACAGAGCTTACAATGGAAAACATATATATAGAGAGAGAGGCGAGAAAAAAATATATCGACATCAGATAATTATGTAGGAGATCTAGATACATTGATACATGGTGTAGACCTAAATAGATACAGATACACACACATATTTATAGGTATATATATAGAGAGGAAGGCTGCTGCCACACTGCGGTGTATGTCCCAGGGTTGCGGGAAGTGGGGATGCGCAGCTGGTTCGCGCAATAAAATTGCAAGCCACTCGAAGTCGTAGCTGCGTGCACCTATCATACAGACGCAACAGACAATCGTTTGATATAGACACACTTTCAGACCTCTTTATAAGTCTATCCTTGCAGAATAATCTTTCTACAGCACGGAAGGATAGACGGTGAGTTACGGCGAAAAAGTAGAGCCACGGCGAACTACCTGCACATCATCTCTGCTGCTCTTCTTCCTTATTTTCCTCCAGCGTGTCACTGCAGAATTCTACTGCTACCACTACTGATACTACTCTGACCACTCCATGACATACTACTGCTACTACTACTACTCTTATGGGTACTACTACGACTACTCCTCCACCAGTCTCCTGCTCCACGACGACGACTACTACTACCTTATAAACAGTACTCCTTATCACTACCACTACTACTTTTAGCCCCCTACTACTACTCTTGATAGTAGTACTGTTACCCTAGAGGTGTTGCTGCATAGCTCTTACTGCCTCTGCAGCTAGGGCTCTGCGTCTGCACGCACGCAATGCATGCGCGTGTCAAACTCTGCTTCTACACATCTGCTCCGTACTGGAAACAAACAGATAGAGGAATCGATGTAAACACACAAATGGAAATATACACAT
>JAEOAE010002528.1:0-16237 GCA_036365155.1 Meriones psammophilus
TTTCATTTTCATAGGTTAGGAATTCTTTTTTTTATATGGGGGGTAACTTTTTTAAAAAAATTTAAATGTTCTATGCAACTTAATACCAAAACATCATTCAACTAATAAGTAGACCTTATCAGAATCACAACTAGAATTCACAGCAGAGATTATAAATCCAGAAGTGTTTGATGGATATCATGCAGAAACAAGAGACCGATGCCAACCCAGACTACTATACCCAGGATATATGCAGCCATCCAGCCCTACAGAACATACTAGAAGGAAAACCCTAACCTAATAATATTAAATACACTGCAGAAAACACATTGAGGCCCACACTATGAGGGGAAGTCCATGTCTGACACTGCCTGGATGACCATGAACCATAGTCAGATAGCCGAGACACACAATATCTGTAAATGATGACAGGCAAAAAAAAATGTCAATAAAAGATACCTGCTATAATCTTAGATGAGTGCTCAGCCCAGTTGTCATCAGAGAGACATCACCCAGCGTCTGATGGGGAGTAGATGCAGCGCATCACAGCCAAACACAATTATGTATCCAGGGGAAACCCTAGAAATGAGGGGAAATATTGTTGTAGGGGAACCAGAGATATCAAGGACACAATGAAGAGCATGCCCACTGAGTCAATTGGGCCTTAGGGATCACAGAGTCTGAAGGACAAAAACATAAACATGCTATGAGTTTTGTGACTGTTGTTGGCATATACTTTATGATTATTATCCATGTCGCTGAGGGACTTCCAAACATAGAACGGGGGTGTCTGTAACCTTTTTTTTCTCTCCCTATACTTTCTCTCCTCGTGTAATTGTTTTTTGACCAACTCTGATGAGGGATTATTCCTAGTCTTTGTAACTTGTTAGCCACTGATTTTTTTTTTCATTGAAAATAGAAGCAGTGGATCAAAGGAGAGATGAGGTGGGCAGAGAGAGGTGGATAGACAAATGGGAGAGTGGAGGAAGAGGAAACTGCAGTTGGGATGTAGTGCATGAAACAACAACAAAAATAAAATGCTAAAACAAATAAACTGTCAGCAGCTCAGGCTGCTGGTGATCACCTGCATTTCTAGCACTCAGAAGTTTAATGTAGGTGGATCCAGAGTTCACACAGGGTTGTTCTATAAAGAGAGTCCGGGACAGCCAAAATTATTCTGAAAAATCCTGTCTTCAAACAAAAGAAATCTGTCAGCATTTTGTGTTTCATCTTTAGAAACTTTGTTTTATGTCCCACTTTTTAATTTATTTAATTATTAGATACAGCTTGTTAACTTTGTATCCCAGCTGTAGCCCAGTTCCTCATCACCTCCTATCCAATCTCTTCCCTCATCCCCTCCCTACCCCTTTCCAAGTCCTTCGGATAGGGGAGGGCCTCCTGTTCCAACTGGCCCTTGCTTATCAGGTATCACCCAGGACTGGCTGCAATGTCCTCTTGTGGCCTAGCAAGTCTGATCTTTCCTTGGGGGATGGGGAGAGGTCAATGAGCCAGCCATTGAGTTCATGTCCGAAATAGTCCTGTTCCACTTAGTATGGTAACCAATTGGATGCAGAGCTAACATAACTACATTTGAGCAGGGGTGCTAGGTTATATGCATACATGGTCCTTGGTTGGAGATAAAGTCTCATAAAAGACCCCTGTACTAAGATATATTTGGTCCTTGTGGAGTTCTTGTCCTCTCCAGGTCATACTAACTCCCCCTTCTTTCATATGATTCTCTGTGCTCTGCCCAAGGTTTGCTTATGAGTCTCAGCATCTACTTTGATACACTGCTAGGTAGAATCTTTCACAGGTCCTCTGTGGTAAGCTTCTGTCCTGTTGTTTTCTCCTATGTCCATCCCATTGGTCTTTCTAAGTGAGGATTGATCATCTTAATCCATGTCCTCTTTCTCATTTATCTTCTTTAGGTGTACAGATTTTAGTTTGTTTATCCTATCTTATAGGTCTAGCATCCCTTAAAAGTAGTGTATACCATGTATGTCTTTCTGATTCCGGATACCTCACTCTGGATGATCTTTTCTAGATTGTTTGTTTGTTTCCCTTCATGTTTTACATTTCATGACTTCTTTGAATGGTCTACATATAAAACCTGTCTGTTCTTAGCTGGTAAAGATGTTTCCCGTTTTATAAGCTGCTTCATCATTAAGGAATGGATTGCAAAAGCTTCCAAGACAAGACAGGCAATTTGACAAGGACACCCTAAGCGTGGTACCACAGAATTCTGATTGAGGCTGCCTCACGGCGGCTGTCTCTGAAGAGAAACAGATGGGAGGAAGACCATCCCAGACCTAGCCTCCCCAAATGGAATCTGAGCATCCTCCAGTTCCCAGTCACCCGATATTCTGACAAGTCTGTCTATCGCAGAGTGACTGAGAAGACGACCAAAAGGTCCAGATAGGTGACTAAAGAGAAACAGTGGTATACCAGAAATCAGACTAACCTGTTCTGAGCTCGACCTCTGAGCCCAGTCTGCTGAGGTCTGTTTTCTGGGCAATGCACCAAAATGTAAGCCCTGGAGTCTCACTGCTCAGGAGCTCAGGTTACACCTTCACAGAACACTCACAGACCACAACTTGATGCAATAGCAAAGGTTTTATTGCTGTCGAGATAGGGTCGCACCTCCAAAGACAGGACATGACCCTGAACATGCAAAACACAGGGTTTTATGCCTGAAATTCAGATCACTTTTGCTCTATACTTTACAGCTGGTTGTTCTCAGAACAGTTCACCCACCCTTCAAAAAGCTATCTGCACCTGACTTCAATTCAAATAATCACAGTTATTTTTCTCATTCCCAGGTGGTCCTCATTTGTTCTGATGATGAAGTCACTGAATAATCTCATCTTGCAGGTTTAGAGTGCAGGGATCTGTTAAGGAGCCTGCAAAACAACCGCCTCATTCACTAAGGTAATTCAAGGCCCTGGAGAAGACTGTTTCACCAACTTCATACAGAGATTGGGTTAAGCTCTCCAGGAGCAGTACCAGACTGACACCAGATAAGCACTGATGCCATTCTTGGCGCATGATACTGTAAATATCACATGTAGGAGAGCATTTAGAGCATGAAGAGGAGGAGCAGCCCCAAGAAATGAATGATTAAGAGAGACACTGCTTTTGGCTCTCAGGAGCATCATGCCGACCTCACAAGACAAGCTACAGCTAGAGTTCCCAGTTCTCAAATCACCCGGTGTGCTATTTTGGTGAATCCGGGAATTTAGAAAAAAAAAAAAAAGAGGTTAAAATCTCTAGAACTCAAAATAGAGGTGTGTTAACACAGAGGCAAGTGGTCCCTTTATTCACAGAAAGGAACAAGCAGATTCTGGCTCAAGGGAATGCAAAGGTTCCCGCTTCATGGCAGCTGTGGCAAGGGAAAACACTGGTGTAGGGATCACAGCACCGAGAGGGACATACAGGCTAACCTCTTGCCATCAGTAAACAAACAGAGGGGGCCTGTCAGGCTTACACCCTCATGCAATAATACGAGCTGTCTCCCATCAGGCAGCCATGTGGTACTAGGCAGGTAGGAAAATCTCAACTGAGGATTTCAGATTTGATACACACCACTGCATGCAGCAGCACAGCTTTGCATCTGGCTGCAGAAACCCTCTGACCCTATCCGCAGGGTTCTATGTTACAAAGGAAATACAGCTGTTTATGGACCTGTGTCTTCAGGGATGGTAAAAGAGGATCTCTGGAAGAAGCAGAATAACTTCTACAGGATCTATTGTACACCCCAGGTACTGTCGATGGGGACTGCAAGAAAAAGTTAAAATTATGGCACATGTAAAACAGGAGATGCAAAAATAAGGCAGGGTTAGAACTGCTCAGCTGTTACTGTTCTCCTCCATCTAGGGCAAAGCCACACCCTGAAGAACAACAGGCACATTTGGCAGTACCAGAAATTGTGTGTTCTGGAAAACACTGCCTAATGATCAGAGATCAAATTAATGGCAGCAACAAATGTTGTTCCTTGAAATGAAGGAAATGACTTCAGTATCCTCTCCCAAAGTCTTGGGATCCACACTGTGTGCTTCTGAAGGTTCATACAGTTTCTAGGAATCTGTAAAATTTCTCCAGTAGGACAAAGTGTATGGTGGATTAAATAGGTGGAACCAGAGGAACCAAGAGGAACTTGACACCTTCTGTGGCCTGCCACTGAAGGAGAAATTCAGAAATAATTCCAGGAGTCTTTGTGCAGGATGAGTCTACTCTTTGCCCAAATGCTTAGACTTGCAGGGTCCTAACCATATTTAGATTGTTGAAATCATACACCGGGAGACTGATGCTCAAGGAACTTAAGGCAGACGGCACACGCAGAGTGCAAGATCTGTTCTAGCCACGTTCCTCTTGAGCATCAGCCAGAGCTGAATGAATGACCTTGTTAAAGTAGGCAAAGACTGCTCCTGGCTTATGCCTCTTCTCTTGCCTGATCATCAGAAGCCGTGCCTTAGACTCTCCCCTCAAACCCTTGTGTTCCAACACAGGTGCGTACTGTGAGCTAAGCAGTGGAATTTGGGTAGAACGTAAGGTCAACTGTTTCTGGAAAGGCTGCTTTAGGGTGGGATATGGGAAAATTCGCGAGGAGGAAGGAAGGGTTTCACAGTTTGGAAGCAGAAGAGCTGCCCACGGTTTGGCCTGTAATTGAGGCCTCGAGGAGTGGGTGGGGCCTCAGGTCAGTATTTAAGCGTGAGCAGCGGACCCCTTTATGCATTTGCCATAGTCTGCACTTTCCTGGGTGTTGTTCTCAGTACACACTGGAGAGGAAGAACTCAGTGTCAAAGTGTCCTCGGCAGGATGGAAGATCAGGCAGATGTGGGTGGCTGCAGCATGGCAAAGACATCCCAGCGCCAAAAGACTGTTTGGCAGGCCAAGCAGAAGGAGGTCTTGCTCAGTTTTTCGCCAAGACACCTTACCCAGCTTCAGGACCAGGCAGGAACTGGCCAGAGAATTGGAGTTCCAGAGTCCTCCATCCGCGTGTGGTTTCAAAACCGCAGAACTAGAACTGGCATGTCAAGGAAGACCTCAAAGCAGACCACCGCAGGCTCCAGGCATGAAGCCTCCCAACAGCCTCCTGAAAAGCTTGTCGCCAGGGTACAACAAGCAAGAGGCCTGCCCTCAGAACGGAGAAGGCCTCGAACGCGGCTTAGTCCAGCACAGATCAGCATGCTAGTGCAAGCTTTTGAGATCTCTCCATCTCCAGACTATGTAACACGAGGGCAACTGGCACTGAGCACAGGTTTGCCTGAGGACACCGTCCACATATGGTTCCAGAACAGAAAGGCCAGGCAGAAAGGCCGCGCTGGAGGCAGCACAGCTAAAGGTGAGGACCTGCCTGCCTCTCCTGGCCCGGAAAAGGGCTCCTGGAGCATTGTGTTGCATTGAGCAGGAGGCTTCCGGGACAGCTTGTTGACACCGGGTTCTGCAGGAGGCCAGTGTGCAGAAGCCTTGATGTCAAGACCCGAGCTCACCTTCTTCTTCAGAGGCCTACCCAGAATCCAGCGACTCCTGCCCTCTCCAGCTCTTCCTGGAGCAACCGGTGAGAACATTGGAAGAGGAACAGGGACCAGCCGCTCTGGACCCAGATGTACCATGGGAACAGATCGAACCAACACTTGAGGCTCCTCCTCACAGAAGAAGAATATCAGGCTCTGTTGGACGATATTTGACCACATTGAGAATGTCCAGAATTGGGACTGTAAAACCCGTTGCCTGGACCCTAACCTGACCATTGTCTCAGAGACTCCAGCCAGAAATGAGCTTGGACAGATGCTCAGTCTTGCACCTAAGAAAGGTGCAGAGCTCTAGGGATCCTGAGTAAGTTTTGGGGAAAAGATGGAAGGCCCTGGAGGTGTGAGGAACTCACAAGAAGACCAACAGAAACAGCTGACCCAGCCCCAGGAGTCTTGCAGAGACTGAGCCATCAAATAAGGAGCATGCCTCGGTCTGGAGCTAGGACCCTGCACACACGTAGCAGGTGGGAGGTGAAACTTGTGCTTAATGTGGGTTGCCCTACGAGGAGGTGTTGTGGAGTGGCCCAGCAGCGGTGGAGAGTTGTTTCTAACCTGGACTTTGTTGTTTCTAACCTGGACGGTTTTGAAGGACAGTTATATAATGTTAGCTTCAATTATGATCAGGATAAATATGTAATTTGTCTGCTATTGTACTCTGCGTCATTAAATTATTTTTAGGCATTACTATGACCTGGTTATTTTTTCATTTGAAATTAATGTAAGAGGAGATATGATTATCTTTCAAGCTGAAAAGAGGTGTGATAATGAGTCTTGGTTTTTAACTTGACTGCATGTGGAATTAAGCAAAACACCCAAATTAAGGACACAACTGTGAAGCACTCTTCCTTATTTGAAGTAGTCTTCTCTACTTCTCTTCTGAATCTGTAAGGCTGAAAACACACTTTTAATCTGTATCTTCATACTGCAAAACCAACCACTCACCTTTGCCTAATCTTACTGGAAACCTATACAAGGACATAGAAGAAGGAATGTTTTACTCTTTGCCTGTTCCCTTTTTGCTTTGGTAGCAAGTCTATTTCTTCATTGACTATAGAACCTTCTTCTTGAGGATTTCCGTGTATATGAAGGTGAGTTGAGGGAAACCAGCCTCATGGACTAAGCCACTGATAGATTCCTTGATTTTCCATTTTTAGCCATCCACTGTTGAATTAATTGACTCACAGATTGTAAATCATTCTCATAAATCCTTTCCTATAAAGAGAGAGTTAGAGGGAAAATAAACTATGCCTATAATCGTCTTTCACATAGAACGACAAATTTTCTGCTTTTAATAATGTCATGTAATTTATTCAGAAATCACTTAAACAATAGTAACTGACATATGAGGAGTTATAGAAAAAAATATTCATCATCATGAAAAGTCAAAATGCTACATAAATTTTTGGGTATATTAATGGACCAGGAGTTAACTTTTTGATGCAGTTGCATTCTAAAATATCATAATTGAATTACAAGTATCTTAATTTTTGCAGCATTTATATATAGTTTATTTTTACCTCAAATTAGTCCTTCTTTGTCTTAATTCCCTCAACACATTAAAGTGTGTTTATTTTTCATTTTCATAGGTTACGGAGATTCTATTTTTATATGGGGATGACATCATGAAAATTAACTGTTCTATGCATGACACTGCTAATACCAAAACATCATTCAACTAATAAGTAGACCTATCAGAATCACACTAGAATTCTCAGCAGAGATTATAAAATCCAGAAGTGTTTGGAAGGATATCATGCAGAAACTAAGAGACCACCGATGCCAACCCAGACTACTATACCCAGGATATATGCAGCCATCCAGCCCTACAGAACATACTAGAAGGAAAACCCTAACCCAATAATATTAAATACACTCCAGAAAACACATTGAGGCCCACACCATGAGGGGAAGACCATGCCTGACACTGCCTGGATGACCATGAACCATAGTCAAGATAGCCTAGAGACACACAATATCTGTAAACATGACAGGCAAAAAAATGTCAATAAAAGATACTCTGCTATAATCTTAGATGAGTGCCTAGCCAGTTGTCATCAGAGAGACATCACCCAGCATCTGATGGGAGTAGATGCAGCAACCCACAGCCAAACACAATGATGTATCCAGGGGAACCCCAGAAATGAGGAAATATGTATTGTAGGAACCAGAGATATCAAGTACACAGCAAGAGCATGGCCCACTGAGTCAATTGGGCTCATAGGGGATCACAGAGTCTGAAGGACAAAAACATAAACATGCTATGAGTCTTGTGACCTAGGTTGTTGGCATATACCTTATGATTATTATCCTCATGTTGCTGAGGGACTTCCAACAGTGAGAACGGGGGTGTCTCTAACTCCTTTCCTGCTCTCCTATACTTCTCTCCTCGTGTATTGCTTTGACCAACTCTGATGTGAGGGATTATTCCTAGTCTTTTTGTAACTTGTTAGGCCATCAGATTTTTTTTTTCATTGAAATAAAGAAGCAGTGGATCTGAAGGATGTGAGGTGGGCAGAGTAGAGGTGGATAGATTGTGGCTGGGAGGAGTGGAGGAAGAGGAAACTGCAGTTGGGATGTAGTGTATGAAACAACAACAAAAATAAAATGCTAAAACAAAATAAACTGTCAGCAGCTCAGGCTGTTGGTGATCACCTGCATTTCTAGCACTCAGGAAGTTTAAGGTAGGTGGATCTCTGTGAGTTCAAGCACAGGCTGTTCTATAAAGAGAGTCCGGGACAGCCAAAATTATTCAGAAAAATCCTGTCTTCAAACAAAGAAATCTTTCAGCATTTTGTGTTTCATCTTTAGAACTTTTTATGTCCCACTTTTTAAATTTTTATTTTTAATATTAGATACAGCTTGTTAACTTTGTATCCCAGCTGTAGCCCAGTTCCTCATCACCTCCCTATCCCACCTTCCTTCCCTCATCTCCTCCCTACCCCTTTCCAAGTCCGCTGATAGGGGAGGGCCTCCTCCTGTTCCAACTGACCCTTGCTTATCAGGTATCATCAGGACTGGCTGCAATGTCCTCCTCTGTGGCCTAGCAAGTCTGATCTTTCCTTGCGGGGGGAGAGGTCAATGAGCCAGCCATTGAGTTCATGTCCGAAATAGTCCTTGTTCCACTTAGTATGGTAACCAATTGGATGCAGAGCTAACATGAACTACATTTGAGCAGGGGTGCTAGGTTATATGCATACATGGTCCTTGGTTGGAGATACAGTCTCATAAAAGACACCTGTGCTCTGATATATTTGATCCTTGTGGAGTTCCTGTCCTCTCCAGGTCATACTAACTCCCCCTTCTTTCATATGATTCTCTGTGCTCTGCCCAAGGTTTGCTTATGAGTCTCAGCATCTACTTTGATACACTGCTAGGTAGAATCTTTCACAGGTCCTCTGTGGTAAGCTTCTGTCCTGTTGTTTTCTCCTATGTCCATCCCATTTGTCTTTCTAAGTGAGGATTGATCATCTTAATCCATGTCCTCTTTCTCATTTATCTTCTTTTAGTGTGTACAAATTTTAGTATGTTTATCCTATCTTATAGGTCTAGCATCCACTTAAAAGTGAGTGTATACCGTGTATGTCTTTCTGATTCTGGGATACCTCACTCTGGATGATCTTTTCTAGATTGTTTGTTTGTTTCTTCATGTTTACATTTCATGACTTCTTTGAATGGTCTACATATAAACCTGTCTGTTGCATAGCTGGTAAAGATGTTTCCCATTTTATAAGCTGCTTCATCATTAAGGAATGGACTGCAAAAGCTTTTTAGTTTCACGTTGTAAGACCTGGAGTCTCACTGCTCAGGAGCTCAGGATTGTGTCCTTCCAAGGAACACTTACTGACCACAACTTGATGCAAAAGCAAGAGTTTTATTCAAATCGTGATAGGGTTGCCCCTCTAAAGACAGGAGACGACCCCGAGTAAGCAAAGCACATGGATTTTATACTTAAAAATCTGGCCACTTTTGCTCTATACATTGATTGTTCAGCAAGAACAGCATGAAGATAGTTTACAGCTAGTTGATTGCAGTTTTTGGCCGTTTGTTAGTTTTCTCAAAACAATTCACCCTGCCCTTATTTTTAAAAAACTATCTCAGAGCAGTTCATCCTGCCCTTTGAGAGCTATCTGCCTCTGCCTTCAATTCAAGGCTATCTCAGAGCAGTTCATCCTACCGTTCGAGAGCTATGTGCCTCTGGCTTTATTTGAAGGATGGGAATAGTCACAGCTGTTTTACTTTTACAGTTGTTTGCATTCTTGGGTGGGCTCTCAGATGGAAAGGAAGAGAGACAGAGAAGGAGAGAGCAGGACATGATAGGGGGAAGAGAGAGAGAGAGAGGGGCACCACAACAGAGAAAGGGGGAGGTCAAGAAGGCAATAGCAAGAGGGCTAGAGAGGCCAAGAGAGAGACAAAGTGGGCAGGCAGATCCTTTTAAGGAGCAAAGTAACCACACCTGCCCTCCCTGGCTGTCGACACATAATGACATCACAGGTTGCTAGGAAAGACAGAAGCAGGTGCCTAAATACTAAGTGTTGGCATAGGCCTTTAATCCCAGCACTTTGCCAGGCAGAAGCAGGCCAGTCTCTGTGAGTTCAAGGTCAGGCTGGTCTACAGATCTAGTCCAAGATAGCCAAGGCTAAAAGGAGAAACCCTCTCTCAAAATAACAAAATATTCATATGTATAATTAATATATTCTCACTAAATATAGTAATATAAGCCAATATATTTAATGAATATGTTATATATTAATATATACATTTTGTTTTAATCATATGTATATGTTTCAATTTATGTTTTAATCATATAGATATATGATTGAAATAAAAAATCTGAGCCAGGCTTTGTGGCACATATCTCTTATCCCATCTCTCCAGGAGACACAAGCATGCTGCTGTGTAAGTTCAGTTTCACCCTGGTCTACAAAGCAAGTCAAGGACATGCACGGCTAGAGAGAAACATTGTCTAAAAAAACAGGCTAGATATGTCTGAAATCACATAGTGTGACTAGGCTATAAGAAAGTCTTGTGGCCTGGTGACACATCCATAGTCCCAGCACTTGAGAGGCAGATGAAGGTAGGTCTCTGTGAGTGCAAAGTCATCCTGGTTTACAAAGTGATTCCTGGATTGGCAATGATGCACTGAGACACCATGTCGCAAAAAAGAAAACATTAAATTAAATTAAAAATAAAAAAGCCTGGACTGTTGGCAAATGCCTCTAATACTAGCACTATGACTGACAGAGGGAAATTTATCTGTGTTAGTTAAAAAGGCCTGCCTGGTCTAGAAAGCATGACAGGTCAGTCAAGGCCATACAGAAAATCTCTTTCTCAAAAAACAACATCCAGGGATGTAAACAAAAACTTCTAGTATCTGAAGGTTGTTTCTTTTTTTCACTTTTTAAAAATTTATGTTTTTGTAAATTACAGTTTATTTACATTGTATCCACACTGTTGCTGCATCCTTCATCCCCTCCTTTACTCAACCTCCTAACTTCCTCCCATTTCTGTCCCCAAGTTCACTGATAGGGGAGTTCCTCCTCCACTTCCATCCTAGCCTATGAGATATCATCAGAACTGGCTGCATTGTCCTCCTCTGTGGCCTGCTCCCCCATCAAGGGGAGGTGACCAAAGAGCCAGACACTGAATTCATATCAGAGACAGTTCCTGTTCCCATTTCTAGGATACTCACTTGGAGACTGAGCTGCCATGGAATATATCTAGTCAGGAGTTGAAGAGGTTCAAGGTTATCTCAATGCATGGTCTTTGGTTGGAGTATCAGCCCCCCAAAATACTCCTGTGCCCAGTATTTTTTCATCTGTTGCTCTCCTTGTGAAACTCCTGCCCCCCTCAAAAGTCTTCCTTAGTCATCAGGGAAATGCAAATCAAAATGAACCCGGGATATCACATTACACCTATCAGAATGGAAAACATGAAAAACTCAAATGACAACACATGCTGGAGAGGATGTGCAGAAAGGGGAACACTCCTCCACTTCTGGTGGTAATGTAAACATGTACAACCACTTTGGAAATCAATGTGGTATTTCTCAGAAAATTAGGAAGAGTGTTACCTCAAGATCCAGCTATATCACTCCTAGGCATATATCCAAAATTTGATCAAGTGTACAACAAGGACATTTGCTTGACCATGTTTGTAACTGCTTTATTTGTAATAGGCAGAAGCTGGAAATACCCAGGTGCCAGTCATTTGAGGTGGATATAGAAATTGTGGTACATTTACACAAGGGAATACTACTCAGCATTTATATGAAAATCATGAAATTGGCAGGCAAATGGTGGGATCTAGAAAACATCATCCTAAGTGAGGTATCCTAGAAGCAGAAAGACATGCAGGGTATATACTCACTCATAAGTGAGTATTAGACATATAATACAGGATAAACGTACTAATATATGTACACCCTAAGAATCTAATCATGAAAAGAAACATGGCCTTGGATGAAGTAAATTATTTACCATGTTCACGTATAATGTAGTGGAGGAGGTCACCAATTGTGGTTGTGTTCTATATTTTGAAACAATGGAGTAGCTATCAAAGTTTGCTGTATGTATCAAATCCAATAACTGACATTTATTAGGTCATTCTGGTATTCTTTCTGTGGCTGCTGTTGATCTAATGCATTTCCACTTGGTGATAGGTATTTTCTGATGCAAAGTATAGAATGGGATTCCCATCATCTATGTGATCCATTGCTTATTTATATCAGGTAGTGTATAATCATGCTTTTCAAGGAAGAGTCTGAGAAAGCACGGTGCTTTTGTTTTTCATTTTCACAAATTCCTTTAAGATGTTTGTTTTCAAGCCTGATTTTGGATGCCAGTAATTAGGCAAAGCTGCATTGAAATCTTGATTCTCATGCCTTCTGAGTACACGTCCAATGGTGGAAGATGTTCCCTGGATGTGTTCTATTTTTACCAATGTTAGTGTTAAAATGCTTAATAGTGTGTATGTATGTATGACTGTATACATACATATATGTGTATTCATATACATATATATAAATATATATTGTTTAAAGTTCCATTCTTCTTCGTGTTTCCATTAGTTACTATAATGCACCTAATGTTGAAGTACCGCCTTCCTGAGAATTATCTAGAGGTGCTAAATAATGTAAGAGCAATGATATTTATTTCAAAAAGCATATTGTGTGTGTGTAATGTTACTATGGGTTCTTAGGCCATGACAGATGTGTGAAGACTTGGTGACAGCTTTGTGGGGTTTACTTTGGTCATTGTTATATGATGTTCAATGTCATGTTGCCAGTTTTGTTTACCACAGACATTCCCCACTGAGTTCATTGATACTCAAATAAACTTTATTGAAATATTACATCAGTAAAATATTGTCATCTATCCAGAATATAAACCTATTGTCATATAAGGAATAATAAATGTTATGTCCAAATTAAAATGATATAATGCTGTCATTTTTTTTTGGAATGTGTTAGTTCATTCTTAGGAGTAAAAAGACTTGTTCACTTAACACTGTGTCAGATCTACAAGTGAATGCCAGAGAATTGTCTCAGTGGGCATAGTTGGTTGTTTCTAAACCTGATGATTTGAGCTCAATTTCTGTAGCCAATATTATTCTATAGAATTTTTCTAATATTTCTATACTTAGGCTTTTTCTATATGCAAATTCACACACTAGTACATACATAAATAATTTTTAAACCTAAATAAGGCCAGATTTTTTCACTGGTCAAAAGACTTTAGGTTTCATGTTGAGAACTCATATATGGATATAAACAGATAGTAAACAGCAAAAAGTTGTCCTCTCACTGGCACATACATACTCAAACATTTTTCAGTGGATGAAATTAAACAAAGGAAAACCCCTTATTGACAACATCAGAAATGATTTGCAAGTGTAAATAAATGCAGATTTTGAAAACTTATTACTTTTGTAATTATACAAAATGTACCATTATACAAATGGTACCTTTGTACATCTTATTTTATCCTTTCATTTCTTGATTCAAAAATAGGACATTATAAATATCTTAGCTTGGCTCAGAGGTCCATCCATGTCATCCTAGACCTGAAGTCCATGGCAAGCTAATCTTTCTGAGATTGTGGTCAGCTTGGTCCACAGAGTGAGTTCTCTTTTGTGTTTGTTCATTTATTTATTTGTTTGGTTTTTTTAAACAGAGTTTCCTTGTGTAGCCTTGGCTGTCCTAGACTCACGTTTTAGACCTGGCTTTCCTCAAATTCAGGTCTCTTTCTCCCTGACTGCTGGGATTGCAGGTGTGTGTCACCATGCCCATCTCCAAAGATTGAGTTCTAAACCAGGCATGGCTATGTAGAAATATCATGTATTTAAGTGATCCCTAACACATACTCTATATCTAGTTTTTTTTTTTTTTCCCCCTTGGGGATAGTGGCCACAGAGCTGGGTCCTGATACTGTTCCTTATCCTGGTCCTCAGAGACTAGCCCTTGGCCCAGATGTGCTCCCAAAAGTCTGCTGTCAAGCACTGGCCCTGTTGGGCTGTCTCTCTGGGGATCAGTCTATCCCAGTAGAGCCCATGGGCACCAACAACTCACCTGGCAGCATCTTCTATAGATAGATGCGCATGCCCAACTATGCAGGAAACTCTTGACAAAAACAGGCTCCATACCCTTGGCTCAGCCAGGACCACTGCCAGGAATGGCCCCATCTCTGAATACATCACTTAAGATGAGTAAGCAACACCTTTTCAATAATAGTATGAAACCAACAACAAATCGCAACAGTGAAAAACAGCAATTTAAAAACATACAAAATTAATGGAACCTTTTCTCTAAGGGGAACAGGCGCTGAGTGCAGCCCAGCGGTGATTGTACCAACTATTTGTCCACCTCGGGCAGCTAGGACATGGGATCAGGTGCCCCCAAAGTGTGCCACAGTGGAGAAACAGTAGCTCAACCACCAAGTCCAAAAGGGACTGTGCATCCTCTAATGCTAAAGCCAGAGTTTGCACTGGTCCAGCTTCTAGCAAGACTGGGGATCTCGCAACCATGGGATCCAGGAGCTCAGCATCCTCTTGGGGCTTAGCATCTGCCCCCGAAGCCAGGCTCCGTTTCCCCTGTAGTAAAGTTTGGAATGAGAGATGTTGATACCTCCAGAAGTTCTTTCATTGTATAGGATTATTTTAGCTAATGTGAATTTTTGATTTTTCCACATGGAGTTCAGAATTGATCTTTCAAGGTCTATAAAGAATTGTGTTGAAATTTTGATAACAATTTCATTGAATCTGTAGATTGCTTTTGGTAAAATGGCCAATTTTGCTATGTTAATCCTAAGGATTGATCCATGAGCAAGGGAAATGTTCCCACTTCCATTTTTTCCTTCATAGACTTAAAGTTCTTGTCATACATGTCTTTCACTTGCTTGGTTAGAATTACAGCAAGATATTTCATTTTATTTGTGTCCATTATGAAGGACACTGTTTCCATAATTCCTTTCCCAGCCTGTTATTTTTTTTTTTGTATACATAAGGAGTACTGATATGTTTTTTAAATTTAATTTTGTATCAACCACTTTTCTGAAGACGTTCATCAGCTGTAGGAATTTCCTGGTAGAATTTGGGGGCACTTGTGTATACTATCATATCATCTGTGATTAGCAATAGTTTGACTTCTTACTTTCCAGTTTATATCCCATTAAGTTCCTTTAGTTATCCTATTGCTTCAGCTAATTTTGTCTGTACAGCTGTCTTTGTACACATAAACTCACAAAAATTATTCCTCCATCAATTTTGATTCATACCTTTGCTGACTAGAACATCTTGCCTAACAGTGATGAAGTCTCAGGAGTAAAAGTATATTTTTTGATTTCCTTCTGATGTTAAAGTTATTTCAAACATTTTGGTATTATTATAATAGGCTTTCACTTTTTTAAGTTATTTGATCTTTCTCAATTCAAATTTAATAATATTTTTTGTGTTTCTAATATTTTAAGTATAATATATTGTTAAAATTCACATGCTAATCTCTCCCTCTCTCTTTTTCTGCTTTGGCATGTTTCAGGTTAGGATCTGGGACAGGATAAAGATTCCCTGTGCGCTTTATCACTTGGGTTACCATGCAACTTACCAGGAAGGATGATTGAAAGGAAAAAGAAGTGGGTAAGGGTGAGAAGGCCAATATTTATTTTCTAAGATTAGGGACTAGCTACACTTTTGCTAAGGAGAAAAACTAAAACTGACTACATTTTTTTTCACTCTAACAAAAATTGTAAAAAGCAGCTTCTAGTCAAAGCAGAGCTGAGATTAGTTCCTCTGAAGGAACAGGCTTCTGCCGAGACCTTCATAGTTAGGTCCTAAATCTACCACTTATTTGTGAATTCATAAGTAAAGGAAAGATGAAAGTAAACAAACAGCATCCATGCACATATGCTTGATGGAAAGGGTGAATAAAATTAAAATCTTAAAGTTCAGTTTTAACAAATTTTCACATTTATATATGACAACGATGTTGATTTTAGCTAGCATCTCCTCTGTAGAAACTGCAGCAAGCTCAGAGTGCTGGTTCCAAAGTATCCACACACATAGATAAATGATCAGACATATCGAACTGTTCATATTCCTAAACACATCACATGGATAATATAAATGGGGCTCTTCATTGCAAAAAAAGCATACCCTCATGTAAAACATGTACATGATACAGACAGATGGATACATTTTACATATATAATACTCATGGATAAATCAAATTCTAGCAG
>JAEOAE010002780.1:0-16461 GCA_036365155.1 Meriones psammophilus
CTGTACGTCAGTTGTCAATGTCTGGCCTAAAGGTCATGCTGAAGCACACCAGTGCAGAGTGATGTTGACCATGAGGAACATTCTGTGCATCTCAGCATTTTGCAAAGTATATAAAAGGCGACCCGCACCCTGCTATTTTTTCTTGTGGTGGAGAATTTAGTCGAAAGTGCTTTCAGACGCCAGCGCATGCATCCATGTGTCGTCACACGACAAGTTCCCGTTAGTATCTTGATTCATTTGATTAGTAGAGGAAATCTGTCGTGTGCACTCCAGGGTGTTGTCGTACCGACTTGTGTTTGGATATTCGGCATTTCTATGTAGTCAGAGTTTGAGGCCATGGGACAACGCACCTAGCGAATGAAGGCTAGGCTGCGTAGAAACGTGGGAGCCTGCAATCGTCTGCGCCACTGTCGCAATGATGAAGCAGAGGGTCTATCTGTACTGGCGACCAACCTTCCAGAAGCACGCGACCGTTGCTGGCTAAAATGCCCGGCACTTGTAGAATCGTAGCAAGATCAGAGTGGATTTGAATTGGGCGCAGATGTGCGTGGTGCTGACCCCTGAAAGCGATGTGTCGAAGTGAGAAGTAAGATTTCTGCTTTCGTTTGAGGTCGGACGTCCGTTTCAACGGGAATTTCACACAGTCGAGTACCGACGCAAAATATCAACGACCTACTCTGCAGATGCATACGCTCTGTGGTTTCTCTTAACGTGTACATGTAGCAACATTGTGTCCGTCTGCAACACAAACAGACAACTGTTTTCATACATAGTATTGATGCGTACCATCATTTATTCGTACTTGTGCTGCCAGGTCTTATCTTTTGCTTCAGTGTGTTAAGTCCTTGTACTTTCTTCACTGAGACCCCCCACGTAAAAACGTACATCTCTGCTTCGGACTGAGACACTTTGCGCTTGTATGTCGCTACGTCGGTTGGTGGGCATTTCTGATCTAGTTCTCACAGAACATTACACGCAAAACATTGGTCTACTGATGCGGAGGCGTGAATGCACAGGAGAAAAACTCCGATATAAATGCTTCCAGGTAAAGCCCCAGGCTAGACAGATGCTCAAATGTGAGAGCTTTGCAGGGCCGATACGTCTGTCACACTTTCTGGCATGAGTTAACAACCCTTCCGACACCTGCACCTACGTAATACTGTGCACGTGGATGCTGCGGTGCTGAAGCCAACACCCACGGGCCCACCAAACTCTGTCTGCACCTCTTCCATTCTCAACTGATTTTGGCAGCGACGCAGCCTGGTGCCTCCGTCTCGAGTACCTCATCACACAGAGAAAAAGACGCGTGTCACTGACTCTCAGGGCAGCACTCGCACTCTCCACGTCAGCAGCTACCCAGTTCCAACAGTTATTTTCCATCACATTATGGCATTGTGAAGGCACATAATTAAGGTACCTTTGCAATGGGTTTTAAACGAAGAGACACTACCTATACATTACAGGGACAGTCGTGTGTCCACAGATATCCGTGCCGTCTCAACCGTCCTGAAATCCCTCGATTATTTGTGTGACGTCCTCCGTACCAGGCCTGAATGTTACGACGATGTAGCAAGAAGCCTCTAGGAGATGTTTTCTAACATGGTTCGTGTTCGCATACATTACGCCAGTACATTACAACGCAGCACACACAGTCATTCAACGTGTCGTGGACGCGAACATGCACCAGGTGCCCGTACGGGTTTAAACAAGTACAGGTGCCACTATACTATCATACAAAGACACAGCCGCACGGTTGCGTGAAGGGTTGCTCATTCTGCTGCGCTGCGTTGGTCCAGCAGTTCAACGTCCTCGTGGAGGTCGCGATAGTCTAATGAGCCCCGGTGGTCAGCTAATACATGTTTGTGCATTTGACACAAGGCCAATTTTCTGTACAACGTAGCTTTGATACTGGTTTTCTACGCTTTATTGTATGAGAACTTGTACTGTGATTCTGCCAAAGGTTCTAAACGTAAGCTTTGGCAGAGCGATAACGTAGTGCGACAGTAGTCGTTCGATCAACGTTAAAAGATTATGTATAACCCAGCAGTTTCATGCTCAACATTTCACGTTACGCCGAAGGGGATGCTGTAGGCGCACACGGACTGGGGGCAACTTTTTGGGCAAAAATAACGACTGCGACGTAGACCACGTAGATGCTGGCCATGCTCGATTCATTGATCTACTCGATCGTACTACACACATGCCGCGCTCGCCACCAAAAGGCATCGCCTGTTCGTCCAAGATATTCTATGGATGAAATATTGATTCGGAGCAGATACCGCATTTAGGAAACATTGAACGTTCTTCACCCCACATGTAGATCCTACATGTATAAAGTACATGTCTCCGCAGAAGTTGCATTATCCGTTGTCTGCCACGTCACATCCCATATGCGAACTGCGCTGTCCCAAAAGAGTACCGTCATAGTCCTCTGCGCCGCGAGAAGGAGACGATGAGTGCGTGCATACTACCTTCACAAGGACGACGGAGAATCCGTGGCACAGCGGTTCTGGAAGCCAAGTGTGGGTCTATTTCGTCACAAACTGCGCGGGTCAACATCAACGTGGAATGAATCAGAAAGAACGCAACAGCGCAGGGACATGAGACCCTACGTGATTTGTGACATCAATCAAACACTCCATTGCAGTCACACAGCCTGAACGTTGACGGTAAGACCGAATTCCGCCGATAATATCAGCAGCAGCAGAGTCAGTGACAAGCGTCTTTTCTCTGTGTGATGAGGTATTCGAGACGGAGGCACCAGGCTGCGCCGCCGCCAAAATCGATTGAGAATGGAAGAGGTGCAGACAGATTTTGGTGGCCGGGCGTTGGTCAGCACCGCAGCATCCACGTGCACAGTATTACGTGGGTGCAGGTGTCGGAAAAGGGATTGTTAACTCATGTGCCAGAAAGTGTGACAGACGTATCGTAGCTCTGCAAAGCTCTCACATTTGAGCATCTGTTCAGCCTGGGGCTTTACCGGAAGCATTTATATCGGAGTTTTCTCCTGTGCATTCACGCCTCCCGCATCAGTAGACCAATGTTTTGGCGTGTAATGCTTCTGTGAGAACTAGATCAGAAATGCCTAACCGACGTAAAGCGATACAAGCCGCAAAAGGTGTCCTCAGTCGAAGCAGAGATGTACGTTTTACGTGGGGGGGTCTCCAGTGAAAAGAAAGTACAAAACTTCAATACACTGAAGCAAAGAATAAGACCTGGCAGCACAAGTACGAATAAATGATACGGGTACGCATCAATACTATGTATGAAAACGAGTTGTCTGTTTGTGTTGCAGACGGACACAATGTTGCTACATGTATAACGTTAAGAGAAACCAGAGCGTATGCATCCGCAGAGTAGGTCGTTGATATTTGCGTCGGTACTCGACTGTGTGAAATTCCGTTGAAAACGGACGTCCGACCTCAACGAAAGCGAAAAATCATACTTCTCACTTGACACATCGCTTTTTCGGGGTCAGCACCACGCACATCTGCGCCCAATTCAAATCCACTCTTGATCTTGCTACGATTCTACAAGTGCCCGGGCATTTAGCCAGCAACGGTCGCGTGCTTCTGGAAGGTTGGTCGCCAGTACAGATAGACCCTCTGCTTCATCATTGCGACAGTGGCGCAGACGATTGCAGGCTCCACGTTTGCATGCACGCAGCCCTCCAGCCTCTCATTCGCTAGGGTGCGTTGTCCCATGGCCTCAAACTCTGACTACATAGAAATGCCGAATATCCAAACACAAGTCGGTACGACAACACCCTGTGCACACACGACAGATTTCCACTAATCAAATGAACCAAGATACTAACGCAGGAACTTGTCGTGTGACGACACATGGATGCACTGCGCTGGCGTCTGAAAGCACTTTTCGACTAAATTCTCCACCACAAGAGAAAAATAGCAGGTCGGGTTTTTATATACTTTTGCAAAATGCTGAGATGCACAGAATGTTCTCGCGTCAACATCACTCTGCACTGGTGTGCTTCCAGCATGACCTTTAGGCCAGACATTGACAACTGACGTACAGTTTAAAGAGTGAAGAAGCAGCTATGACTGCTGTGCACTTCGAGGCCCCATTGCGTTGTCACTCTGTTAAGAGATAGAATGTGCGACCATCGCATCAGTTGACTCACAGGCTGTCTCACATCATCTACCAGCTAAGTTCCGGTAGTGTACGCCAGTCCTAAAAATACGAGCCAGTAAAGGCCAAAATTTTAGGCTTGGATGCTGCACGACAAAAACGTCGCTATCTGCGCAATAGTTGCAGCTGGCGATGCGAGAACGTCATCCGTCTCCGGCACTAGCGTTTCTAGACAAAATGCTGAAGAAGAATGTTCCATGCATCTGGACGAAAGAAAATGTGGAGGCTGTATTTCTGTCTGCCCGGACTGGGGAGCCTAGTCCGCGTATGCCCGCACCACCGAGGGTGATGGCGGCGCGCTGACACTGTGATGAGACACGTCGCAGTGCCGCGTCGCTCGAAGCTGTCAACGCCGGCACTGCGATTCCAGACACTTCTGCCACTCACCCGTGACTTTTTACAGACACTGCAGTTCCTACCATTCAGTTTTTTCAGTCAAAAATCCCACACGAAAACTAATAGTACGTCGTAGAGAACGCCGCCTCTCTCCACCCCAAGGTTCTGCACAAGGAAACGGTCATGCGTCTACCACGACGACGTGATACACCACGGAGTCCGAAGTCCACTATGTGGAGACTAAAGGCAGCCAGCTGTCGCTATGTAACGCTGTAGATGGGCGTGCCCTTTAGTTGTGGGAGTGCAGTATATTGCAAGATTCGGGTCGAGACATGTTGTTCTTCATCCACTGCGTGTACGTGGTGTTCCTGTGAGTAGGAATACGATTTTCGCACTTGCTCTGGGGCAACAACGTGCTTTTTGCACAGGCGAAGACAGCATCCGGCGCTGTGAAGACTGCTTGGTTTCAAGGCGCCTCCCAACATCTGGGCCACCGCCGACATCCTTGTACCTTATAACAACTATGCGTAGTACCGCAGCGATACCGGGAGGGCTGAGAAACTTTCTTTGGAAGTCTGGCAGACATCGAGTGAAAATGCATGTGGCACAGGGTGCAGAAAGAAGTGAACCAAGTCATCGAACTTGATACCTCACGGTGGGTTGCTTCTTTATTGTAACCTGTAGAGGATAAGCATAAGATGTAAGAAAAACATTCTGTGGACGCTCTCTCTGGCCTGAGGGAAAATGACGTCTTTTGGACGCTAGGAAGACGCAACGAATCGTGTGGCTGCGACATTCGTCGGGTTGTCCACATACGTCCAACCATTTTTTTAAAAAGGCTGTAGCCCAATAACGGACAGTATTAATGCTACCACGTTTGCATGGGACAGCGTACTGATGTGATTTCCCTCATAGTCATGTCACAGATGTTACTTCCCCACTAGCGCACGACATTGGGGAAGCATGTGGTGATACGACGTGAAGACGATTTGTACCGACTTTAGTCATGACGATTTTGGCGGTTGTCGAACTAACGTGCTCATGAATTAGTCGATTCTCCACCATTCCGGCGTTACTGAAGAAGAACAGAGTGTCACCGTCAAGGGGAGGAATCATAGGTGGAGACGACGAAATTGGTACAGGTCCTGGATTGCCGCGGTCATGCTCGGTATCATTATATCCAATTGTTGTCGAGGAGCGCATTTGCTACTAGAAGAAAATTTTTGAGTTGTACGTTAGAATCCACGATTCCTGCGGTTGCATGCCTTCTAGAAATTGGTGTTCAGGATATGTTGCAGTTTCTGAAACACGTCGGAATCTTCTCTGCGGACACTTATTCACGCCGTCTCCCATTCAGAGGGTCAGGACGCTTCATACTGATTTTTGATGCGTACGCCTGCGTGTGCGTCTGCGGTTTTTGCACAGCCAGGTGAGACCAGGATATGGTGAATGACATTTGGTCACAGAAAGACGAAACAATTCCTGTTTCATTCCGTAAGTACAGCACAGCGTCCGCAGCGCAAAACCCTCCATGTTGTCTATGCCGAGTACAGCGTACTTGCTAAACCCCGCTACCAGCTGACTGGATGTGAGCCTATCAATATGTGAGCTGTGACTGCAGAAACAGCGATACGTTTTAGGCTGGAAATCTCGCCCGTCACCTGACTCAAAGGTGGCGTTCAGCCACTTCTTCGCCTTTTCCTACACTCAAAGCAAAAAATACTTGTGGGCCTGTGTGTCTGAAATGTACGAAACCGTCAGGGGTAGGTTACCTGGATAATCTGTGAGTGGAAGATTTGCCTCTACCAACCGTAATCGCTCTCGTGCACCCCCGTCGTTCTTGTGCCAATCTACTCAAAAAATGGCTCCTTTACCGCCTTTTCTGGAGAACGAACTTCTGTACCATTACACGGATGGAAAAGAGTTACGCGAATTTTAAATGTACAATCAGCTGACATGCTTTTCCCTCTTAATGTTTTCCGCAAAGCTGTAATGCCCACAAGCTGGTAGTTACCACCCCAGTAGAGTTGCCGCACAAGCTTGTGCAAACATCCGATACGCGCGCTTATGGCACGTTGCGCGCTTCCTCTTCTGCAAGTACAGAACGCCCATCCTGTCGGACGCCGCGCTGGTGGGAGTTGCACCACTGTCAGGAAAATGGGTGTTCGCATCTCTCCGTAGTTGCGACGCAACGGGAGGTGGTGGCATTGGCCACAGTGCCAGATGTACATGCTCTTATCTTGCCTAGAAATTAACTGGGGTGTGTAAGAAGGCCTCAAGAGCCTGCAAGCCTGCACACAGATGTGAACGGACGCTGCAAGCCATGGAGTGCTTTGTTGCTGTATGGTACGGAAGGAGTGTGGTTTCATCGCCCTTCAACGTCGTTCCCCTTGTTCACCATCGTGAGCCTTTGGCATTCTATCTTCGACATATGCAATCACCTTCCGTTCTGGCTTCGTCGTACATTAATCCGCTGTGTACTACAGGTGACACCTATCGCCAAGAGAACTTGCTCGCACGTAAACGCAGGTCAAAAGCTTCATTCATATCCGACGGTAAAGCATCGGCCTTCCCGCTTCGCAAGACGCGTACAAGCTTCAGCTGAAAGCACACGTATGACAACAAACAAAGATATCTCTTCTGTATCCCCGAGGATGCTTGTATATACGAAAAAATGGACTAATATGTTCCTATCCTGGTGGCGTCCTGCTTGGTTAAGGAAGAATGATTGAGGTTGTTGAAAGAGAGGGATGACCCCAAACCTCGTAGTACAGTAAGAAGGGTTCCCAAAATGAGAGTAATTGGCTGGTCCTATCAGTTGTCGTATGCACGTCTTGAAGATTTAGCCATGCATGTTTAAATGTACGAAACCGCCGGACCGAAACTGGCAGTGGCTCACTGGAACACTTACACTCCATTTGGTTGTCTATGCTACGTACGCGAACGTATACTACCTCCCCTCATAAAATACTGCACACTATTCTTATTCGACGACGTTCATCCATACGACTTCATTTATTCTCTTCCGTCGACGGCAGATGCATATACCCTTTTTGTGAAGGTGGAGAATGGGGAGCGAGGATGCCATCACGGTGAAAGCGGGTTTGGGTCAGCCTAGTAATAGAGCTTTTCCAGCATTGCTAGGGCTTACCGCGCAGTGAGTTGGCAAATCAGTGGAGAAGGTGAACACCTGTGACTCGACCATGGGAGAGATGGGAATGTCCTTTAAGACCTGTAGACTTAATCGATCAACCAACTGTCTTTCCTCGCATAAGACATCGTCCACACTGGTCAAGGTCCCCTACGCTTGGAGTTGGGTCTCGCTGGAAGAAGCTGGAGAATTCGAGGGCATATGGAAGAGGAGGTCAGCTCTGCGCAACGGTACGATCGATCGAGGCATGCCAGGATCTTCGATGAATTTACTGACTGTGTGGAAAAAATATCGAGGAAATTAGAGCCGCTGGAATCCAGTGAGTGAAGGTAGAGCGAGCGCCATCACTGCGGTGGACAGCTGCCACGTTGGTGCAGAGGCTGATCAATGAAGCCTTCAACAGGACGCGCTTAGAGGTTTGGAAAAGCGAGTGGTGCATGCGGCTCTCACGCTGGCCTTTTGAAGGTAAGTTATAGCTGCCATTGTCGAACACGACACGCCAGTAAGGGAGGTGGGGTACATGAAAACTGCCGGCGTGTACCACCGCACATATTCTACTCATACTGATGTAGGACTCCCAGGGCATGTTTCTTGCCGTTCTAGAAGTACAAAACATGTGCACCTCCTCTTCCAAGTTACGACAGGCTAAAGATAATCCCTGTAGTGAATAGTGATGATCTACATTCACAAGACGACTAAAGGTACAATTATCGATACGGTTCGGGCGCATTCTTTTTTCGGTTCACGTGGTCATACTACTCCCTGCACAAATTTTAGCCGAGTTAAAGTGCAAAGTGTATGTCTGTATTCTATGGCGATTGCGACCTGGACCTGACAAAGTGCGCGCCTTTGTGTGAAAAGACGCAAGGGATACCAAGTAAGAAATACAAAGCATACGGAGGAAGGAATGTGGTGCGCTCTCAATGTTTTAGCAGAGGAGACCACATAACAACGTATACGCTACGGTAAAGAGGCTCGTACGTGTCTGTGTGGTCTCCCTATGCGAAATTTTGTTTCTGGAAAAGCGCTACTTGACGTTGCGCAGGTACACGTAGATCCGGAGGCTATCTACGGATCTCAGCCGTACAGCGGTTACCTGAAAGCTTAGCGATTTTACGGGTCCTCCATTGCTACCTGGCTTTGAGACGCGTGAGATACGCTGCTCATTCTTCTTCTACCGGAGGCAGAGGCATTACTGAAAGCGGCCTGAGAGCTAAGAATGGTATAGTAGCGAGAGGCAAACCCCGTCGACCGCTTTTGCATTTAATCTTTTTCCCGTGAGCATGTAGTTTATTTTTAGCCTCTATGAAAATATAACAGACGATCGGTCATAACGCAGTCGAGTTGGACCGTGCCTTCGCAAGCAGAGACGTACGGGAAGCCTCTACTAATGGCGGGTTACACGTCACCTACATGAGTGGTATCCAATTACAACGATGCTCTGGTATGCTTGTACATGTAAGCATATAAACCTTTGTTCTAGTCATCACGAAACTAGTTCCGTATAGGCGGCGTCGTGTTGCACGTATGTGGCTCATAGGTGACACACAGCGTACATGCTGGTGTACACAGAAGGTACAACGTAAAGCGCTATATCCCACACTAGCAGGGCTATCGCTTGAAATTGGATCAGTTGTCTACACTGTAGGAGATATATGAGCCGAAGGAAGATGAGAGTGCTAGAGCAGAACTCTGAACACCCTACCAACTGCAAAGTAGGCACGGAACGATATGTCGTGCTTGTTAGTGCATAGAAACCAATCCTTGCACCAAAATAACGCTCCACGCTGTATAAGGCTTCCGAGTGAATACGTACCCCAGACACATAACAAGGAAGAATTTTGAAGGACGAGGAGGAGGAGGAGTCGACGAGGCCGGAGGTGGTCGAGGAGGAAGAGACGATAGTTATTGCGTAACGCTATTGTAATAGCTCTACGCTTATGCTAGTAAGCGAGTGTGCTATTTGTTGTTGTGTATGTGAAGCATGGGAAATACACGTGTGAGCCGGTATAAGCGAACGGGCGGCGTGCACGACATTGTGCATACACAGAACCGTGTGGGAATATTCACTGTGCCTCTTGAGCCCGCGGTACGCCGCTGTACTGTAAAAATGAATCATGTCGCAGATAAGGGGTAAAACATCCTCCCCGCCGCAGCATCCTCTTTCAACCACAGCAGCAGCTGATCTTTCACTACTATCGATAGCAGGCAGGAAGGGAGCATTAACAGCTACCATCACTGTTTATCACGAAATATGATCCTTTCTGACGCGGCAGAAACACGATGTTCCCTCACACACCTCGCCTTCACAACTAATAACAAGAGCAGGTTCCCTTTTTCAATACCCTCTCTGACAGCAAGGGCGCTGCATGTAACACCGCTTTAATGACCTTTTAAAACAGCAGCTCTACCACTCTGGTACACCTCCTACCCAACAACAGCAGCCCAACAAGTCACAACCGCCAGCTAGCCACCGCCGCAGCCGCGTTGTTAGTAGTACTAAACGAGGAACTTCGAAAGTGATAAGGCACAACGTAGCACATGTTTAATTACGATGTGCACACCGGACAATATGCCGGGTATCTGAGAATTCCGTCCGAAGCAAATATCTGCCGGCGCGAGAAAGGGAGGCTACGGCAACCTGTCTCTTCGCACTCTCTACCTGGCTTGCGCTTTACTGCAACGTTTCAGCAAAATCCTGACACACATAATCGCCACGAGACCGCCAAGCTCGCACGCTTTTCTGCATATTCAAAGGCGGCGGCTTTCAAAGTAACTGTGCATACCGTCCCTGACTTTTCACTCTATACGTCGCTCCCATTGCTACCTAGTACCAGTAAGTAGTAGTACTCCTACTACTACTAGCACTGCTACTATAGCCGCCTCCACAGTACGGCGTGTATATTACGGACTCGTACTGATGTGTCAGCTTCTTGGGATCTTGCTGCAGCTTTACTGAAAAGTAATGTGCCGGCTCACGGCTGGAAATTCTGGTGTCTAAGCCACAGCCTGCTTCAGGTTTCAGGCTTCAATACTACCACTACTACAATTTTCTGCAGATATATTTCGCTCATGTGTCGGTATAACTGGTTCTTCGAACATTGTTGCGAAATACTTTCATTGAAACTGTTGTCACAGGTACAGGATTTGAGGTTTTATGCGTCTTTGGTTGGACGGCTAGTGGTTTCAGTGTTATCTTTAGTACCACTACTACTACTACTACTGCTACTACTACTGCTAACTCTACTAATACTATTCGTACTGCTGTTGCATTTCTCACACCCGCGGGTATCTGGTTCTTCAAATGCCGGTGCAGCTACGCCAGGTCGAATAATCCTCTTGTAAATGTAGACATGGGCGATATAATATATGACATTCCCTACGCAGAGCAGGCGTTGCAAGAGGTTGAAACTATTTCACAATAAAACACCACATTGGCAATATAGTATTTGACATCTCCTACGGCGTACAGCTTTGTGTCCAGGGTATGGTGTTACTATTCATGCCAATGCGTGTTTGTTTGGTGTATCTGGTTCTTCCGATACTGCTCCGGCTGTTCTGTCTCGAGTACTTTGATCGAATGTGGTACGGCCAAGGTGTAACTTGGTGTCTAGAGCTACTGTCATGTTTTGGATTTACCTCTAGTGATATTCCTACTACTGCAAGTCATTTCCTTCAATCTTGTGTTTGGTTTTTCGGATACCAGGTGTGGTACCTCTCATAATTCTCGTGAAGTATAGACATAGGGCGCAGTGCTTGATGACTGTAATTAGCACCGTAGGGGTCAGGATCTCTTACTACTGCAGTAGAATTAAGTATGAGCATAAGGTGTAAAGCGTCTACGGTGAATGCTTTGAAGTCTACCCCAGCACTACTACTACTACTACCACCACTACTACTACTACCACCTTTAGCACTGCTGCAACAACTACGCGACTCTGCTGCTGCAGCTGTGCTCGCTCAAACGCCTTCAAATAAATTGTAGGCGCAGTACATAATGTTTTGACACCAGCCTAGGTGTAGAGCTCAGGAGTTAGGCTTTTCTCTTGCTCATGTAGCAGGATTATGGTTCATGGCTGCTGAAGGTTCAGCTGCAGTGCGACTACTACTACTACTACTACTACTACTACTACTACTACTACTATCACTACTACTGGTAAGAAGGGTACAAACGTTCCCTAGTGACGGTGACGCAGACAGGCATGAGACAACTGTACTGGAAGGACTGTGCGTGGTCTTAGCAGGAGACGAAACGAAAATCCGTTGAGACTGTACTGGAAAGACAGGACGGATGGTAGAGTCTCAATCGCATTCAAAGTGTAGTGACTTACCAGGTGCTGTGACTTTCATGTGCCAACAAAGGGAAGAACAGAGTTGATTGCACCTGCTTTGACAACGGACGCCCACTCTTTCAACCTCAAAAGGATGCGCACGGGCGATTACAAGGGTCTACAGCGTTGCCCGAAATATTAGGAGTTGTGCCGCCCCTGCTTGTAAACACGTCGTGGCTGCGAATGTCTGCGACTCAGAGCCTACATCTAGGGGTGTACGGAACGAATTCATGGAACGAAATTTGAACTGTTTCAGACGGCGGCTGCGATACATCGCAACCACATTTCGCATCGCACGTCTGTACACCCGACGAGATCATCACACCTTTCAGGATGGAGAATTTCGCGTGAACCACCTGGCAAAATCAGGGGACGCAGCAAAGACTCTTAGAGCCCTCAGTTGATTCCACTGCGTCGTTGTCTCCGAAAGATTGGTGTAGGTACTAGAACATGTGAAGTGACCTTCTACAGACCTACGAACTGCCGTTTAGTTGTGTAAAGCAGGGGTGCCAGCGTTAGTGCCACCTGTCACAGCTCCTGTCCAGACATTTGTTGCGTTGGTCCGGGCGGTACACGCGATGGACAACGTGCACATGTGAAGTTTTTGCGCTGATCCGCTCAGAACTCTGCTGTGCGGGAGCGGATTTGACAAAGTGTACAAAGGACAACGCAGACGTGCTAACGATCGTTGCAGGGACTTCAGCCCTGCTGTACAGATCGTTGCAATGCTTCCTCCGGCTGGAGTTATGCACGCACATTGAGCAAAATAAGTGTCGTCGCAACTGGGACTGTGACCCAGGCAGACGAGTGATTCTGCAGGCTGGTTCATACGAAGGTCTCTGAGCATGCTGCCTTCACGCAGCTGCAGGGTTCTTGGACCGTACGTATTTAAACACGTGTCCACGTGAAGCGCAAGCAAGTATACATTCATCATTTGGTACATCCTTGAGCAAAAAATGCGCACATCAGATTGAAAGACACTTCCATTTTGTACAATACAGTTGTATGTAGGACAAACACTGTGTTTGCGAAAAAGAAGTGTCAGGCCCTGTCAAATCCTCACAAAGCCCCGGCAGTATCACGTGCCCGCGGGGCTGACGACGCTTACGAGAGGGGGCACAGCAGGCGCAGATTATAACGGAGGACTCATACGCTAAAACTGAGCGGACAGTCTCCTCTTCTGCGTGCTGTGTGGTTCACTTATGATTGACAATCACGATTTTCTCGCTTAGAGTGCCGATCCATTCACTCCTTGCGGAGGATAAACGAAGGTGGGGATTAATCTGGACTGCACGGTCACAGTTGCTTTCAGGAGTGGACGTGAATGGTGTCACCTGGTGCATCCGCCAGAAATAATAAACGACTTTAGATACACGTCAGTTCTCAAGGAAGGGTATATGCACGGATTGCAGGGCTTTTACCAACGACGAAGAAACGGCTTTTCTTCTGCAAATTAAAGTCTCTCTATATGTGCTACCTTTTAAGAGGTTCTGAACTCTTCATTGTCTCATATTGTGGATCAACAGGAGGGATGTAGCTTAGCTCTGCCTACAGCTGCAACAGCCGGCGCGCTAAGCTATACAATGAATGCCTCACCGACTGAACGTAAGCGAAGCGTTTCCTGCGTTTCAACAGTCCACTTGCTACTTCACACGCTTTTTGCACACAAGCGGGCTCTTTCTTGCGCAGCGCCCATTTGGTACGTAACACGCTTGTTTGCGAGCGTTACTTGCTCTGTTTTTGTGTCCTCCGGGAATTAGACGAGAGTGTTTTTCTAGCGGACTGGCGTGAAGCACAAAGTTCCGCCGTTGCGTCGGGAGCCCACCTGTCGACGGGTGGGGCTGCGACACCTGTGGGTCCGCGTCCGGTGAGTCCACTGCCTAGCGTCGTCGGCGCTCCGCCTTGCTGCCAGCCCCAAGTGCTCGCCAAAGTTGGAAAAGGAGGTTCCACTCGAATGCGTTTCTCTCGGTTTTGTATATCTCTGCAGAGTATGTAGTCTCTGTCTGAAACATTCGAAATGTTTGCCAAATGAGTCGAACAGTACTGACCAACATTTCAACGTCTGCGTACGTGTTTTCCCATTCGCCAACGTCCTTGCAATACTCTTGAAGCCATGCACTGCCTACGTTCAGTCAGTGTTCTCATCGGACTGTCTTTCTTTCGGGTTGCAGGAATAGCCACGGTTTACCTATGGTAATGGACACGGAGTGTCGATACAGAAAGAAATCCCCACAACAGGGCCGTGGGTGGTTGACATCTCCCGTACAGATGAGAATAACCAGACAGGGACAGATTTAAATGGCAAGCAATTTGCAGGGAGGACGCGAATTGCTGCAGGTTTTGAGAGGAACCGGCGCATTGTAGGGAAAAGCTCATTGTCGAAAGTGCGAAGGTGGTGGTGGGTTCCACTAACTGCTGGAGTACTTCTCCTCTTCGCCCGTGCTTTGGATGCGCGGTGCGCCCAATTCCGTGGACAGCTCAGCCCAGCACAGGCGAGGAGACTGCCTCGTCGACTTGCAGAGGCCCCTCTGAGATGAAGGAACTGTGCCACCATGTAAAAACCTGTCGAAATCGGGCCTTTATTGAGTGCTCTTCAAGAGTCTGAGGCGGCCAGTGCAGCGGCGTTGAGGCTTCGTCGATGGTTTTGGACAATTCTGATGCAGCGGTCGACGTTGAGAATGAACAATACAAGTCATCAGGCCGACTGCAGCCCAGATAAAACGCGGCAATTTGATCACACGATGTGTATCGAAAATTTCCATGAGGACTGTGCTCGTCAGTGCACTTCTCCTAAGTTGCCTGGGTGGCGTGTTAATCTGGGCTGCGCTGAATTATCGAGGTGAGGATTTGAGCTGATATCTGAGAGCAAACTTGTCGCATACGCGAACTTTCAAAGATGGAGGACTTGAGTGAATGTATACCTGGAAGATTGCAGTGGAACCTAGCTAGGCGCTTTCATCAGGTCTGTGTAGGATAAACCGCGTACCCTTCGCACCGCGAGCAGTCGACATGGATTCATAGCAAGCGTTACTAAAGGTAGATTATATAAGCAGCCTGTAGGCGGCTGATGTGACATAATAGCAGTACTTTGCAGATTCAGCGTTTCAGTTCAGGCAGTCAGCTTTTTGATGAAAATCATTACTGAGCCTACGAAAATGAGCCGCCCTCGTGTAACACATGAAGACGGATGAGCCAATCTTTGGTGTAAAGAACATCCCCCTTGCCTCACACGCCACACGTGAAACTGACATATGAAAACGCTGCGTCTGTGGCAGTGATGAAAGTGCCTGTTCTTTGATACGAGGCTATTCCTACACGTTTTGTGTTTCGCCATCCCTCCGCTAAGTACAACCTCCAGTGACGGATTCACGACTACACACCACTGGTAGGCCTTCTCCGGCTTGGAAATCAAGGACAACACACCGGGAACATTTGTCTTACATTGGTGTGCAGTGGCACGTAGCGTTGAATGTCGCAGTGGGACAGATATGTTCCGCGTGAACCAAATCAAGGCGTAGAAGTTAGCATTTAGGATGGCAGAAGAGTTTACGTAGGGGATTTTGCGACTAGACGTGCGCGGTTTACGACCTTGTTGACTTTAACCTACGACAACGGGCCTCATTTAATGCAAGTGTCCCATCGTCTGCGGGCCCGGGAGGCGTATGGAAGCACAGGCACATATTTGCCGCCGGGGAGAGACCTGATAGAAGGCAGACGGGAGGCTTTGAGGGAAGTCGAGTTTGGGGAGCTTGTCGACTCTAGACTGTAGATGTAGTGCATGTGCCACAACCATTATGAATGTCTCTCGCGCTTTTGGCTTCTCCAGAGGCAGGGGAAGGGGAAAATCTTCTAGTCTGTTGCGCTCTGCATGGTGCTTGTCTTTAGCAACGGGAACATGAGACCCTTCACTGGTGCAGGTTCCAACGAAACCGGGAATACGTTAAACGTTGGGCTGCAGGCCTGTGTGAGGCCGCTCCCCGATGATACTCTTCGGTTATAATGGCATGTTTAGCAGAGCTTGGGTAGATGCAAAATAGAGAAGTGTCTTTTTTCAAAACTAGTCACATGAGTCATCTGAAATCTGGCGTATCCTGTGTAGCTCTAACGCCTAACTCCCCTGCAACTTGAGGCTCCAGGAAGACAGAAGCGGAGCAGCAGAATAGAAGTCGCGTATATAGATCACGGTCATTTATAAGTTTTCCAACAGCGCTGGCGTAAGGGTGAGGCTCGGTACTGGTAATCACGCAGTTTTGTTTGTCCTATAGTTCTGGGAGGCGGGGACACAAAAGCCAGAACAGAAGATGTTACTTGATCAGGCAATGAATCGGCTTGTTTTCAGACGTCTTATCCGCAGCAGAACGCGTCAGGTGAAGGAGGTCCTTGAGGTTTTTTTGCAGTAACGTGCCACATCCTCCCGCATAGTTAGTAGACGCAACCAGAAGATTGAGCCTTGACCTGCGCGCCATTTCGTGTAGACGCTGCAGCCTACAATGC
>JAEOAE010003289.1:0-15871 GCA_036365155.1 Meriones psammophilus
TTCTTGTATTCCTCCTTGAGCGGCGACACACAGGTGGTTTAGTTTACAAAGGAGTGCTTTGCGTTTATGTTATTTCTTGGAAACTTGTTCCTGTTAGGAACAAGGTAGTGTTAGGGTTAGTGTTAGGGTTAAGGTTAGGGGTTACAGTTAGCCTTAGGGTTAGGGTTAGATTTAGGGGGTTTGGGTTAGGGTTAGGGTTAGGGTTATATCACTATTCAGTTTCCCTGTTACAATAATTGAACAGGCGACACGTATGTGAATTAGTTTACAAAGTTGTGCTTTGCGTTTCTGTTATTTTGGTGGAAACTTGTTCCTGTGCTGTACAGTGCGATATACCAATTCTCAGTTTTCCTATATTCGTAATTCAGCAAGCGACACACATGTGGTTTAGTTTACAAAGTAGTGATTTGCTTTTCTATTCTTTCGTTCAAAACTTGTTCCTGTGCTGTACATTGCGATATATCACTTTTCAGTTTTCCTCTTATAATAATTGAACGGTTGACACACATGTGATTTAGTTTCCAAAGTTGTGTTTTGAGTTGCTGTACTTTCTTTGGAAACTTCTTTCTGTGCTCTAAAGCAGAAGATATCACATTTCAGTTTTCCTATATTCCTAACTGTGCAGGCAACACACATGTTTCTTGTTTCTGTGCACTACAGTGCAGATATCTCTTTTCAGTTTTTTCCTGTATTCCTAATTGAGCAGGCGACACAAATGTGATTTAGTTTACAAAGTTGTGACTTTCCTTACTATTTTTTTGGTGGAAACTTGTTTCTGTGCACTACAATGGGAGATATCACTTTTCAGTTTTCCTGTATTCCTAATTGAACGTATGACACACATGTTACTTAGTTTGCAAAGTTGTGCTTTAATTTCTTTTCTTTCATTGGAAACTTGTTTCTCTAAGGTACAATGAGAGATATCACTTTTCAGTTTTCCTGTATTCCTATGACACACATGTGATTTAGTTTCCAAAGTTGTGCTTTTCGTTTCTGTTCTTTTATTGGAAACTTCTTTTTCTGTGCTCTAAAGTGGGAGATATCACTTTTCATTTTCCTGTATTCCTAATTGAAAGGGCTATAAACATCTTACTTAGATTACAAAGTTGTGCTTTACATTTCTGTTCTTTCATTAAAAACTTGTTTCTGTGGGGTAAAGTGCGAGATATCACTTTTCAGTTTTCCTGTATTCCTAATGGAGCAGGCGACACACATGTGATTTAGTTTCCAAAGCTCTGTTTTGTGTTTATTTTCTTTCATTGGGAACTTCTTTCTGTGCTCTAAAGTGGGAGATATCACTTTTCAGTTTTCCTGTATTCCTAATTAGTAGGCGACACAAATGTGAATTACTTTCCAAAGTTGTGACTTTCCTTTCTATTCTTTTGGTGGAAACATGTTTCTGTTTTCTACAGTGGGAGATATCACTTTTCAGTTTTTCTGTATTCCTAATTGAATGGGCAACACTCATGATACTTAGTTTACAAATTTGTACTTTACATTTCTCTTCTTTCGTTGGAAACTTGTTTCTGTGTGCTACACTGCAAGATATCACTCTTCAGTTTTCCTGTATTCTTAATTGAATGGTTGACACACATGTCACTTAGTTTACAAAGTTGTGCTTTACATTTCTGTTCTTTCATTGGAAACTTGTTTCTGTGAGGTACAGTGCCAGATATCACTTTTCAGTTTTCCTGTATTCCTAATGGAACGGGCGACACACATGTGACTTATTTTCCAAAGTTGTGGTTTGTGTTTCTGTGCTTTCATTGGAAACTTCTTTCTGTGCTCTAAAATGGGAGATATCACTTTTCAGTTTTCCTGTATTCCTAATTTGTGGGCGACACTAATGTGATTTAGTTTAAAAAGTTTTGCTTTGCCTTTCTATTCTTTTGTTGGAAACTTGTTTCTGTGCACTACAGTGCAGATATCTCTTTTCAGTTTTCCTGTATTCCTAATTGAGCAGGTGCCACGAATGTGATTTAGTTTACAAAGTTGTGACTTTCTTTTCTGTTCTTTTATTGGAAACTTCTTTGTGTGCTCTAAAGTGGGAGATATCACTTTTCAGTTTTCCTGTATTCCTAATTGAAAAAGGCTATACACATCTTACTTAGATTACAAAGTTGTGCTTTACATTTCTGTTCTTTCATTGGAAACATGTTTCTGTGAGGTACAGTCTTGAGATATCACTTTTCAGTTTTCCTGTAATCCTAATTGAACAGATGACACAGATGTGATTTACTTTACAAAGCTCTGTTTTGTGTTTATTTTCTTTCATTGGAAACTTCTTTCTGTGCTCTAAAGTGGGAGATATAACTTTTCTGGTTTCCTGTATTCCTAATTGAACAGAGACACAAATGTAATTTAGTTTACAAAGTTGTGACTTTCCTTTTTATTCATTTGGTGGAAACTTGTTTCTGTTTACAGTGGGAGATATCACTTTTCAGTTTTCCTGTATTCCTAATTGCAACACATGTTACTTAGTTTACAAAGTTGTGCTTTACATTTCTGTATTTTGATGGAAACTTCTTTCTATGCTCTCAAGTGGGAGATATCACTTTTCAGTTTTCCTGTATTCCTAATGGAGCAGGCGACACACATGTGATTTATTTTCCAAAGTTGTGCTTTGTGTTTCTGTTCTTTCATTGGAAACTTGTTTTTGTGCACTACAGTGGGAGATAGCACTTTTCAGTTTTCCTGTATTCCCTACTTCAACAGGCGACACACATGTTACTTAGTTGCAAAGTTGTGCTTTTTATTTCTGTTCTTTAATTGGAAACTTGTTTTTGAGGTATAGTCACGAGATATCACTTTTCAGTTTTCTTCTATTCCTAATTGAATGGGTGACACACATGTGATTTAATTTCCAAAGTTGTGCATTGCTTTTCTGTTCTTTCATTGGAAACTTTTTCTGTGCTCTAAAGTGGATGATATCACTTCTCAGTTTTCTTGTATTCCTAATTGTGCAGGGCGACACACCGTTACTTAGTTTACAAAGTTGTGCTTTACGTTTCTGTTCTTTCTTTGGTAATTTTTTTTTCTGTGAGGTGCAGTCGTTATATCACTTTTCAGTTTTCCTGTATTCCTAATTGAACGTGCGACACAGATGTGATTTATTTTCCAAAGCTCTGCTTTGCGTTTAAGTTCTTTCATTGGAAACTTTTTCTGTGCTCTAAAGTGGGAGATATCACTTTTTAGTTTTCCTGTATCCCTAATTGAGCGGGTGACACACATGTGATTTATTTTCCAAAGTTGTGGTTTGTGTTTCTGTGCTTTCATTGGAAACCTCTTTCTGTGCTCTAAAATGGGAATATCACATTTCAGTTTTCCTGTATTCCTAATTTGCGAGGCGACACAAATGTGATTTAGTTTACAAAGTTGTGACTTTCCTTTCTATTCTTTTGGTGGAAAATTGTTTCTGTGCACTACAGTGGGAAATATCACTTTTCAGTTTTCCTGTATTCCTAGTTGAACCGATGACACACATGTTACTTAGTTTGCAAAGTTGTGCTTTATATTTCTTTTCTTTCATTGGAAACTTGTTTCTGTGCACTACAGTGAGAGATATCACTTTTCAGTTTTCCTGTATTCCTAATTCAACAGGTGACACACATGTGATTTAGTTTCCAAAGTTGTGCTTTTCCTTTCTATTTTTTTATTTGAAACTTCTTTCTGTGCTCTAAAGAGGGACTTATCACTTTTCATTTTTCCTGTATTCCTAATTAAGAGGGCTATAAACATTTTACTTAGATTACAAAGTTGTGCTTTACATTTCTGTTCTTTCATTGGAAACATGGTTCTGTGAGGTACAGTGCGAGATATCACTTTTCAGTTTTCCTGTATTCCTAATTGAGCGAGCGACACACATGTGATTCAGTTTACAAAGTAGTGCTTTGATTTTCTGTTCTTTCGTTCGAAACTCCTTCCTGTGCTGTACAGTGCGATATATAACTTTTCTGTTTTCCTGTATTCTTAACTGAGCGAGTGAAACACATGTGATTTAGTTAACAAAGTAGTGCTTTGTGTTTATGTTCTTTCGTTGGGAACTTGTTCCTGTTAGGAACAAGTTAAGGTTAGGTTGAAGGTTAGGTTGGGTTTAGGGATAGGGTTAGGGTTAGGGTTATATCACTTTTCAGTTTTCCTGTTATAATATTTGAACAGGTGACACGTATGTGAATTACTTAACAAAGTTGTGCTTTGTGTTTCTGTTCTTTCGATGTAAACTTGCTTCTTTGCCGTACATTTCGATATATTGCTTTTCAGTTTTCTTGTATTCCTAATTGAGCGAGCAACACATATGTGATTTAGTTTACAAAGTAGTGCTTTGTGTTTATGTTCTTTCGTTGGAACCTTGTTCCTGTTAGGAGTTAGGTTTAGGGTTAGGGTTAGGGTTAGGGTTAGGGTTAGGGTTAGGGTAGGGTTCTGATACTGTTAAGGTTACGATTAGGGGTTAGGGTTAGCATTAGGGTTAGGTTTAGCGGGTTAGGGTTAGGGTTAATGCTAGGGTTAGGGTTAGGGTTATATCACTTTTCAGTTTTCCTGTTAGAATAATTGAACAGGTGACATGTATGTGAATTACTTTACAAAGTTGTGCTTTGTGTTTCCGTTCTTTCGATGAAAACTTGTTTCTTTGCCAAACAGTTCAATATATGACTTTTCACTTTTCTTGTATTCCTAATTGAGTGGCGACACACATGTGATTCAGTTTACAAAGTAGTGCTTTGCGTTTATGTTCTTTCGTTGGAAACTTGTTCCTGTTAGGAACGATTTGGGGGTTAGGTTGAAGGTTAGTTTAGGGTTAGGGTTAGGGTTAGGGTAGGGTTAGGGTTAGGATTAGGGGTTAGGGATTGTGTTAGGGTTAGGGGTTAGGGTTAGGGTTAGGGTTAGGGGGTTAGGGTTAGGGTTATATCACTTTTCAGTTTTCCTTTTATAATAATTGAACAGGTGACACGTATGTGAGTTAGTTTACAAAGCTGTGCTTTCCGTTTCTGTTTTTTTTTTTGGAAACTTGTTCCTGTGCTGCACAGTGTGCTATATCAATTCTCAGTTTTCCTATATTACCGTAATTCAGTGAAGCGACACACATGTGATTTAGTTTACAAAGTAGTGATTTGCTTTTCTGTTCTTTCGTTCAAAACTTCTTCCTGTGCTGTACAGTGCAATATATCACTTTTCAGTTTTCCTCTTATAGTAATTGAACGGGTGACATATATGTGAATCAGTTTACAAAGTTTTGCTTTGCGTTTCTGTTCTTTTCGATGGAAACTTTTTTTCTGTGCTGTACAGTGGGAGATAACACTTTTCAGTTTTCCTGTATTCCAAATTGAGCAAGCGACACCCATTTGATTCTCTTTACAAAGTAGTGCTTTGCTTTTCTGTTCTTTCGTTGGAAACTTGATCCTGTGCTGTAAGTGCGATATATCACTTTTCATTTTCCTGTATTCCTAATTGAGCGGCGACACACATGTGATTTAGTTTACAAAGTAGTGCTTTGCTCCTCTGTTCTTCCGTTGGAAACTTGTTCCTGTGCTGTAAAGTGCGATATATCACTTTTCAGTTTTCCTGTATTCCTAATTGAGTGGCGAGACACATGTGATTTAGTTTAGAAATAGTGCTTTCCGTTGCTGTTCTTTCATTGAAACTTATTCCTGTGCTGTATAGTGCGATATATCACTTTTCAGTTTTCCTGTATTTCTGAATGAGCGGCGACACACTTGTGATTTAGGTTAGAATGTAGTTCTTTGCGTTTCTGTTCTTTTGTTGGAAACTTGTTCCTGTTAGGACAAGTTAGGGTTAGGGTTAGGGTTAGTGTTAGGGTTATATCACTTTTCAGTTTTCATGTATTCCTAATTGAGCGAAAGTGACACACATGTGATTTAGTTTACAAAGTAGTGCTTTGCTTTTCTGTTCTTTCGTTGGAAACTTGTTCCTGTGCTGTACAGTGCAATATATCACTTTTCAGTTTTCCTGTATTCTTAACTGAAGCGAGTGACACACATTTGATTTAGTTTACAAAGTAGTGCTTTGCGTTTATGTTCTTTCGTTGGAAACTTGTTCCTGTTAGGAACAAGTTAGGGTTAGGAGTTAGGAGCTAGGGTTAGGGTTAGGGTTAGGGTTAGGGTTGGGGTTAGGGTTAGGGTTAAGGGGTTAAGTTTTAGGGATAAGTGGTTAAGGTTAGGTTTAGGGTTATATCACGTTTCAGTTTTCCTGTTTTAATAATTGAACAGGAGGCATGTATGTGAATTAGTTTACAAAGTTTTGCTTTGTGTGTCTGTTCTTTCATTGGACACTTGTTCCTGTTAGGAACAAGTTAGGTTTATGGATTGGGTTAGTGTCAGGGTTAGGGTATTGTCAAGTTTAGGGTTAGGGTTAGGGTTAGGTGTTAGGGCTAGGGTTAGGGTTAGGGTTAGGGTTAGGGTTCTATCAATTTTCAGTTTTCCTGTTAAAATAATTGAAATGGGAACACATATGTGAATTAGTTTACAAAGTTGTGCTTTGCGTTTCTGTTCTTTCGATGAAAACTTGTTTCTTTGCTGTACAGGTCGATATATCACTTTTCAGTTTTCTTGTATTCCTACCTGAGCGAGAGACACACAGGTTATTTAGTTTACAAAGGAGTGCTTTGCGTTTATGTTATTTCCTTGGAAACTTGTTCCTGTTAGGAACAAGGTAGGGTTAAGGTTAGGGATAGGGTTAAGGTTAGGGGTTAGGGTTAGTTAGGTTAGGGTTAGGGTTAGGGTTAGGGTTAAGGTTAGGGTTAGATTTAGGGGGTTAGGGTTAGGGTTAGGGTTATATCACTTTTCAGTTTCCCTGTTACAATAATTGCACAGGTGACACATATTTGAATTAGTTTACAAAGTAGTGGTTTGCTTTCCTATTCTTTCTTGGAAACTTTTTCTTGTGCTGTAAGTGCGGTATATCAGTTTTTCAGTTTTCCTGTATTCCTAATTGAGCAAGGCGACACACATGTGATTTAGTTTACAAAGTAGTGCTTTGAGTTTATGTTTTTCGTTGGAAACTTGTTACTGTTAGGAACAAGTTAGGGTTAGGTTTAGGGTAGAGTTAGGGGTTAGGGTTATGGTTAGGGTTAGGGGTAGGGGTTAGGGTTAGGGTTAGATTTAGGGTTAGGGTTAAGATAGGGTTAGGGTTAGGGTCAGTGTTAGGGTTAGGGTTAGCTATAGGGATTTAGGATTATTGTTAGGGTTAGTTTTGGGTTATATCACTTTTCAGTTTTCCTGTTATAATAATTGAACAGACCGAACCGAATTTGAATTAGTTTACAATGTTGTGCTTTGCGTTTCTGATCTTTGGATGAAAATTTGTTTCTGTGCCCGTACAATTCGATATATCACTTTTCAGTTTTCTTGTATTCCTAATGCACCCTTGAGAATCAAAACAAATGTGATGCCATTTAAAAGTAGTGCTTTGCTTTCCTGTTCTTTTATTTGAAACTTGTTCCTGTTCTGTACAGGCGATATATCACTTTACAGTTTTCCTATATTCCTAATTTGCCAGAAATGCGAGTGATCCACATGTGATTTAGTTTTCAAAGTAGTGCTTTGCGTTTCTTTTCTTCTGTTGGAAACTTGTTTCTGTGACATACACTGTGATATATCACTTTTTCAGTTTCCCTGTCTTCCTAATTTTCCGAGCAACACACATGTGATTTAGTTTACAAAGTAGTGTTTTCCTTTTCTGTTCTTTAGTTGAATCTTGTTCCTGTGCTGTACAGTACGATATATCACTTTTCAGTTTTCCTGTTATAATAATTGAAGGGCGTCCATATGTTAATTAGTACACAAAGTTGTGCTTTGCCTTTCTGTTCTTCGATGGAAACTTGTTTCTGTGCCAATGTACAGTAGGCGATATATCACTACTCAGTTTTCCTGTATTAATATTTGACCAGCAAACAACAACACATGTTATTCCGTTTAAAAGTTGTGATTTGTTTTCTGTTCTTTTCGTTCTAAACTTGTTTCTGTGCTGTACAGTGTGATATATCACTTTTCAGTTTTCCTGTATTCCTAATTGAGGCAGTGACACACATATGATTTAGTTTGCTTAAAGTAAGTGCTTTGCGTTTCTGTTCTTTCCTTGGAAACTTGTTCCTGTTATGTTTAGGAACAAGTTAGTGGTTAATGTACAGTTAGGGTTAGGGTTAGAGGTTAGGGTTAGGGTTAGGGTTAGGGTTAAACGTTTGGGTTATGGGTTAGGGTTAGGGTGTTAGGGTTAGGGTCAATAAAGGCTTATATCACTGAGAAAAGTTTTCCTGTATAATAATTGAAAAGATCAGCGACACACATGTGATTCCTTTTAAAAGTAGTGATTTGTTTTTTGGTTCTTTCGATCTTAACTTGTTCCACTTGCTGTACAGTGGATATATCACGTTTCAGTTTTCCTGTATTCCTAATTCCAATCACAACCATCCCTGCTGTAGTGACCACCCTGACATCTCCAGCTGCAGCAAGACCTCAGAACCTGGCAGTCACAGCAGCACAGAACTTGAAGAACACATCAAAGGAGCAGAAAAAAATTTTCAAACCAGAAAGAAGCCCCGGATACCACGATCTCTGCCAGGAAACCTGCCTGTTAGTGAATGCACCCTTGAGAATCTGCAGTTCCCCAGATCCTGGGTCCTTCTAAATCAAAAGCTAGGCAAACCCCCTTCCCACCCACATACCCACTTTAAAAGACAGAGGGAACTAGGGACATTGTAGTTCCTGCCCTGTGGGCCTGATTGAGGAGTTAAGATAGTTAATGCCAGAAATTGCGCTGCGATCATCAGAAGGGCCTGTGACATATACAGTAGTAGCCCCTCCCACACTCTCAAGGTTTCAACCTTGCCATCACTCTGTCCCTCGAGAAACTCAAAGCTTTCACACAACAGACACACAGAAAACAAAATATTCCATGACTTGCATTTGCCCGTTTGCGCCTGCGTACTTTCCTCCCACAGGTACAGCTAGTCCTCAGCAGACGCTGAGGTGCTCAGCTTCCTGAAGAACTCTCAGATACCAGAGAGCAGACAGCACCAGTCTGATCAAGAATCCAAAAATAAACAGGAAGGTTTCAGATAAGCCAATGGCCGGGGGTAGGTGAAAAGAACACTTCCAACATAAATCAGGACATCATGACTTCACCAACAAACCCCAAAATTGATGGATACTCCAATTCAGCAGAAGCAGAGGAAAATGATTTTAAAGCCATTGCTTGCCCAATTATTTGAGGCTCATAAGGAGAAATGAACAAGTCTTTCAAAGAAATGGCCAGTCAATTGGAGGCAAAAAAAGAAGAAAATAGATAATATCCTTAAATCTAAAACACAGGCAAACATAGCCAAACAAATAAATACACAAGTAGAGGGAAAAATTAGTGGCATATAAAAAGGAAATCCAAAAGGAAATAGACAATCTTGAATATCAGGACCCCAAATTCAAACACGTGAAAGAAATGGTGCAAGACATTAAAACATCAACAACAACACAAACAACAAAAAGCCTTAATACATGGAAACTGAACAACTCCTTACTACTCAATGACAGCTGGGTTAAGGAAGACCAAAAAGAAATAAAATTAAAGAATTCCTAAATTCAATGGAAAGGAAGGCACAATCGTTTCATACTCAAATTTACACCTTCTTTTTGAAAGCAGAACCTTTTCAAAAAGAAAATTTAGTGGGTCACTAAGTGCCTCAACAGAACAAAATTTGTAATAATCACATACAAACAACCACCATGGACTAAAGCTGAAAACCCTACAAAAAAACAACAAAAACCCAAGAGGCACATGGAAACTGAACAAATAATCAAACTAAGGGCTGGGAAATCAAGAAATAAAGAAACAAATAAAACTATCCAAAAGAATTCAATGAGACAAAAAGCTGGTTCTTTGGGCAAAATCAACAAGATAGACAAAATTTTAGCCAAACTAACTAAAAAGCAAGAAGAAACTATCAGATCATCAAAATCACAAATGAAAATGGGGACATGGCCACAGACATTGAAAACCCAAAAAATTATTAGGTCATACTACAAAAAAGCCTATATGCTGGAAACAATCAATTTGAGAATCTAAATGAAATCAATCAATTAGAATCAATAAAAAAAACACAAACTGAAAACCCTGGAACTTTGAAGAAATCAGAAAAAAGATAGACAATCTCAAGGTAAGCATCACTAATAAAAAGAGATGGAAAGAGAATCTCAGGTCAGCAAGATACAGAAACAGAAATTGGGACATAACCTCAAAGCAAAAATAAAATCAAAAAATCTATTAGGTCAAACCATCCAAAAATCTAGGATGCCACAAAAGGCAAAATATAAGAATAAATGGATATTTTTCTTGAAGAGAGTCCATCTACCAAAACTAAGTCAAGATCAGGTAGAAAGACTGAATAGCCCTATATCTCCCAAGGAAATCAAGCAGTCATTAACAGTCTCCCCTCAAAAAAGCCCCGGACAGATGGCTTCAACCCAGAATTCTACAATACCTTCAAAGAAGTGCTAACTCCAATTCTCCTCAAGCTATTCCACAAAATAGAAACAGAAGGAACACTACCAAACTCATTCTATGAAGCCACAGTCACCTTAATACCTAAACCAAAAATGACCCAACAAAAAAAGAGAATTTCAGGCCTATCTCTCTTATGAACATTGATGCAAAAATACTCAATAAAATACTTGCAAACCGAATCAGAACATATCAAAGATATCATCCACCATGACCAAGTAGGCTTCATCCCAGGCATGCAAGGATGGTTCAACATACGGAAATCCATCAATGTAATCCACTACATAAACAAACTGAAGGAGAAAAACCACATGATCATCTCCTTAGATGCGAAAAAGCATTTGACAAAGTCCAACACCCATTCATGTTTAAAGTCTTGGAGAGAACAGGGATACAAGGCACATACCTAAACATAGTAAAGGCAATATATAGCAAGCCTACAGCTAACATCAAACTAAATGGAGAGAAACTTAAATCAATCCCACTGAAATCAGGGACAAGACAAGGCTGTCCATTGTCCCCATATCTCTTCAACATAGTACTTGAAGTCCTAGCCAGAGCAATAAGACAACTAAAGGAGATCAAGGGGATACAAATCGGAAAGGAAGAGGTCAAAGTGTCACTATTTGCAGATGATATGATAGTATACATGAGCGACCCCAAGAATTCAACCAGAGAACTCCTTCAGCTGATAAACACCTTCAGCAAAGTGGCAGGATACAAAATCAACTCAAAAAAATCAAGCCCTCCTATATACCAAAGACAAAAGGCTGAGAAAGAAATTGGGAAACAACACCCTTCACAATAGCCACTAATAACATAAAGTACCTTGGTGTGACTCTAACCAAGCAAGTGAAAGACCTGTTTGAGAAAAACTTCAAGTCTCTGAAGAAAGAAATCGAAGAAGATATCAGAAGATGGAAAGATCTCCCGTGCTCATGGATTGGTAGGATTAACATTGTGAAAATGGCCATACTGCCAAAAGCAATCTACAGATTCAATGCAATTCCCATCAAAATACCAACTCAATTCTTTACAGACCTCGAAAAAGATTCTCAGCTTCATATGGAGAAACAAAAACCCAGAATCTCCAAAGCGATCCTGTACAACAACAGATCATCTGGAGGTATCTCTGTTCCTGATCTCAAGCTGTACTACAGGGCAACATTAATAAAAACTGCATGGTATTGGCATAGAAACAGAAAGGAGGATCAATGGAACCGCATAGAAGACACAGAAATAGATCCACACACCTATGAATACTCGATATTTGACAAAAGAAGCCAAATCCATTCAATGGAAAAAAAAGACAGCATCTTCAACAAATGGTGCTGGACCAACTGGATGTCTACATGCAGAAAAATGAAAATAGATCCATATTTATCACCCTGCACAAAACTAAAGTCAAAGTGGATCAAAGACCTCAACATAAAACCAGATACCTAAATCAATTGGAAAAAAAGGTGGGTAACAGCCTAGAACTCATTGGCACAGGAGACAACTTCCTGAACAGAACACCAACAGCACAGGCTCTAAGAGCAACAATCAATAAATGGGACCTCATGGAACTGAAAAGTTTCTGTAAAGCAAAGCGATACCGTCATCAAAACAAAGCGACTGCCTACAGATTGGGAAAGAATCTTCACTAACCCTTTATCTGACAGAGGACTAATATCCAGTATATACAAGAACTAAAAAAGCTGAAAAGCAGCAATCCAAGTAATCCAATTAAAAAATGGGAACAGAGCTAAACAGAGAATTCTCGACAGAGGAATATCGAATGGCAGAAAAACACTTAAAGAAATGCTCATCCTCATTAGTCATCAGGGAAATGCAAATCAAAACGACCCTGAGATATCACCTTACACCCATCAGAATGGCCAAGATGAAAAACTCAGCGCTAACACATGCTGGGAGGTTGTGGAGAAAGGGAACCCTCCTCCACTGCTGGTGGGAATGTAAACTGGTACAACCACTCTGGAAAACTATCTGGCGCTTTCTAAGACAAATAGGAATAGTGCTTCCTCCAGACCCAGCTATACCACTGCTAGGTATATACCCAAAGTTTGTTCAAGTACACAAAAAGGACACTTGCTCAACCATGTTTATAGCAGCTCTATTTGCAATAGCCAGAACCTGGAAACAACCCAGATGTCCATCAGCGGTGGAATGGGTACAGAAATTGTGGTATTTTTATACAATGGAATACTACTCAGCAATCAAAAGGAGGAAATCATGAAATTTGCAGGCAAATGGTGGGATCTAGAAAGATCATTCTGAGTGAAATATCCCAGAAGGAGAAAGACAAACATGGGATATACTCACTTATATAGACCTATAAGATATGATAAACATAATGAAATCTATACACCTAAAAAAGATATCAATTGAGCAGACATGGGGTAAGATGATCAATCCTCGTTTAGAAAGACAGATGGGATGTGCATTGAATGTATGACAGGAGTCTACTGAGTGCATCTGAAAGACTCTAACTAGCAGTGTTTTCAAAGCAAAGACTCATGACCAAACCTTTGGCAGAGTACAGGGAATCATAAGAGAGAAGGCGAGTTAGTCTGATGGGGAAATGATAGGAGCTCCAAAAGGACCAAATAAATCTGGGCACAGGGTCTTTTCTGAGACTGACATTCAACCAAGGACCATGTATGGATATAACCTAGAACCTCCGCTCAGATGTAGCCTGTGGTAGCTCAGTAACCAATTGGTTTCCCAAAGTGAGGGGAACAAGGACTATTTCTATCAGGAACCCAATGACTGGCTCTTTGGTCTCCCCACCCCCGAAGGGAGGAAAAGTCCTGTTAGGCCACAGAGGAGGGCTTTGCAGCCAGTCCTGAAGATACCTGATAAAATAGGATCAGATGAATGGGGAAGAGGTCCCCCCTATCAGTGGACTTGGAAAGGGCAAGGTGGAGATGAGGGAGGGGGGAGGGACTGGGAGGAATGAGGATCAGGACACGGCTGGGATACAGAGTTAATAAAATGTAACTGATGAATAAAAAAAAAAGTAGTGATTTGTTCTTCTGTTCTTTCATTCTAAACTTGTTCCTGTGCTGTACAGTGGGATACATCACTTTTCAGTTATCCTGTATTTCTAATTTAGCAAGTGACACACATGTGATTTAGTTTACAAAGTAGTCCTTTGCGTTTATGGTCTTTCCTTGGAAACTTGTTCCTAACAGGAACAAGTTAGGGTTAGGGTTAGGGTTAGGGTTAGGGTTAGGGTTAGGGTTAGGGTTAGGGTTAGGGTTAGGGTTAGGGTTAGGGTTAGGAGTTAGGGTTATATCACTTTTCAGTTTTCCTGTTATAATAATTGAACAAGCAACACGTATGTGAATTAGTTTACAAAGTTGTACTTTGCATTTCTGTTCTTTTGATGAAAAATTGTTTCTTTGCCGTACAGTTTGATATATCACTTTTCAGTTTTCCTGTATTACTAATTGAGAGCGACACACATGTGATTTAGTTTACAAAGTAGTGCTTTGCATTTCTGTTCTTCTTTTGGAAACTTGTTTCTGTGCCTTACAGTCGATATATCACTTTTCAGTTTTCCTGTATTCCTATTTGAAGCGAGCGACACACATGTGATTCCATTTAAAAGTAGTGATTTGTTCTTCTGTTCTTTCATTCTAAACTTGTTGCTGTGCTGTACAGTGAGATATATCACTTTTCAGTTTTCCTGTATTTCTAATTTAGCAGTGACACACATGTGATTTAGTTTACAAAGTAGTGCTTTGCGTTTATGGTCTTTCCTTGAAACTTGTTCCTGTTAGGAACAAGTTAGGGTTAGGAGTTAGAGGTTAGGATTAGGGTTAGGGGTTAGTGTTAGGGTTAGGGATAGGGTTAGGTTGTGAGGTTAGGGTTAGTATTATATCACTTTTCAGTTTACCTGTTATAATAATTGAACAAGCGCACATATGTGAATTAGTTTACAAAGTTGTGCTTTGTGTTTCGTTTCTTTCAATGAAAACTTGTTTCTTTGCCATTACAGTTCGATATATCATTTTTCAGTTTTCCTGTATTACTAATTGAGAGAACAACACAGATGTGATTTAGTTTACAAAGTAGTGCTTTGCATTTCTGTTCTTCTTTTGGAAACTTGTTTCTGTGCTGTACAGTGTGATATATCACTTTTCTGTTTTCCTGTTATAATAATTGAACAGGCGACACGTATGTGAATTAGTTTACAAAAGTTATGCTTTGCGTTTTTCTGTTCTTTTAATGGAAACTTGTTTCTGTGCCATACCGTGAGAGAAAAAACTTTTCAGTTTTCCTGTAGTCCCTAATTGAACGGCGACACACATGTGATTTAGTTTAAAAGTAGTGCTTTTCGTTTATGTTCTTTTTGGAAACTTGTTCCTGTTAGGAACAAGTCAGGGTTAGGGTTAGGAGTTAGGGTTAGGGTTAGGGGTTAGGGTTAGGGTTAGGGTTGGGGGTTGGGGTTAGGGTTAGTGTTTAGGGTTAAGGTTAGGGTTAGTTAGGACTAGGTTTTAGGGTTAGGGTTAGCGTTAGGAGTTAGGATTAGGTTTAGGGTTAGGATTAGGGTTAGGGGTTAGGGTTATTATTACGGTTATATCACTTTTCAGTTTTCCTGTTATAATAATTGAGCAGGCTACACAAATGTGAATTAGTTTACAACGTTGTGCTTTGTGTTTCTGTTCTTTCCATGGAAACTTGTTTCTGTGCCATACACTGTGATATATCACTTTTCAGTTTTCCTGTATTAGTAATTGAGTAAAGCGACACACATGTGATTTAGTTTACAAAAGTAGTGCTTTGCTTTTCTGTTCTTTTCGTTCGAAAGTTGTTCCTGTGCTGTACAGTCGATATATCACTTTTCAGTTTTCTTGTTATAATAATTGAGCGAACGACACGTATGTGAATTAGTTTTACAAAGTTGTGCTTTTTGTTTCTGTTCTTCGATGGAAACTTGTTTTCTGTGCCCGTACAGTCGCGATATATCACTTTTCAGTTTTCCTGTATTCCTAATTGAGTGGCGACACACATGTCATTCCGTTTAAAATTAGCGATTTGTTCTTCTGTTCTTTCATTCTAAACTTGTTCCTGTGTGGTACAGTGCGATATATCAGTTTTCAGTTGTCTGTATTTCTAATTTAGCGAGGACACACCGTGATTTAGTTTACAAGTAGTGCTTTAACGTTTATGGTCTTTCCTGGAAACTTGTTCTATTAGAAACAAGTTAGATTTAGGGTTAGGGTTAGGATTAGGGTTTGGGTTAGTGTTAGGGTTAAGGTAGGGTTAGGGTTAGGGTTAGGGTTACGGTTGGGTGTTAGTGTTAGGGTTAGGGATAGGGTTAGGTTGTTAGGGTTTGGGTTAGTCTTATATCACT
>JAEOAE010004055.1:0-13828 GCA_036365155.1 Meriones psammophilus
TCTTGCTGTTTGCAGCGAACATCTGGTCTCGTTGATCCTTGGGAGGGTCTCCTGATGGAAGACACTCATAGGAGTCTTTCATTTGGGGGCCCCAGCGAGATCTCAGACCCCTGCCAGGGACCACCAACCCAGCGTCGGGAGGTAAGACTGCGGCTTTTGTTCTGTGAGTCTTGTGTATCGTGGTGTTAAGCAGTCTGTTTTTGTGTGTGTCTGCTTACAGGGGTTGAGTCCCCCTGTGGTCTGAGTCTTAGCCCAAGTCATCTGTATTTTGGAAATCGAAAGGAGTTGTGGAATCGGACTTTCTTTCTGTGGCTCCTGGGAGGCGTCTCAGGAGTGTTCTGTAGGGAGCTGTTTTCACGGTTCCCATCTGAGTGGGAGAGAGGCGATTTCTCGGCTCTCGTCTGTCTGGAAGCACGAGCGATTCGGACTTCTCAGGGCCTCGCCCTGTTCAAAGGCTACGTGTTTCATCTGGGAGACTGAGGAACTGGACCTCCGACACAGTCTCCATCTGAATTTTTGCTTTCAGTTTTGTGTCTTATCTCGTGCTGTGTGGCTTGTGTTGTGTTCTGTCTGTCTCGTCTTTATAGTAAGTGTGATAAGTGTTTTTTATGTATTTGAAAAAATGGGACAAACTGTCACTACTCCCAAAGTTTATCTTTACAGCAAAAGACTTTGTGGGGAGGGAGGCCCAGCCAGGAAGCAGGTTCAGGACCTGCGGGAGGTAAGCTACAGTAGAGCTCACAAGGGAGCCAAGGTAGTAGGCAAGGCTCATGGGCTTGCTGGATGAAAGTCCTTAGACATGGCTAGGCGGGGATTGGCACTGTAGCTGCTCCATGATGGGAGCTGCTCTGGCTGCAGAGAGTGAGGAAAAACTCCTCCCCCTTGCCTTCATGCCACCTTAGCAGGGAAGTAAGCAGCAAGAGCTCACCACTCTCTCTTGTTCCTCTCTTCCCTCCTCCCACCTAGGGGGCTTGCAACTTACAGATCAAACAGTAATTTAGAAAAAAAAAAAAAAAAAAACTGTACTTACTGTAATGTTTAGAATTGTAGCTGAGTCTGTCTTTTAAATATATGGCCATTATCCAATTGTTTTCAACTGGTCTTAAATGGTTGATATGATAAAAAAATAATTGGGTATGTTTTAAGGTTAAATTCAAATTCTTGTTTTAAACACGTATATGTGTCTACGTGTTTGTAGGGTCTATAAATGCACATGTTTAAATAACAACAATGTAAATTGCCACATGGTGTAGATCAGGAAAAAAAAAAAAAAACAAAGGTTGCAAAATCTCTGAGTCAAAATGATTTTATTTCCTTTTAGGATAAGAAGAAAGTCTTATTCTAAGTTGATATTGGTTCTGAAGATTAGGTTGTTTTCACTGATAAACTTTGGTCTTAAAATCTAGTTTCAACTTTTAAAATTATGGTTCCCGGGAAAATTTGGCCAGCTGGTGGACGTTAATTCTCATTTCCTTCTAGGTTAAAAGGATAACTTATTTTAATTGGTTAATTGGTATTGGTTTTAAAAATTAAATTGCTTACACTGGTAAATTCTGGTTTTAAAATCTGGTTTTGAAATGTTTAAGGCTGTAAAATGTTTAAAGTTTATCAGGCATTTGGGTATGACAATGATCTTGGGTATTTTATTAATTTTACTAAATAAAACCCTGCCGTATTGTTTGTGCTAACTGAAAAAAATTGCAGTTTTAAAGTTTATCTTGTGGAGAGCTGTTTGTTTGTTAAGCTGATTTGTGATCATCTTATCTGCTACAGAAAAGTTATTTAAAAAAATGGCAGTTTCAAAACTCCTCTTTATAGTAATTTATAGAAAGCAAATCGTACGTAGACTCTGGGCTTCTGCAGGATTATGTCAAAATGGAAAGGATTTTTAGTAGGAGTTTTTATGTTGTCTGAAAAGCAAAAAGAAAGCAAGAAAGTAAGCATGTCTGGTTAAGCCAGAAAAAAAAGCTAGGAACCTGAAGGTATATAGAATGTTGCAGAAGGTTAGTGGATGTGTTATAAAAAGCCAGAGCTAGCTGATAGGTTTGGTATGGCTAAAGTAATTCTTCTAAAGCTTGTTTGATCACTGGGAACTTTTGGTTGTGGGGGATTATGGATGCTCCACAGTGTTTGCTGTATCATCAACAGCACCTAATGGCTATTTTTGGTATTGTCAGTCATAGCCTGTGCTAACACATGGCTAGCTGCCATGATGGTTCAGGGATAGAGAGCACATAAAGCTGTAGTTTTGCTGCCATATTTGTTTAGGACTTCCAGCTGAGTTCAGTTACACGTGGCCAGCCGCCATACTGGTTCAGAGATAAAAGGGTAAAACTATGAGTTTGCCACCATTTTGTTCAGGTATCTCAGTTATGTATAGTCATATCAGTGTTAAGTACAAAAGCTTTTTACTGTTTAATTTTAATGCAAGTGGTAGGAGTAGCAAGATTTGCTAGCCTTTCTATGAACTGTATCAGATTAAAAGGTTTGCTTTGATTTTAGTTCAGAAAGAGCAGATTTAAAGTCATGCTAAATACTGCAGTTGAGCCTTACCTAGTCTCCTTGTTCAAGTTTTTTTTAAGGTTAAGCCTAGGATGGGTAACTATAAAGTTTGCCTATTTGTCTTAAAATATATAGTTCTAAAACATGCATCTCAGAAATATGCTAGAACTATATTAAATAGCATTCTGTTTTATAGGACACAGTTTAAAACAGATGATAAAAACAAAGAGTAACTCAGATATCCTGGCCCTCAAGCTTATCAGAGATCTGATGAATATGGCATGTTAACATATGTAAGTTTATTGTGGCAGAAAGTCCCAAAATCCTGGCAGTACCTCCCCAAGGTCTCCGAGAAGATTTGGACACAGCGACAGATGACTGCAACTCTGGATTGTGGTATGCTAACCACTGGGCAATACTGCCCCAACTGGCCCCTGCTAGGGCCCAGCCTAAACTGTGGACAAAGCCCGGGGACACCTGAAGAGCCATTGTCTCACATTGTGAGAGGCAAGGTGAGTCAATCTCTCCTGTTCCTCTTTCCACAGCAGCAGTTTCTCATCCTCTATGCCTGATGGCTGGACTGCCTCTGCTCAAAAAGCCAGGAGAACATAGGAGCCAGGGACACTGCCTAGGTAATGGACTAACTAGTCATCTCTGTCATTTTGATTGGTACTTAGCTCATAATTTATCCTTCTCAGGTCTCTGATCACATTGACAGCTAGGCTAAAAAGGCTAGGCTTAGTTAACAGTAACTTGGCAGTTAAAGAGCAGACAGTTAGGTTCACTATCAGCTCATTGGACAGTTCATTAGTTAGTTAAAACTACTGGGTACTATATATTTTTGTATAAAAAAGCCAAACAAAACAGGTTTGCCCTGCTCACAGGCTTTACATCAGTTGCCAATGTCTTATATTAATAGTTAAATAAAAAATATAAGGTTTATATAGGGTCTGAGGATATAGGAGTTCAGTTTATAAAAATCTAAAAAAATGTTGGTCTACATACTGATCAAAGTATCAATTTAATGGACGTCAGGTTAACACTTAAGTAAAAAAAAAAAAAAAAAAAGTACAAGCAGTTTCTCACAGGCAATCTTACTTAGCCAAAATATAGGAGGGTTTACTCAAGGTTGCACAGAGCCTGCTGTCTGGTTACTATGGTTGTTGCGGAGTTTCTCAGGGTCAGAGCAGTCCACTGTAAGACCACCAAGGTCAGTCTGTGAGAGACTGGACTTTGAAAAATAGCCAAGCTGAGTTCCGCTGCTCAGATGCCGTTAACTCCATAAAGGCTGCCACATGGACACACTTAAGTTGTTTATAAAGATATAAAAATAACAGCTGACTGGTACCAAATCTGTTGGATATAGTTTTTATCTGTTACTCTCACAATGTTGCTGTATTAGATTTGCTGATATGTTACTTTTCTGATACCAAAAATTTATATGAGTTTATAAAAATCAAAAGGTCATAAGACCTAGATCTGGCATAGCTCAAATGGATCCCAGAAGAGTTTTCCCTGGTGTTGGGATTTCTCACTTTTTCTATTTAACAGACAAATCTTAATTTCTGTCTCTAATCTGAATTTGTCTCAGCAGATTTTCACCTTTTTGACTCTGTTCGGCATCAGCTGTGGACTGCAAGCTGAGATCTGGACTTCCTGGAAACTGACATGATTGCTCCCTGCCTCTTGGGTGGATCAATGAACCAGATGCTTAGGACTCCCTTATTGCCCAGCCTTTGACTGGCATTTCAGCCTTCCTAGCCCCTGATGCCTACGGTCCAATGGTCAGCTCGAAGAAGCTCCAGAAGGCGGAACTCGCCTAATCCCCCTAGCAGGCTGAAATGCTAAGTCAAAGGGGCTCCCTGGCATTACTATTATCTTGGGCATCTGCTTAGCTGAAATGGACACTAATATTGCAGCAACTGGGCTAAAAGCCTAGAGACCCTGTAATAGTTCTCCTTGGCTTAAAGGAAGACTCAGACAGAGACAGCAGTTCTCTGAGTCAGGACAAAGCTGAGTGCGAGAGTTGGTTCAATAAAGCTACGGCTCTCTGTCATACAAGCGTTGGTGTTAACCCAGCAGTATCATCAGTTTAAACAGCAGGAGACAGAAATTAACTCTCCTAGGCCCTAGAATGAAAGATTCCATTCTAAGTTAGAAGAAAAAAGGGGAATGAAAGACCCCCGCCTCACCAAAATTTAGAAGCAGCTAATAGTTAATGTCATTTTTGTACAGCACTGTTTTGAGAAACTCTGAAAGATACCACTGTTTTGAGAAACTCTGTGGGCTAGGGAGGAACTAGCTGAAGAGACCCAGCTGCTGGGGATATCTGCGGTCAGGCTGCCCCAGTTGAGCCAAAAATCAATTTGTGCTGACCACATATGAGAAGTTTGTGAGACTGTTCCAGCTGAGATAGGGGCCCTAAGACAAATAGTGAGACTGTTCCAGCTGAGATAGGAGCCCTAAGACAAACAACAGGTGGCAGTCCCAAGATTGAGAGCCATCATGACCTTTCCGACCACCCAGTTCCTGATATCATGATGTCCCTGCCAAACTCTGACTCAAGTTGTGGTCTCATTTAAATGTACCAATCAGCTCCCTGTAACTATGCTTCTCGCTTCTGTACCTGCGCTTTTGCTCTGAGACCCGATAAAAAGCCCAGCTTTCCACTCAGAAGCGCGCAAGTCTTCCGAGAGACTTTGTTGCCCCGGGTACCCGTGTATCAAAATAAAGCCTCTTGCTGTTTGCAACCGAATATCTGGTCTCGTTAATCCTTGGGAGGGGGTCTCCCTGACGTAAGACACCCATCAGGAGTCTTTCACTGCTTTGCATTTCTGTTCTTATGTGGGAAACTTGTTTCTGTGCTATACAGTGTGATATATCACTTTTCAGTTTTCCTGTTATATTAAATGAACAGGCGACACGTTTCTGAATTAGGTTACAAAGTTCTGCTTTGCGTTTCTTTTCTTTCGATGGAAACTTGTTCCTGTGCTGTACAGTTCGATATATCACTTTTAGTTTTCCTGTTATAATAATTGAACAGGCGACACGTATATGAATTAGTTTATAAAGTTGTGCTTTGCGTTTCTCTTCTTTCGATGAAAATTTGTTTATTTGCCCTACATTTCGATATATCGCTTTTCAGTTTTCCTGTATTCCTAATTGAGCGAGCTAAACATATGTGATTCCAATTAAAAGTAGTGCTTTGCTTTTCTGTTCTTTCGTTCAAAACTTGTTCCTGTGCAGTACAGTGCGTTATATCACTTTTCAGTTTTCCTGTATTCCTAATTGATCAAGTGGCACACATGTGATTTAGTTTACAAAGTAGTGCTTTGTGTTTATGTTCTTTCGTTGGAAATTTGTTAATGTTAGGAACAAGTTAGGGTTATGGTTAGGGTTAGGGGTGGGTAGGGTTAGGGTTAGGGTATTAGGGTTAGGGTTAGGGTTATATCACTTTTCAGTTTTCCTGTTATAATAATTGAACAGGCGACACAAATGTGAATTAGTTTACAAAGTTGTGCTTTGCATTTCTGTTCTTTCAATGAAAACTTGTTTCTTTGCTGTACATTTTGATATATCGCTCTTCAGTTTTCCTGTATTCCTAATTGAGCGAGCAAAACACATGTGATTTAGTTTACAAAGTAGTGCTTTGCGTTTCTGTTCTTCTGTTGGAAACTTGTTTCTGTGCTGTACAGTCGTTATATCACTTTTCAGTTTTCCTGTATTCCTAATTGAGCGGCGACACACATGTGATTCCGTTTAAAGGTAGTTTGTTTTTCTGTACTTTAGTTCGAAACTTGTTCCTGTGCTGTACAGTGTGTTATATCACTTTTCAGGTTTCCTGTATTCCTAATTGAGTGAGTTGCACACATGTGATTTAGTTTACAAAGTAGTGCTTTGCATTTATGTTCTTTCGTTGGAAACTTGTTCCTGTTAGGAACAAGTTAGGGTTAGGGTTAGGGTTGGGGTTAGGGTTACGGTTAGGGTTAGGTTAGGGTTAGGGTTCGGGTTAGGGTTAGGGGTTAAGGTTAGGGTTAGTGTTAGGGTTAGGGGCTTAGGGTTAGGGTTAGGTTTTTATCACTTTTCAGTTTTCCTGTTATAATAATTGAACAGGTGACACGAATATGAATTAGTTTACAAAGTTGTGCTTTGCGTTTCTCTTCTTTTGATGAAAATTTGTTTCTTTGCCATACATTTCGATATATCGCTTTTCAGTTTTCCTGTATTCCTAATTGAGCGAGTGACATACACGTGATTTAGTTTACAAAGTAGTGCTTTCCGTTTCTGTTCTTCTGATGGAAATTTCTTCCTGTGCTGTACAGTGTGATATATCACTTTTCAGTTTTCCTGTTATACTAATTGAACGGGTAACACGTATGTGAATTAGTTTACAAAGTTGTGCTTTGCTTTTCTATTCTTTCGATGGAAACTTGTTTCTGTGCCATACAGTGCGAGATAACACTTTTCAGTTTTCCTCTATTCCTAATTGAGCGATTGACACACATGTGATTCCGTTTAAGAGTAGTACTTCTGTTTTTTCGTTTGAATTTGTTCCTGTGCTGTACAGTGCCTTATATCACTTTTCAGTTTTCCTGTATTCCTAATTGAGTGAGTGGCACACATGTGATTTAGTTTACAAAGTAGTAGTTTGCGTTTATTTTCTTTTGTTGGAAAATATTTCATGTTGGGAACAAGTTAGGGTTAGGGTTAGGCTTAGGCTTAGGGTTAGGGTAGGGTTAGGGTAGGGTTAGGGTTAGGGTTAGGGATTGTGTTAGGGTTAGGTGTTAGGGTTAGGGTTAGTGTTAGGGGCTTATGGTTAGGGTTAGGGTTACATCACTTTTCAGTTTTCCTGTTATAATAATTGAACAGGCAACAAGAATATGAATTAGTTTCCAAAGTTGTGCTTTGCGTTTCTGTTCTTTCGATGAAAACTTGTTTGTTTGCCTTACATTTCGATATATCGCTTTTCAGATTTCCTGTATTCCTAATTGCGCCAGTGATACACATGTGATTCCGTTTAAAAGTAGTGCTTTGCTTTCCTGTTCTTTCATTCGAAAATTGTTCCTGTCCTGTACAATGCGATATATCATTTTTCAGTTTTCCTCTATTCCTAATTTTTAGTGACACACATGTGATTTAGTGTAAAAAGTAGTGCTTTGCGTTTCTGTTCTTCTGTTGGAAACTTGTTTCTTTGCTGTGCAGTGTGATATATCATTTTGCTGTTTTCCTTTTATAATAATGGAGCAGGCGACACGTATGTGAATTAGTTTACAAAGTTGTGCTTTGCGTTTCTGTTCTTTCGATTGAAACTTGTTTGTGTTCTGTACAGTGGGAGATAAAACTTTTCCGTTTTCCTCTATTCCTAATTGAGCGAGGGAAACACATGTGATTCCGTTTAAAAGTAGTGCTTTGCTTTTCTGTTCTTCTGTTGGAAACTTGTTTCTGGGCTGTACAGTGTGATATATCACTTTTCAGTTTTCCTGTATTCCTAACTGAGTGAGTGGCACACATGTGATTTAGTTTAAAAAGTAGTGCTTTGTGTTTATGTTCTTACGTTGGAAACTTGTTCCTGTTAGGAACAAGTTATGGTTAGGGTTAGGGTTAGGGTTAGGTTTAGGGTCAGCGTTAGGGTAAGCGTTAGGGTAAGGGTTAGGGTTAGCGTTAGGGTTAGGCGTTAGGGTTAGGGTTTGGGTTAGGGTTAGCATTAGGGTCAGGGGCTTAGGGTTAGGGTTAGGGGTATATCACATTTCAGTTTTCCTGTTATACTAATTGAACAGGCAACATGAAAGTGAATTAGTTTACAAAGTTGTGCTTTGTGTTTCTATTCTATCGATGAAAACACGTTTATTTGCCGTATATTTCGAAATATCGCTTTTCAGTTTCCCTGATTTCCTAATTGAGCGAGCAACACACCTGTGATTTAGTTTACAAAGTAGTGCTTTGCGTTTCTGTTCTTCTGTTGGAAACTTGTTTCTGTGCTTTACAGTTTGATATATCACTTTTCAGTTTTCCTGTTATAATAAATGAACTGGCAACACGTATGTGAATTAGTTTACAAAGTTGTGCTTTGCGTTTCTGTTCTTTCAATGGACACTTGTTCCTGTGCCGTACAGTTGGGTATATCATTTTTCAGTTTTCCTGTTATAATAAATGAACGGGTAAAACGTATGCGAATTACTTTACAAGTTGTGCTTTGCGTTTCTGTTCTTTCAATGAAAACTTGTTTCTTTGCCATACATTTCGATATATCGCTTTTCAGTTTTCCTGCTTTCCTAATTGAGCGAGCGACACACATGTGATTTAGGTTACAAAGTACTGCTTTGCGTTTCTGTTCTTCTGTTGGAAACTTGATTCTGTGCTGTACAGTGTGATATATCACTTTTGAGTTTTCCTGTTATAATAATTGAACGGGCGACACGTATGTAAATTAGTTTACAAAGTTGTGCATTGCGTTTCTGTTCTTTCGATGGAAATTTCTTTCTGTGCCATAAAATGCGAGATAACACTTATCAGTTTTCCTGTATTCCTAATTGAGCAAGTGACACACATGTGATTCCGTTAAAAAGTAGTGCTTTGCTCTTCTGTTCTTTCGTTCAAAACTTGTTCCTGTGCTGTACAGTGCGTTATATCTCTTTTCAGTTTTCCTGATTTCCTAATTGAGCCAGTGGCACACACGCGATTTAGTTTACAATGTAGTGCTTTGCATTTCTGTTCTTTCGTTGGAAACTTGTTCCTGTTAGAAACAAGTTAGGGTTAGGATTAGGGTTAGGGTTAGGGTAAGGGGCTTAGGGTTAGGGATAGGGTTATATCACTTTTCAGTTTTCCTGTTATAATAATTGAACAGGCGACACGAATGTGAATTACTTTACAAGTTGTGCTTTGCGTTTCTGTTCTTTCAATGAAAACTTGTTTCTTTGCCATACATTTCGATATATCGCTTTTCAGTTTTCCTACATTCCTAATTGAGCGAGCGACACACATGTGATTTAGGTTACAAAGTACTGCTTTGCGTTTCGGTTCTTCTGTTGGAAACTTGATTCTGTGCTGTACAGTGTGATATATCACTTTTCAGTTTTCGTGTTATAATAATTGAACGGGCGACACGTATGTAAATTAGTTTACAAAGTTGTGCTTTGTGTTTCTCTTCTTTCGATGGAAATTTCTTTCTGTGCCATAAAGTGCGAGGTAACACTTTTCAGTTTTCCTGTATTCCAAATTGAGGGAGTGACACACATGTGATTCCGTTTAAAAGTAGTGCTTTGCTCTTCTGTTCTTTCGTTCAAAACTTGTTCCTGTGCTGTACAGTGCGTTATATATCTTTTCAGTTTTCCTGTATTCCTAATTGAGCGAGTGGCACACATGTGATTTAGTTTACAAAGTAGTGCTTTGCATTTCTGTTCTTTCATTGGAAACTTGTTCCTGTTAGGAACAACTTAGGGTTAGGATTAGGGTTAGGTTTAGGGTTAGGGGCTTAGGGTTAGGGTTAGGGTTAGGGTTTGGGTTAGGGTAAGGGGCTTAGGGTTAGGGATAGGGTTATATCACTTTTCAGTTTTCCTGTTATAATAATTGAACAGGCGACACGAATGTGAATTAGTTTACAAGTTGTGCTTTGCGTTTCTGTTCTTTTAATGAAAACTTGTTTCTTTGCCATACATTTCGATATATCACATTTCAGTTTTCATGCATTCCTAATTGAGCGAGCGACACACATTTGATTTAGGTTACAAAGTACTGCTTTGCGTTTTTGTTCTTCTGTTGGAAACTTGATTCTGTGCTGTACAGTGTGATATATCACTTTTGAGTTTTCCTGTTATAATAATTGAACGGGTGACACGTATGTAAATTAGTTTACAATGTTGTGCATTGCGTTTCTGTTCTTTCGATGGAAATTTCTTTCTGTGCCATAAAGTGCGAGATAACAGTTTTCAGTTTTCCTGTATTCCTAATTGAGCGAGCGACACACATGTGATTCCATTAAAAAGCAGTGCTTTGCTTTTCTGTTCTTTCGTTCAAAACTTGTTCCTGGGCTGTACAGTGCGTTTTATCTCTTTTCAGTTTTCCTGTATTCCTAATTGAGCGAGTGGCACACATGCGATTTAGTTTACAAAGTAGTGCTTTGCATTTCTGTTATTTCGTTGTTCCTAACAGGAACAATTTAGGGTTAGGATTAGGGTTAGGGTTAGTGTTAGGGGCTTAGGGTCAGGTTTAGGGTTAGGGTTAGGGTTAGGGTTAGGTTTAGGGTTAGTGTTAGGGTTAGGGTAAGGGGCTTAGGGTTAGGGATAGGGTTATATCATTTTTCAGTTTTCCTCTTATAATAATTGAACAGGTGAAACGAATGTGAATTAGTGTACAAGTTGTGCTTTGCGTTTCTGTTCTTTCAACGAAAACTTTTTTCTTTGACATACATTTCGATATATCACATTTCAGTTTTCATGCATTCCTAATTGAGCGAACGACACACATTTGATTTAGGTTACAATGTACTGCTTTGCATTTTTGTTCTTCTGTTGGAAACTTGATTCTGTGCTGTACAGTGTGATATATCACTTTGGAGTTTTCCTGTTATAATAATTGAACGGGCGACACGTATGTAAATTAGTTTACAAAGTTGTGCATTGTGTTTCTGTTCTTTCGATGGAAATTTCTTTCTATGCCATAAAGTGCGAGATAACACATTTCAGTTTTCCTGTATTCCTAATTGAGCGAGTGACACACATGTGATTCCGTTAAAAAGTAGTGCTTTGCTTTTCTGTTCTTTCGTTCAAAACTTGTTCCTGAGCTGTACATTGCGTTATATCTCTTCTCAGTTTTCCTGTATTCCTAATTGAGTGAGTGGCACACATGCGATTTAGTTTACAATGTAGTGCTTTGCATTTCTGTTCTTCGTTGGAAACTTGTTCTGTTAGGAACAATTTAGGGTCACTTTTTAGTTAGTGTTAGGGTATAGGGTTAGGTTTAGGGTTAGGGTTAGGGTTAGGGTTAGGGGCGTAGGGTTAGGGTTAGGGTTAGTGTTAGGGTTAGGGTAAGGGGCTTAGGGTTAGGGATAGGGTTATATCACTTTTCAGTTTTCCTGTTATAATAATTGAACAGGCAACACGAATGTGAATTAGTTTACAAGTTGTGCTTTGCGTTTCTGTTCTTTCAATGAAAACTTGTTTCTTCGCCATACAGTTCGATATATCGCTTTTCAGTTTTCCTGCATTCCTAATTAGTGAGCGACACACATGTGATTTAGGTTTACAAAGTAGTGCTTTGCGTTTCTGTTCTTCTGTTGGAAACTTGATTCTGTGCTGTACAATGTGATATAGGGTTTTGAAGTTTTCCTGTTATAGGGGCTTAATTTAGTTAGGGTTAGGGTTAGGGGGCTTACGTATAGGGATAGGGTTATATCACTTTTCAGTTTACAATTAGTTGTTGTGCTTGCGTTTCTGTTCTTTCAATGAAAACTTGTTTCTTTGCCATACATTCGATATATTGCTTTTCAGTTTTCCTGCATTCCTAATTGAAGCGAGCGACACACATGTGATTTAGGTTACAAAGTACTGCTTTGCGTTTCTGTTCTTCTGTTGGAAACTTGATTCTGTGCTGTACAGTGTGATATATCACTTTTCAGTTTTCCTGTTATAATAATTGACAGGCGACACGTATGTAAATTAGTTTACAAAGTTGTGCATTGCGTTTCTGTTCTTTTGATGGAAATTTCTTTCTGTGCCATAAAGTGCGAGATAACACTTTTCAGTTTTCCTGTATTCCTAATTGAGCGGTGACACACATGTGATTCCGTTAAAAAGTAGTGCTTTGCTTTTCTGTTCTTTCGTTCAAAACTTGTTCCTGTGCTGTACAGTGCGTTATATCTCTTTTCAGTTTTCCTGTATTCCTAATTAATTGAAGTGGCACACATGCGATTTAGTTTACAATGTAGTGCTTTGCATTTCTGTTCTTTTTGAAACTTGTTCCTGTTAGGAACAAGTTAGGGTTCAGTTAGGAGTTAGGGTTAGGGTTAGGGTTAGGTTAGGGTCAGGATTAGGGTTAGGGTTAGGGTTAGGGTTAGGTTTAGGGGGGGCTTAGGGTTAGGGATAGGGTTATATCACTTTTCAGTTTTCCTGTTATAATATAATTGAACAGGCGACACGAATGTGAATTAGTTTACAAGTTGTGCTTTGCGTTTCTGTTCTTTCAATGAAAACTTGTTTCTTTGCCATACAATTCGATATATCTTTTCAGTTTTCCTGCATTCCTAATTGAGCGGCGACACACATGTGATTTAGGTTACAAAGTACTGCTTTGCGTTTCTGTTCTTCTGTTGGAAACTTGATTCTGTGCTGTACAGTGTGATATATCACTTTTCAGTTTTCCTGTTATAATAATTGAGCAGGCGACATTATGTAAATTAGTTTACAAAGTTGTGCATTGCGTTTCTGTTCTTTCGATGGAAATTTCTTTCTGTGCCATAAAGTGCGAGATAACACTTTTTCAGTTTTCCTGTATTCCTAATTGAAGAGTGACACACATGTGATTCCGTTAAAAAGTAGTGCTTTGCTTTTCTGTTCTTTCATTCAAAACTTGTTCCTGTGCTGTACAGTGCGTTATATCTCTTTTCAGTTTTCCTGTATTCCTAATTGAGCAAGTGACACACATGCGATTTAGTTTACAAAGTAGTGCTTTGCATTTCTGTTCTTTGTTTCTTTCATTAAGGGTTAGGGTAAGTTGGGGTTAGGGTTATATTAGGGTCTTTTCACTTTTAGGATTAAGGGGCTTAATTGAGGGATAGAGTATATCACTTTTCAGTTTTCCTGGGTTAGGGTTAGTTTCTGTTTATGAAAACTTGGCTTAGGGTTAGGGTTTTCCAGTTTTAGCTTAGGGTTAGGGTTAGGGGTTAGGGTTACGTTTGGTTTCTGTTCTTAGGGTTCTGGGATAGGGAGTGAGTTATTTCACTTTTCAGTTTTCCTGTTATAATAATTGAACAGGTGACACGAATGTGAATTAGTTTACAAGTTGTGCTTTGCGTTTCTGTTCTTTCAATGAAAACTTGTTTCTTTGCCATGCAATTCGATATAGCGCTTTTCAGTTTTCCTGCATTCCTAATTGAGCGAGCGACACACATGTGATTTAGGTTAGAAAGTACTGCTTTGCGTTTCTGTTCTTCTGTTGGAAACTTGATTCTGTGCTGTACAGTGTGATATATCACTTTTCAGTTTTCCTGTTATAATAATTGAACGGGCGACACGTTTGTAAATTAGTTTACAAAGTTGTGCAGTGCGTTTCTGTTCTTTCGAAGGAAATTTCTTTCTGTGCCATAAAGTGCGAGATAACACTTTTCCAGTTT
>JAEOAE010002946.1:0-17481 GCA_036365155.1 Meriones psammophilus
TGATTCAGTAATTAAATGTAGAAATGGTTATATATAGTTTAGAGAGTTCAAGCAATACTGGGATTATTATGACAAAATTGCTTGACGATGTTGTCTTCGAAATAATAAAATTAAAAATAAATATGAGGGGCTGGAGAAATGGCTCAGTGGTTAAGAGTACAGACTGCTGCTTCAGAGGACCCAGGTTTGATTCCTAGCACATGGCAGCTCACAACAGTTATAACTCCAATATCAGATAACCCTCACACAGACACACGTGCACGCAAAACACTAATGCACATATAATAAAATAAATAAAATTTAAAAATATATACAAGTAACATCATATGGAATCAAAGGGTTATATTTCTGAATAAATATGTATTCACTTTATAAAATATATTATGCAACAATATAATACCAAATTCATATAATATAAATAAATTTATAACTTATATAAATATTATAATAGATAAATATAAGCATGTGATGATATTAGTGTAAAAAAGGCCATGAATGAAGGAGAGTATGGATAGTTATACACTCTAATATGTAGCTAGGAAACGGAAGTGGCAAAATGATGTAACTACATTAAAATTTCAGTAATATCTATATCATGTTCTAATGAAGAAATTTTATTCATTCCCAGAATCAACTAGATTTTATATTTGGATAGGTTTTGTATCAAACACCACCATCCTATTCGAAGCCTTCTTTCTTGATGACAGGAAGACATTCCAGATCCTGACGCAGCTCTGGGTAAGTAAACCTCATAAGAGATAAAACTTCTCTTTTCCTGATTGTTCATTGCAACATCACTGTCCCTGCACTTCATTTCATGAAACACTGGCACAGGAAGCTGTTCGCTCACATTTACAACTACAATCGCAACGGTGTGACATTTGAGTTGAATGGTACAGGCTAATAATCTAATAATAATAATTTTAATATTCCTAATTTTTAGATCAGTGTCTTAGATACAATGGGATGGATGTTTTTTTTTTTCAAAGTGGTACTACAAGTTTCCACTCCCACCAGCAAATGAAGGAGTGTTTCCCTTTCTCCACAACCTCGCCAGCATATGAGTTTTTAATCCTAGCAATTCTGATGGTTGTAAGATGGAATCTCAGAGTCATTTTAATTTTCATTTCCCTGATGCCTGATAATGTTGAGCATGTAAGTATTTTTTTTTTTTTGTTATTATTATTAATTACACTTTATTCATTTTGAATCCCCCATAAGCTCCTCCCTCCTCCCCTCCCGATCCCACCCTTCCTTCCCTTTCTGCATGCATGCCCCTCCCCACGTCCACTGATAGGGGAGCTCCTCCTCTCCTTCCTTCTGATCTTAGTCTATCAGATCACATCAGGAATGGCTGCATTGTCTTCTTCTGTGGCCTGGTAAGGCTGGTCCCCCCTCGGTGGGGGGGTGATCAATGAGCAAGCCAATCAGTTTATGTCAGAGGCAGTCCCTCTTCCCATTACTATGTAACCCACTTGGACACTGGAACTGCCATGGGCTACATCTGTGCAGAGGTTCTAGGTTATCTCCATGAATAGTCCTTGGTTGGAGTATGAGTCTCTGGGAAGTTCCCTGTGTTCAAATTTTCTTGTTCTGTTGCTTTCCTTGTGGAATTCCTGTCCTCTCCAGCTCTTGCTATTTCCCACTTCTTACATAAAATTTCATTCACTCTGCCTGACAGTTGGCCATTAGGCTCAGCATCTGCTTTGATAGTCTGCAGGGCAGAGGCTTTCAGAGGCCTCTGTAGCAAGTTCCTAGGTTGTTTCCTGTTTTCTTCTTCTTCTGATGTCTACCCTCTTTGCCTTTCAGGATGGGGATTGAGCCTTTTTGTTAGGGTCCTCTCTTTTGCTTAGTTTGTTTAGATGTACCGATTTTAGTGGGTTTATTCTATGTTGTATGTTTATATGAGTGAGTATATACCGTGTGTGTCTTTTTGCTTCTGGGACAACTCACTCAGGATGATCCTTTCCAGGTCCCACCATTTACTTGAAAATTTCATGATTTCCTTATTTTTCATTGCTGAGTAATACTCCATTGTATAGATATACCACAGTTTCTGCATCCATTCTTCAGTTGAGGGGCATCTGGGCTGTTTCCAGCTTCTGGCTATTAAAATAAAGCTGCTACTGTAAGACCTAGGGTCTCACAGCTCAGGAGTTTAACCACGCCCTTCCCAGAAACTCCCCCAGACCAAGACTCGTTGCAAAAGCAAGAGGTTTATTAACCATTGTACAACAGGGTCACCCCTGCCGGTCAGCAAAGAGTGGCACCGGGAAACAAAGGCCTTTAGGTTTTTAAAAGAAAAATTGCAGGAAATTTGAAGTTGGAGTTTTGGCAATTTAGGATTGGATGAGGAAGTTATAAAGTAAGATAATTGGTTAGTCTTAGGTGCTCAAGTTTGGCCAGTCCTGCCAAGTGTGGATGCAGCTGCAATTTAAGGTGGGGGTCGTTAGCTCATCCTTGAAGATTAGGGGCTACAGACTTTTGGCTGGAGGTCAAAAGCTACTCAGAAGAAGTCTAGGTTCGTTGCTAAGAAACGCTATCTCAAGGACAAGGGTCTGGTCCTTCTTTTGCTGAGTGAAGGTCATTGCTTGCTTGCCCCTTTTTTTATATCTGTCCTCACAGATAGGGTCACATTCCTTCACTCTCTGGAAAGGTACTAAGAGGCTTTAGCTTAACCTGGACCTAAAACTCAAAACTATAGGCTTTAGAAGACATATAGGTTACAAAGTTAGTCTAACACTTTCACTACAAACATGGTTGAGCAGGGATGGATATGTTTTAATTTATCCCCAGAAAGAATGTGTGACCTGACTGGCATTACCATGTTGGTAGGAAGGGTGGGGTGAGGTAGCAGGATTTACAAACTGATGACAATAATCGTGAACTCAGATTATTAAGTGTGATTATAACACCTGTCTCTTCTGACTTTTCTGCCATGAAATTCAGCAACGGGAACAAGTATAACTGAAGAAATGTGGGAAAAATATGTGAATCTGACAAAGGCTGTCCATATCCCTACTGAAAATATTGAAAATGTCTATGAATAGGTAAGTCAGTTGCTGTAAAACTGACCTGAAATTAGAGCAAGTCATAAAGATTTTTTTTTCCATCTCAGCAGTGTAGGATCTCTACAAAACTATGAAGGAAATGCAATAATATATTAAATTTTCTTCTTCTTTTTTTTTTTTGTCTTACCTCACAGATGCATGCCCTAAATGGAAGTCTTGATCCCGAGTGTAGAGAAACATTGTATTATTCACTCTTCTTGATTCATTAGAATTAAATTTTGATGTCAATTCAAGCTTGTAAAAACAAAGTATTTATAGCTGTCACTCACCTATCCACACAAACAAATTTCTGCACCTCTTAACTGCTATTGAAAATCATTCCTGGCTTCATTTGTGATTAAATGCATTGATTTCAATAGCAAAAGCATTTTCAATAAAGTGCCAATGTGCATCATTCAGTGGATTCTATCAGAAGCCCAAACTGTGATTACCTTCATTCATAACCCCATCATGAATGGGAATAATTTGTGGATTATAAAATTTAGGAGCTAGAATTATAGAACGCTAGTATTATATAAAATCATATATAAATTATATAAAGGTATTTCAATTTTTTTCTGTGGTTTATTTCAGAATATTACCAAAAAATTCTTAAAGGGACACACAATGTCTCCAAATATCCTATATACATATCTGAACTGGCTTTATTGCAAACCATGGTACAATTCTCTCACAAAAGCAATTATATATAGTGTGTACATGTATGCATATACATAGATGCATGTAATAAATAGCAAATAGTAAAAATATTGTTTTTATTAAACTATGGTAGGATTGTTTCCCAGAATGTGCTTGTGAACATACATACACACATATGTGTGACACCAATTAATTGAAAGGATTTGGAGGGGGAAAACAGTGACATAATTATAATAAGAAAGTAAAAGAAATATAAAACAGGGTTGTCAGTTGTCATCACTCTCAAAAAGGCTTGAAGAGTCAGTTGTATTTTGTCATTCAACAAGAGTGGAGACAGCACTTACAACCCTGGCAACTGAGCCCACCTGTCATTCAGGTGGAGAAAGACTCTGTCTTAAGAACCAGGCATAGGGGGATGGAGGAAACACTCCTTTATACACTCACCAATACATATCTATCCACACAAACAACACGCATCCACAGGTGTCAGGGTGCTGTCATCAGACATGATGCTGTTTATGGAGGCATGCCCAAGGATGGAAAGAAATTCTGAAAATTTCATCAATGTTGTTTTTTTAAAATTTTATTTCCAGCAATTTTTTTCATATATTATAATAGGATCACAGTTTCCCCTCTCCCAACTCAGCCCAGATGCTCCCTACCTCCCTACCCACCCAAATCCACACCCTTTCTATTTCTCTCTCCTCAGACTACAAATTAATGTGGGTTTTTTCAATCCCATAAATCAGAGTGTTCTGTGTGTTTGGACTGTTAAAAGACACACAGGATTTTGTTGGAGGCTGAGAGAAGAGAGGGAAAATGACAGCAGCATCAGCCATGGCACCTTGAAAATAGGGGCATGCCGGGTGTGTAAGGTGTGTTTAAAGGACCTATCAATTCATATACTGTCTCTCCTCGTCTGCCATTCACCGCTAGGGTTAATAGCACACACTGATACTCCATGATTTTTCTTTTCAGAGTGGTGGTGATTTAAAATCATATTTCAGTCCACAAAGAACTAGTGGCATATAACAAGCCCTGGGAGTGGAGAACCGTCTGCCTAGGGTACATGATCCCTCACTGGTTATCCTGTAACAAGTGGTCCACCCTGAGATCATATACGCACAAGAGGTATGGAAACAGACTGAGCACGCTACTTTCATACATTTAATGTGTACATATATATTTTTGTATGTAACAATCATAATTAATGAGAAGACTGTGAATATGAGAGTACAGAGAGTATAGGGGTTATGAGGGGGGTTGGAAAGAGAAGTTGGGGTCAATGATGTAGTTATATTTGAATATATGTTATGTATATTCATATAAAGTATATTTAAATCATATATGTTTTATTGTATACTATATATTTCATATATTTATATATGCATAAATATTTAATATATTTAATTGTTAGCTGTTTAATTATTTTATAATATAGAATATATTTAAATATACTTTGATATTTATATATTGATATAAATTCATTACATGAATGCTATATATGTATATACATACATATGTATATATGTTATATATGTATAATATATGTATATACATACATATGTATATGCATGTTATATATGTATACATATGTATATGCATGTTATATATGCATATACATATGTTATATATGTATAACATATGTATATATATGCATATACATATGTTATATATGTATAACATATATATATATGTTATACATATATATATGTATACATATATATATGTTATATATGTTATACATATATAACACACATGTAATGAATTTATATCAATACATAAATATTGTACTGTTGTGGTTTGAATAGGAATGGCTCCATAGGTGCCTATACATGAAGGCTTGGTCATTACGGAGTGGTGCTATTTGAGAAGAATTAGAAGATTGGCCTCGTTAGACAAAGTGTGTCACTGAGGGGTGGGATTTGGGGTTTCCAGTGCTCAACCCAGGGCTCTTCCTGTTGCATGTGGATCAGACTGTAAAACACTTAGCTCCTTCTGCAGCAATCTGTCCTCAAGATTTCCTTCTTCCCACCGTGATGCTGATTATGGACTAAACATCTGAAACTGTAAGACAATCCCAGTTAAAGGCTTTCCTTTACAAGAATTGTCAAGATCATTATGTCTCTTCACAATAGAACAATTGACTAAGATGTGTGCCAGAAGTTTTTTCTCCTTGGGACTGAAAAAAAAAAGTTGTTTGTTTGTTTGTTTGTTTTTGCCGTTACGGAACCATTAAAAACAATTTAGAAACAATCTGGGCTTTGGGGATGGAGAATGGCCGTCAGGGTCTGGCAGTGTGGGCCAGGTCCTGGCGGGGGCTCAGGCTGAGGGTCTCTGAGGGACTGGGCTGCAGGAATCCCGGCTGCTTGTGCAGGCTCCGAAGCTTGGTCAGCAGCCCCTGGATGAAGTCCTCCATAGGATTTGTGCAAGACTCCAGGAGTCCCTGGATTTCAGGCATCTTTCAGCTTCACTGTCCAATTCCAACAGCACATCAGTGTTGACCTCGTCTGGCATATCTGACTCCCTGCCTCGGTATAGCTCCTCCAAGGGACCTTCGATCCACTTCTTCATGTCCCGCCGCAGCTGAAGCTCCCACCGGTCGGTCGTACTTGATGGGCACTCCTTCTTGGCCGCTTCTGCAGCCCGCTGGGGCTGTCCCCACCCCTTTTCCACTTTCCTCCCCTCCCTCCCTCCCTCCCTCCCTCCCTCCCTCCCTCCCTCCTCCTCCCTCCCTCCTCCCTTCTTTCCTTCCTCCCTTCCTCCTTTCTTTCTTTTCCTTTTTTTTTTTTTTTCATTTTTTTTTTAAATTTTTTATTTATTTTTTTATTTTTATTTTTTTATTTTTTTGGTTAAGAGCATTGTATGTTCTTCCAAAGGACCTGGATTCAATTCCCAGCACCCACATGGCAGCTCACAAATGTCTGTAACCCCAATTCCAAGGGAACTGACACGTTCACACTAATGCACATAAAATAAAATTAATTAAATTATTAAATAAGAAAAGAAAACTTCTAATAACAAAAATAAAACAAAAACAGAAGTTGCTTTTGTCGTGCTTGTTTGTTTAAGGACTTTGTCAAGTGAATACGCTGAAATGGAAAGTCTAGAAAGTTCCATACATCAAAAACATGGATCACCAGTGAAAATATATTTAGGTAGCAATATAGCATTCATGGAGACTTTCAAATATCCAGACAGGTATAGAATGTGGATGTGCCTAAATCTGTGAGTGCAGCTCAAAGAGTCCTTCATATCATACAGAAAACTCTTGATTTTTTTAATTAATTTTTTTTATTAATTACAGGTTATTTACTTCGTATCCCAGCTGTAGCCCTCTTCCTCATTCTCTCCCAATCCCACCCTCCCTCCCAAATCTCCTACCTGCCTCTTTCCAAGTCCACTGATAAAGGAGGTCCTCCTCCCCTTCCATCTGACACTAGCTTAACAGGTATCTTCAGGACTGGCTGCCATGTCCTCCTCTGTGGCCTAGCAAGACTGTTCCTCCCTCAGGGGGCGGGGGTAAAGTAGCTAGTCATTGAGTTCAGGTCAGAAATAGTTCCTCTCCCCCTTACTAGGGAAATCCACTTAGTTACTGAGCTAACATGTGCTACACCCGAGCAGGGGTTTTAGGTTATATCCTTATATGGTCCTTGGTTGAAGAAATAGTCTCATAGAGGGCCCCCATGCCCTGATATATTATGTCCTTTTGGAGCTCCTGTCCTCTCCCAGTCATACTAATTCCTCCATTTAAAAAAATGTATGATTGTATTTCTCTACATTTTTCAGCTCTAATAAGACAATCTTATATCCCTATTGATGTTTAAATGGCATTCTATGGAAGTAAAACTGTGAGCAGAAAAAGTGACATTACTTACAAGTAGGCAAAATTAATAAACCTCTGGAGTGCTTATAAATTACTTTGCAAAGAATATGAGCATGGAAATACTCTGAACAGTATTGAAGATCTCTGTACTGTTAAAAAGAAATTGTTCACATTAGGAATTAATTAGTATTTTCCCATATGAAAATATTTTATATGATATTATCAAACTTTTCCCCAATAATGCTGTCATGTCCACTAATAGGCCTCCTATCATGACTAAATCCTGTGAGTCAAATATGAATACCAATGAGGTCAAAGTGCATGGCATGTATCCTAGTCATAATGTGGGAAACAGACCTTCCCTGACTCTCAAAAAGCTAGCTCATGGAGTGTTATGCCAGGTTCACGGGACCCTCAGAGACCACCAGGAGATGACTCGATGCAATTGCAAGAGAGCTTTATTACGAGAGCGATCGAACTCGGGACCCAAGTCTCACTGGCGCAGCAGTAGAGAAGTGGGACCCCGAGCTCTGAGTGAACAGGATTTTTAAAGGGAAAGTCTGTGAGCAGGGGGTTTCCATGGCAGCAAGCAGGGGGGCACAAGCCTTGGCGTTACAGAATTGGGTGAAGTTTAGCAGGGCAGGGTGACCTTTTCTGAGGCACACAATCACAATGGCATATAATCACAATGGCTATTTTTCTAAACCATATCTGAAACATTGGGGAGAATTTTCCCACCCGATTCTCAACTGATTCCCATTGATTATTGCCAGGGAGTTTGTCTCTATTTTCTATGAAGCATTTATTCTATTATATTTCCTGCAGGCTGTTGCTAGGAGAGTTAACTTTGTTTTCTGCCAGGTGTACACTCTGTGATATTTCCTGGTACCTGAATTCAGTTCCCAGTCAAAATCTTTATTTCAAAATGGAGTTATATTCTGGCTAAATTAAACTCTTCAGGAGGACATTCATTTATTATTAAAGGTGTGTGAACACCTAATATTTTAATCTACCCTATATTATGATAGAATAATTCAGTGTACATGAACATGTAACATACCAATACTGAAAATTATCGTTCCCAGACTCAAACTTATTAAAAATATATATGTAACTTAAAAAATGCTGTTATAGTTCAATAAGAAAAACACTAGCCAATTTGAATTCCATATTCTATAATTTCCTGATAATTAAATATAGAATCATCTGATGATGAAAATCATGTTATACTATAACTGAGATATTTTCATTATTAATCTCTATATTTAGATGGTTTAATTATTTCCACTTCATTTTTGTTCTTTTCACATTTTTGAACTTATTCTTTCAGTTGTTTTGCTGAGTATCATATCTGCACTCTAAGATCTCATTGAAAGAAAGGAAATAGAAAATTTCAGTCTTAAATTTTATTTTAGTTAAATTTTAATTTTGTTTTCAGGTATGTAAAAGGAACTTTTATTGGCTTGGTTCAATTATTATTTTGGAGGCTTACTGTCTGCTAACCTAGGCCTAGTCCTGAAGCTTCAAGCTTCGGAACCATCTAAGCTAGGCCTAGAATGTTTTCAGCTTCTGAGACTTACAGCTGAACAAGCTCATTCTTTCTTGTTCTTACTGAGCTCTGGGTTGACTGGTTCAACTCAGCTGTTCTGGCTCAAATTCCTCTCCTAGCTGACTTATTCAATCTGTCTTCTCTCTAGGCCCTTGATTTGCTCTGCTTGGATTCAAACTAACTCAAACTGCTCTAGTCTCCTGTCTCCCCATTCTCTGATTTCTTTGGTCCTCACCTGAGTTTCTCTCGGCAACTGTCTAGGTAAAACTACCTCCTTTCTCTCTCTCTCTCCCTCTATCTCTGTCTCACTTTCTGTCTGTCTGTCTCTGTTTCTCTCTCACTCTGTACGTTGCCCCTTAAGTAGCTTCCTTTTCCTCATTCTTCTTTGGAGAGTTGGGCCTATCCTTTTCTGTCATATCTTCTCTGCTGTGTCACATTTTCTGCCACTCAATTAGACATCACTTTCAAACATGGATGCTTTCTTCTACAAATTTGCTTTGCCTTCATTCTTTGGGATTGAAGACATGTACCACCATGCCTAGATCTAAACTTTTCTTTACCTGAAACATATATATCACCCTGGCCTTGAACTCTGTCTCCTAGATTAAAGGCGTGTTTATATTAAAGTTTGTTATCCATTGGGATGACACTAACCTAGAAGGTCTTTGGGTGTAATTTCTTCCCAGAGCAGCCACGTTTTGAATTAAAAATTCCTCTACACATTTGTTGTGTTTTTTTTCCTATGTCAGAGATCCATGAGACATGTATTATGTATATACATGTCTATATATATATATATAATTATATATATATATATGAATTATCCTCTGAAAGATGAGAGTTCTAATCATACATTCTAAAGAAAGTCACCTGATAATCATAAAAAATGGCTAGTACATGGACCAAAGGTAGCCCAATAATTTGGCTATTTTAGACCTGAAACAAACATTCCAACCTCCTCACAATCAATATCCCCTTATGTAGAATATTTAGTATAGGTACTAAATTTTTCCTGTGAAATTTGGTTGAAAAATATCAGCTCAACCTTTGCAATAATTGTGTTTTAAGTTATAAAATTTTGTGTGGGGAGCAGCAGCAGGATCAGCACAGTGACCAGCAATCTGAACTCGCAGCCATAAAACACAGTCATTGTGTTTCCCAGGTGAGAGGATACCCCACGGTCAGGGATTCAATCAGCTTTTAACTCACCCGGCTAAACTGCAGAAGAGATCCCCGTTCCACCAGCCGCTTAGCTGCGGGCCACCAGCCCCAGCCCCAGCCCAGAGCCACAAGCCAGTGTCTTTGGTCACGGTCCCAGACTGAACCGTGCACACCACACAATCAGAATTTTCAGTTGAGAGATAACCCTATGGTACAGGAAATGATTGGGACCGACCTTAGGTCACCCAGACATCCCCTGGAAAAGACTTGGGTTCCATGGGCGCCCCAGGAGCCAGCCCAGAGCCAGAGGTGGGGACCCAGGCGCCTGCACAAAGCCCTGCCTGGCTGAGCACCTGATTCACGGCCTGAGATAGAACTGTGGGCACCAGGGCACCAGCGAATGAGTTTCACTGTCCAGTGCAAACACACAGGGAGGGAAACGGCTGGTCTGATCTCAGAGCACTCAGCCAACACCCCCACCCCGAAAGGGTCTCCGGAAAATTACTCAGTTTAGGCAGGCACCCAGGCTCCCAAAGGCCGGAAAGGCAGACACAGGCAGTTTCTGCACACCAGACAGCTGGCGGAGACTGAGCCGCCATCACTCAACTGTGCTTCAGACAAAGGCAGTTTCTGCGGCCAGGCAGCTGGTGGACACTGAGCAGTGCGCACCAGGGCAAAAAAAGAGACTGTGAGTTCGTGTCTCCAGAGAATCCACAGGGAAAGAAGGAAACTGTACTGACTTAAATCACCCAATCCTTCCCTGGAAAAAGTCTAGCAGACCGGTGGGACCGAGACGCCATCACTCATCTGTGCTCCAGACACAGGCACAAACAGTTGCTGTGCGCCAGATGTCCAACTGGGTCACAGCAGCTGATCATTAAATTTACAACAAGAAACCCAGAAACAGGGCAGCTGCCCTCAGGACTTCCCTGGGTGAGAGGAGAACCCTCTCGACTAACAAAGACCACAGTTACCACTCAGGTCTCTATCCCTGAGGTGAGCAGCAGCAACTCCTGAAAAAACGCCAGCCATCCAGGGACTATACCCAAAAAGCTGAGTAGACATCCTTCAGGAAAAACCAGCGTTCTGCAAAGGGGATTCTCTCCACCACAGGATCCCCAGGAACCACCAGAAAATCACAATGGGTAGAGGCCAGTGTAAAAGCTCAAGCAACAAAAGACAGAGCAATATGGCATCTCCAGAACCCAGTTACCCAGGGGCAAGTAGCCCTGGACATCCCAGCATAACTGAAATCCAAGAAGAGGACCTAACAACTATGCTCATGAAGATGATAACAGAGGAAACAAATAAGATACGTAGAGACATAGAGGAAGATAAACTCAAACAGAATATTGCCATCCGTAAAGAAATAGAGGAAGCTACAGCCAAACAGTTTATGGCCTTTAGAAAGGAAATGCTTAAAACACTGAATGAAATAAAAGAAACAGAGTTGAAGGAACTAAAAGAAAAACAGGAAAGTACAATCAGACAGGTGAAGGAAGTAAACAAAACAACTCAAGACCTGAAGATAGAATTGGAAAAATTAAAGAAAACACAAATGGAGGAAATAATGGAAAGGAAGAATCTAGGGAAGAAAACAGGAACTAAAGAGGTAAGCATAACCAACAGACTACAAGAGATGGAAGAAAGAATCTCAGGTGCAGAAGATACAATGGAAGAAATCTATGTATCTGTCAAAGAAAATGTTAAATCCAAAAAATTCCTGACACAGACCGTCCAAGAAATCCAAGACATTATGAAAAGACAAAAACCTAAGAATAATAGGTATAGAGGAAAAAGAAGACTCCTTTCTCCAAGGCCCAGAAAATATTTTCAACAAAATCATTGAAGAAAATTTCCCCAAGCTAAAGGAGAGGCCAATTAGAATACATGAGGCCTACAGAACACCCAACAAATTTGACCAGAAAAGAAAATTCTACCACCACATAATAATCAAAACAGTAACTACACAGAACAAAGAAAAAAATACTAAAAGCTGCAAGGGGAAAAGGCCAAGTAACATATAATGGCAAACCCATTAGAATCACACCTGACTTTTCAACAGAGACTATGAAAGCCAGAGGGCCTGGACGGATATCATGCAGACCCTAAGAGAACACAGATGTCAGCCCAGGCTACTATACCCAGCAAAACTCTCAGTCCTCATAGACAGAGAAAACAAGATATTCAACGACAAAAACAAATTTCAACAATACCTACAAACAAATCCAGCATTACAGAAGACAATGGAAGGGAAAATACAACCCCAAAAAATTAGCTTCTTTCAAGAAAACACAGGAAATAATTAACCTTACTACAGTAAAACAAAAAGCAACCAAGCACACAACCTGATGACCACAGCCAACATCAAAATCAACGGATCTAACAGCCACTGGTCATTAATCTCTCTCAACATCAATGGACTCAACTCTCCAATAAAAAGACACAGATTAACAGAATAGATACATAAACAAAACCCAGCAATCTGTTGCATACAAGAAACACACCTAAGACACAAAGATAGACATTACCTGAGGGTAAACGGTTGGAAGACGACTTTCCAAGCAAACAGACCCAAGAAAAAGCAGGAGTAGCCATTCTAATATCTGATAACCAAAATTAATAAAAAGAGATGGGGAAGGACACTTCATACTCATCAAAGGAAAATTCCACCAGGAAGACATCACAATCCTGAACATCTATGCCCCAGATACAAGAGCACCCACATTTGTTAAAGAAACATTGATAAAATTTAAACCCCATATAGATCCCCACACATTAATAGTGGGAGACTTCAACACCCCACTCTCAACAAAGGACAGGTCAACAAAACAGAAATTAAACAAAGAAACAATGTCTCTGACAGAGGTCATGAATCAAATGGACCTAACAGACATTTACAGAACTTTACACCCAAACACAAAAGAATTTACCTTCTTCTCAGCACCTCATGGAACCTTCTCCAAAATAGACCATATAGTTGGTCACAAAGCAAGCCTCAACAGATACAAGAAGATTGAAATAATCCCTTATATCTTGTCTGATCACCATGGAATAAAGCTGGACCTCAACAATAACAGAAATAGCAAAAAGCCTACACACACATGGAAACTGAACAACTTGTTACTAAATGACAGCTGGGTCAGGGAAGAAATAAAGAAATTAAAGTCTTCCTAGAACTCAGTGAAAATGAAGACACAACATACCCAAACTTGTGGGACACAATGAAAGCAGTGCTAAGAGGAAAGTTCATAGCACTAAGTGCCTGCAAGAAGAAATTTGAGACAGCTCATTCAAGCAACTTAATGGCTCACTTAAAAACCCTAGAAAAAGAAGAAGCAGACACACCAGGAAGGAGTAGATGGCTGGAAATAATCAAACTCAGGGCTGAAATCAATCAATTGGAAACAAATAAAACAATTTAAAGAATCAATGAAACCAAGAGCTGGTTCTTTGAGAAAATCAACAAGATAGACAAACCCTTAGCCAAGCTAACTAAAAGGCAGAGAGACACCATCCAAATCAACAAAATCAGAAATGAAAAGGGGGACATAACTACAGACACTGAGGATATCCAAACAATCATTAGGACTTACTTCAAAAGTCTATATGCCACAAAATTTGAAAATCTAAATGAAATGGACAATTTTCTTGATCGATTTGACTTACAAAAGCTGAATCAGGACCAGGTAAATCAACTAAATAGTCCTATATCCCCCAAAGAAATAGAAGCGGTCATCAAAAGTCTCCCCTCCAAAAAAAGCCCAGGACCAGATGGCTTCAGTGCAGAATTCTACCAGACCTTCAAAGAAGAGCTAACACCAATTCTCTTCAAACTATTCCACAAAATATAAACAGAAGGAACATTACCAAACTCATTCTATGAAGCCACAGTCACCTTGGTACCTAAACCTCACAAAGACTCAACAAAGAAAGGGAATTTCAGGCCAATCTCCCTTATGAACATTGATGCAAAAATACTCAACAAAATATTCGCAAACCAAATACAAGAACACATCAAAGATATCATCCACCATGACCAAGTAGGCTTCATCCCAGGAATGCAGGGGTGGTTCAACATATGGAAATCCATCAATGTGATCCACCATATTAACAAACTGAAAAAAAAAAAAACACATGATAATCTACCTAGATGCTGAAAAAGCATTTGACAAAATCCAACATCCATTCATGTTTAAAGTATTGGAGAGATCAGGGAAACAAGGCACATATCTAAACATAGTAAATGCGATATACAGCAAGCCTATAGCCAACATCAAACTAAATGGAGAGAAACTTAAAGCAATCCCACTAAAGTCAGGGACAAGACAAGGCTGCCCACTCTCTCCATATCTCTTCAACATAGTGCTGGAAGTCCTTGCTATAAGACTTATAGAGCAATAAGACAGTTGAAGGAGATCAAGGGGATACAGATTGGAAAAGAAGAAGTCAAATTATCACTATTTGCAGATGATATGATAGTATACATGAGCGACCCCAAAAACTCTACCAGGGAACTCCTACAGCTGAAAAACACCTTCAGCAAAGGGGCCGCATACAAAATTAACTCAAAAAAATCAGTAGCACTCCTGTATACAAAAGACAAAAGGGCTGAGAAAGAAATTAGGGAAACAACACCCTTCACAATAGCCACAAATGACACAAAGTACCTTGGTGTAACCCTAACCAAGCAAGTCAAAGACTTGTATGAAAAAAAATTCAAGTCTCTGAAGAAAGAATTAGAAGAAGATATGAGAAGATGGAAAGATCTCCCATGCTCATGGCTTGGCAAGATTAACGTAGTAAAAATGTCCATCTTACCAAAAGCAATCTACAGATTTAATGCAATTCCCATCAAATTACCAACACAATTCTTTACAGACCTGGAAAGAAAAATTCTCAACTTCGTATGGAATAACAAGAAACCCAGAATTGCTAAAACAATCCTCTACAATAAAAGATCTTCTGGAGGTATCTCCATCCCTGATCTCAAGCTGTACTATAGAACAACAGCAATAAAAATTGCATGGTACTGGAACAGAAACAGAATAGTGGGTCAGTGGAGTCTAATAGAAGAACCAGAAATAAACCCACACACCTACAGCTACCTGGTTTTTTACAAAGAAGCCAAAATAATACAATGGAAAAAAATAGCATCATCAACAAATGGTGCTGGTCTAACTCGATGTCTACATGTAGAAAAATGAAAATAGATCCATACTTATCACCCTGCACAAAACTGAAGTCCAAGTGGATCAAAGACCTCAACATAAAACCAGACACATTAAATTGGCTAGAAAAAAAGTGGGAAATACCCTACAACTCATTGGTACAGGAGAGAACTTCCTAAACAGAACACCAACAGCACAGGCTCTAAGAGCAACAATCAATAAATGGGACCTCATGAAACTGAAAAGCTTCTGTAAAGCAAAGGACACTGTCATCAAAACAAAGCAACTGCCTACAAATTGGGAAAGAATCTTCACCAACCCTTTATCTGACAGAGGACTCATATCCAGTATATATAAAGAACTAAAGAAGCTGAAAAGCAGCAAACCAAGTAATCCACTTAAAAAATGGGGAACAGAGCCAAACATTGAACTCTCTGTAGAGGAATATCGAATGGCAGAGAAGCATTTAAAGAAATGCTCAACCTCATTAGCCATTAGGGAAATGCAAATCAAAACAACCCTGAGATTTCACCTTACACCCATGAGAATGGCCCAGATCAAAAACTCAAGTGACAACACATGCTGGAGAGGTTGTGGAGAAAGGGGAACCCTCCTCCACTGCTGGTGGGAACGTAAACTTGTACAACCACTCTGGAAATCAATCTGGTGCTTTCTCAGACAACTAGGAATAGCGCTTCCTCAAGATCCAGCCATACCACTCCTAGGCATATACCCAAAAGAGGCTCAAGTACACAAAAAGGACATTTGCTCAACCATGTTTGTAGCAGCTTTATTTGTAATAGCCAGAAGCTGGAAAGAGCCCAGATGCCCCTCACCTGAAGAATGGATGCAGAAATTGTGGTACATCTATACAATGGAGTATTACTCAGCAATGAAAAATAAGGAAATCATGAAATTTGCAGGTAAATGGTGGGACCTGGAAAGGATCATCCTGAGTGAGTTGTCCCAGAAGCAAAAAGACACATACGGTACTCACTCATATAAACATACAACATAGAATAAACCCACTAAAATCGGTACATCTAAACAAACTAAGCAAAAGAGAGGACCCTAACTAAAAGGCTCAATCCCCATCCTGAAAGGCAAAGAGGATGGACATCAGAAGAAGAAGAAAAGAGGAAACAACCTAGGAACCTGCTACAGAGGGCCTCTGAAAGCCAGAAGAAGAAAACAGGAAACAACCTAGGAACCTGCCACAGAGGGCCTCTGAAAGCTCTGCCCTGCAGACTATCAAAGCAGATGCTGAGCTTGATGGCCAACTGTCAGGCAGAGTGAATGAAATTTTATGTAAGAAGTGGGAAATAGCAAGAGCTGGAGAGGACAGGAACTCCACAAGGAGAGCAACAGAACAAGAAAATTTGAACACAGGGAACTTCCCAGAGACTCATACTCCAACCAAGGACTATTCATGGAGATAACCTAGAACCTCTGCACAGATGTAGCCCATGGCAGTTCAGTGTCCAAGTGGCTTACATAGTAATGGGAAGAGGGACTGCCTCTGACATAAACTGATTGGCTTGCTCATTGATCACCCCCCCCCCCGAGGGGGGACCAGCCTTACCAGGCCACAGAAGAAGACAATGCAGCCATTCCTGATGTGATCTGATAGACTAAGATCAGAAGGAAGGAGAGGAGGAGCTCCCCTATCAGTGGACGTGGGGAGGGGCATGCATGCAGAAAGGGAAGGAAGGGTGGGATCGGGAGGGGAGGAGGGAGGAGCTTATGGGGGATTCAAAATGAATAAAGTGTAATTAATAATAATAACAAAAAAGAAAAAATACTTACATGCTCAACATTATCAGGCATCAGGGAAATGAAAATTAAAATGACTCTGAGATTCCATCTTACAACCATCAGAATTGCTAGGATTAAAAACTCATATGCTGGCGAGGTTGTGGAGAAAGGGAAACACTCCTTCATTTGCTGGTGGGAGTGGAAACTTGTAGTACCGCTTTGAAAAAAAAAACATCCATCCCATTGTATCTAAGACACTGATCTAAAAATTAGGAATATTAAAATTATTATTATTAGATTATTAGCCTG
>JAEOAE010001027.1:0-18641 GCA_036365155.1 Meriones psammophilus
TCCTTGGGAAACCCGGTTTTTTTGTGCTTGGGCCCATTGTTAGCGTTTTTTAATTGTTGGGTCACTTTGATGGTTTTTAAGTGTCTGGGTCATTTTGTTTTCAAATGGTTTTTTTGTGCTCTGCTGTCCTTTTTTTGGAAGCAGATCATAATTTCTGGAGTTGTTCGTTGGGGTGGGGTTTTTAAGTTTCCCGATCATTTTTTGCAATTGGTTTTAAAACTTCTCAGACATTTCATGGGGGGTTTTTGTTAGTATTTAGTTGGGGGGGTTTTGGCGGAGTCTTGGGTTTAATGGGTTTTTTTCTTTCGACATTTCACTGGGAGCGGTTTTAAGTGCTTTGAGTCATTTTTTTGAAGCAGATTTTTTGGTCTGGGGTCATTTGTTGGGGGCGGGTTTTTGTGCTCGAATTTTCCCTTGGAAGGGGTTTTTTAGGCCTTTTAGACATTTATTCTGATGTGGGGTTTTTTTGCTCTGGGCTCATTTTTTTTAAAACAGGTTTTAGCGGGTTTTACATACTTTTAAGACATTTCACTGGAAGTGGGTTTTTTAAGTGCTCTGGGAGTCATTTGTTGCAAGCAGGTTTCTAAGTGCTCTGGGAGTCTTTTCGTTGTTAGCGTGGTCATAAGTGTTCTGGGTTCCTTCTTCAAGTGGGTTTTAAGTGCTCTGAGTCAATTAATTGGAGGCGGGTTTTTAAGTGCTCTGGAGTAATTTCGTTGGAAGCGGGATTTTAATTGCTCTGAGTCATTTCTTGCCAGCGGTTTTTGAAGTGCTCTGAGTCATTTCCTTGGAACCGGTTTTTAGTGCTCTGGACTCATTTCGTTGGAAGCAGTTTTTAATTGCTCTGGAGTCATTTCTTTAGAAGCTGGTTTTCAAGTGCTCTGGAGTCATTTTGTTGCAAATGGTTTTTATGTGCTCTGCTGTCCTTTTTGTTGGAAGCAGATCATAAGTGTTCTGGGTTGTTCGTTGGAATCAGGTTTTTTAAGTGCTCTGGACTCATTTTGTTTGCAATTGGTTTTAAATACTTCTCAGACATTTCACTGGAAGCGGGTTTTAAGTGCTCTGGAGTCATTTCGTTTAAGCGGGTTTTAAGTGCTCTGGAGTCATTTCGTTGCAAGTGGTTTTTACATACTTCTCAGACATTTCACTGGCAGCGGGTTTTTTAAGTGCTCTTGAGTCATTTTCTTTGGAAGCAGATTTTTAAGTGCTCTGGAGTCATTTCGTTAGGCAGGTTTTTTAAGTGCTCTGGAATCATTTCCTTGAAGGGTTTTAGTTGCTCTGAGACATTTATTCTGATGTGGGCTTTTAGTGCTCTGGACTCATTTCTTTGGAAGCAGGTTTTTAAGTGTCTGAGTCATTTCGTTGGAAGCTGGGTTTTACATACTTTTCAGACATTTCACTGAAGTGGGTTTTTAAGTGCTATGGAGTCATTTTGTTGCAAACAGGTTTTAAGTGGTCTGAGTCATTTCGATTTGCAAAGCGGGTTTTTACATACTTTTCAGACATTTCACTGGAAGTGGGTTTTTAAGTGCTCTGGAGTCTTTTCGTTGTTAGCGGGTCATAAGTGTTCTGGGTTGCTTCTTCAAGTGGGTTTTTAAGTGCTCTGGAGTCAATTCCTTGGGCAGGATTTTTAAGTGCTCTGGAGTCATTTGATGGAAGCGGGTTTTTAATTGCTCTGGAGTCATTTCCTTTAAGCGGGTTTTAAAGCTCTGAGTCATTTCCTTGGAACCAGGTTTTTTAGTGCTCTGGACTCATTTCGTTGGAAGTGGGTTTTTAAGTGCTCTGGAGTCTTTTTATTGCCAGGGCGTTTTTAAGTACTCTGGAGTCTTTTCGTTGGAAGCAGGTTATTAAATTAACTGGAGTCATTTCACGAGCGGGTTATTAAGTGCTCTGGAGTAATTTCATTGGAAGCAGGTTTTAATTGCTCTGGAGTCATTTCTTAGAAGCTGGTTTTCAAGTGCTCTGGAGTCATTTTTGTTGCAAATGGTTTTTTATGTGCTCTGCTGTCCTTTTGTTAGAAGCAGATCATAAGTGTTCTGGAGTTGTTCGTTTGGAATCGGGTTTTAAGTGCTCTGGACTCATTTAGTTTGCAAGTGGGTTTTAAATACTTCTCAGATATTTCACTGGAAGGGGTTTTTAAGTGCTCTGGAGTCGCCCGTTGAAGCGGGGTTTTAGTCAAGCGGGTTTCTTCTCAGACATTTCACTGGCAGCGGGTTTTTTAAGTGCTCTGGAGTCATTTCTTTGAAGCAGGTTTTAAGTGCTCTGGAGTCATTTTCACGTTTAGGCGGGTCATTTTTTAAGTGATCTGGAATCATTTCCTTGAAGTGGTTTTTAGTTGCTCTGGAGACATTTATTCTGTGGGCTTTTTAGTGCTCTGAGTCATTTCTTTGGAAGCAGGTTTTTAAGTGTCTGAGTCATTTCGTTTTTTGTCAAGCGGGTTTTACATACTTTTCAGACATTTCACTGGAAGTGGTTTTTAAGTGCTCTGGAGTCTTTTCGTTGTTAGCGGGTCATAAGTGTTCTGGAGTTGCTTCTTCAAGTGGGTTTTAAGTGCTCTGGAGTCAATTCCTTGAAGTGCGGATTTTTAAGTGCTCTCTGAGTCATTTCCGTTGGAAGCGGTTTTTAATTGCTCTGGAGTCATTTCCTGCAAGCGGGTTTTGAAGTGCTCTGAGTCATTTCCTTGGAACCAGGTTTTTTAGTGCTCTGGACTCATCTCATTGAGCGGGTTATTAAGTGCTCTGGGAGTCATTTCATTGGAAGCAGGTTTTAATTGCTCGGGAGTGATTTCTTTAGAAGCTGGTTTTCAAGTGCTCTGAGTCATTTTGTTGCAAATGGTTTTTATGTGCTCTGCTGTCCTTTTGTTAGAAGCAGATCATAAGTGTTCTGGAGTTGTTCGTTGGAATGGTTTTTAAGTGCTCTGGACTCATTTCATTGCAAGTGGGTTTTTAAATACTTCTCAGACATTTCACTGGAAGGGCTTTTAAGTGCTCTGGAGTCACTTCGTTGGAAGTTGGTTTTTAAGTGCTCTGAGTCATTTCGTTGCTGTGGTTTTACATCCTTCTCAGACATTTCACTGGCAGCGGGTTTTTAAGTGCTCTGGAGTCATTTCTTTGGAAGCAGGTTTTTAAGTGTCTGGAGTCATTTCGTTGGAAGCTGGTTTTTACATACTTTTCAGACATTTCACTGAAGTGGGTTTTTAAAGTGCTCTGAGTCTTTTTCGTCTTTTGTTAGCGGGTCATAAGTGTTCTGGAGTTGTTTCTTCAAGTGGGTTTTAAGTGCTCTGGAGTCAATTCCTTGAAGCAGGATTTTAATTGCTCTGGAGTCATTTCGTTAGCTGGTTTTAATTGCTCTGGAGTCATTTCTGGGTTTTTTAGTGCTCTGGACTCTGCTTTTTTGAAGTGCTCTTGAGTCATTTCCTTGGAACCGGGTTTTTAGTGCTATGGAGTCATTTTGTTGGAAGCGGGTTATTAAGTGCTCTGAGTCATTTCATTGGAAGCAGGTTTTTAATTGCTCTGGAGTCATTTCTTTAGAAGCTGGTTTTCAAGTGCTCTGAGTCATTTTGTTGCAAATGGTTTTTATGTGCTCTGCTGTCATTTTGTTAGAAGCAGATCATAAGTGTTCTGGAGTTGTCGTTGGAATCGGGTTTTTTAAGTGCTCTGGACTCATTTCGTTGCAAGTGGGTTTTTAAATACTTCTCAGATATTTCACTGGAAGGGGTTTTAAGTGCTCTGGAGTCATTTGGAAGAGGTTTTAGTGCTCAAGTCATTTGAAGGGTTTTACATAGTTCTCAGACATTTCACTGGCAGCGGGTTTTTTAAGTGCTCTGGAGTCATTTCTTTGGAAGCAGGTTTTTAAGTGCTCTGGAGTCATTTCGTTGGAAGGGGTTTTTAAGTGATCTGAATCATTTCCTTGGAAGTGGTTTTAGTTGCATCTGGAGACATTTATTCTGAAGTGGGCTTTTAGTGCTCTGGAGTCATTTCTTTGAAGCAGGTTTTAAGTGTCTGGAGTCATTTCGTTGCAAGCGGGTTTTTACATACTTTAAGACATTTCACTGGAAGTGGGTTTTAAGTGCTCTGGAGTCATTTCTTTGCGGTTTTTGTTAGCGGGTCATACGGGTGTTCTGAGTTTTCTTCAAGTGGGTTTTTAAGTGCTCTGAGTCAATTCCTTGTCATAAGTGCTGGGATTTTTAAGTGCTCTGGAGTGTTTCATTTTGCAGCGGGTTTTTAATTGCTCTGGGAGTCATTTCCTGGCAAGCGGGTTTTGAAGTGCTCTGGAGTCATTTCCTTGGAACCAGGTTTTTAGTGCTCTGACTCATCTCGTTGGAATCGGGTTATTAGTTGGAGTCATTTAGTCAGGTTTATTAAGTGCTCTGGAGTCATTTCATTGGAAGCAGGTTTTTAATTGCTCGGAGTGATTTCTTTAGAAGCTGGTTTTCAAGTGCTCTGGAGTCATTTTGTTGCAAATGGTTTTTATGTGCTCTGCTGTCCTTTTGTTAGAAGCAGATCATAAGTGTTCTGGAGTTGTTCGTTGGAATCGGGTTTTTAAGTGCTCTGGACTCATTTCCTTGCAAGTGGGTTTTTAAATACTTCTCAGACATTTCACTGGAAGGGGCTTTTTAAGTGCTCTGGAGTCACTTCGTTGGAAGCGGGTTTTTAAGTGCTCTGGAGTCATTTCGTTGCAAGCAGGTTTTTACATAATTCTCAGACATTTCACTGGCAGCGGGTTTTTTAAGTGCTCTGGAGTCATTTCTTTGGAAGCAGGTTTTTAAGTGTCTGGAGTCATTTCGTTGCAAGCGGGTTTTTACATACTTTTCAGACATTTCACTGGAAGTGGGTTTTTTAAGTGCTCTGGAGTCTTTTCGTTGTTAGCGGGTCATAAGTGTTCTGGAGTTGCTTCTTCAAGTGGGTTTTTAAGTGCTCTGGAGTCAATTCCTTGGAAGCGGGATTTTTAAGTGCTCTGGAGTCACTTCGTTGGAAGCGGGTTTTTAATTGCTCTGGAGTCATTTCCTGGCAAGCGGGTTTTGAAGTGCTCTGGAGTCATTTCCTTGGAACCGGGTTTTTTAGTGCTATGGAGTCATTTTGTTGGAAGCGGGTTATTAAGTGCTCTGGAGTCATTTCATTGGAAGCAGGTTTTTAATTGCTCTGGAGTCATTTCTTTAGAAGCTGGTTTTCAAGTGCTCTGGAGTCATTTTGTTGCAAATGTTTTTTATGTGCTCTGCTGTCATTTTGTTGGAAGCAGATCATAAGTGTTCTGGAGTTGTTCGTTGGAATCGGGTTTTTAAGTGCTCTGGACTCATTTCATTGCAAGTGGGTTTCTAAATACTTCTCAGACATTTCACTGGAAGCAGGTTTTTAAGTTCTCTGGATTCATTTCGTTGGAAGTGGGTTTTAAGTGCTCTGGAGTCATTTCGTTGCAAGCGGGTTTTTACATCCTTCTCAGACATTTCACTGGCAGCGGATTTTTTTAAGTGCTCTGGAGTCATTTCGTTTTGCGCGGGTTTTTAAGTGCTCTGGAATCATTTCCTTGGAAGGGTTTTTAGTTGCTCTGGAGACATTTATTCTGAAGCGGACTTTTTAGTGCTCTGGAGTCATTTCTTTAGAAGCAGGTTTTAAGTGTCTGAGTCATTTTCTTTGCAAGCGGGGTTTTACATACTTTTAAGACATTTCACTGAAGTGGGTTTTTAAGTACTCTGAGTCATTTTGTTGCAAGCAGGTTTTTAAGTGCTCTGCAGTCTCTTAGTTGTTAGCGGGTCATAAGTGTTCTGAGTTCCTTCTTCAAGTGGGTTTTAAGTGCTCTGAGTCAATTCATTGAAGCGGGTTTTTAAGTGCTCTGGAGTAACTTCGTTGGAAGCTGGATTTTAATTGCTCTGGAGTCATTTTCCTTGCAAGCGGTTTTGAAGTGCTCTGGAGTCATTTCCTTGGAACCGGGTTTTTAGTGCTATGGAGTCATTTTGTTGCAAGCGGGTTTTAAGTGCTCTGGAGTCATTTCATTTGCCAGCGGTTTTTACATACTTTTCAGACATTTCACTGGAAGTGGGTTTTTAAGTGCTCTGGAGTCTTTTCGTTGCTAGCGGGTCATAAGTGTTCTGGAGTTCCTTCTTCAAGTGGGTTTTTAAGTGCTCTGAGTCAATTTTTTGAGTCACCACTGGATTTTTAAGTGCTCTGGAGTCACTTTGTTGGAAGCGGGTTTTAATTGCTCTGGAGTCATTTCCTTGGAACCGGGTTTTTGAAGTGCTCTGGAGTCATTTCCATGGAACCAGGTTTTTTTAGTCTTTTCTGGACTCATTTCGTTGGATACAGGTTATTAAATGTCGGGTTAGCGGTTTAAGTGCTCTGGAGTCATTTCATTGGAAGCAGGTTTTAATTGCTCTGGAGTCATTTCTTTAGAAGCTGGTTTTCAAGTGCTCTGGAGTCATTTTGTTGCAAATGGTTTTTATGTGCTCTGCTGTCCTTTTGTTAGAAGCAGATCATAAGTGTTCTGAGTTGTTCGTTGGAATCGGGTTTTTAAGTGCTCTGGACTCATTTCGTTTGCAAGTGGGTTTTTAAATACTTCTCAGACATTTCACTGGAAGGGGCTTTTAAGTGCTCTGGAGTCATTTCTGAAGCGGGTTTTTAAGTGCTCTGGAGTCATTTCCTTGCAAGCGGGTTTTACATAATTCTCAGACATTTCACTGGCAGCGGTTTTTAAGTGCTCTGAGTCATTTCTTTGGAAGCAGGTTTTTAAGTGCTCTGGAGTCATTTAGTTGGTTGCGTTTTTAAGTGCTCTGAATCATTTCCTTGGAAGCCTTTTTTAGTTGCTCTGGAGACATTTATTCTGAAGTGGGTTTTTAGTGCTCTGGAGTCATTTCTTTGAAGCAGGTTTTTAAGTGTCTGGAGTCATTTCGTTTAAGCGGGTTTTTACATACTTTTCAGACATTTCACTGTAAGTGGGTTTTTAAGTGCTCTGAGTCTTTTTCGTTGTTAGCGGGTCATAAGTGTTCTGGAGTTGCTTCTTCAAGTGGGTTTTAAGTGCTCTGGAGTCAATTCATTGAAGCGGGTTTTTAAAGTGCTCTGGAGTCACTTCGTTGGAAGCGGGTTTTAATTGCTCTGGAGTCATTTCCTGGCAAGCGGGTTTTGAAGTGCTCTGAGTCATTTCCTTGGAACCAGGTTTTTAGTGCTCTGGACTCATTTCTTTGGAACCCGGGTTATTAAGTGCTCTGGAGTCATTTCATTGAAGCAGTTTTTAAGTGTCTGGAGTCATTTCATTTAAGCTGGTTTTTACATACTTTTCAGACATTTGTTGGAAGTGGTTTTTTAAGTGCTCTGGAGTCATTTTGTTGTTAGCGGGTCATAAGTGTTCTGGAGTTGCTTCTTCAAGTGGTTTTTTAAGTGCTCTGAGTCATTTCCTTTGCAAGTGGGTTTTTAAGTACTTCTGAGTCATTTCGTTGGAGCGGGGTTTTAATTGCTCTGGAGTCATTCCTGGCAAGCGGGTTTTGAAGTGCTCTGGAGTCATTTCCTTGGAACCAGGTTTTTCCTTCTCTGGACTCATTTCTTTGGCAGCGGTTTTTAAGTGCTCTGGAGTCATTTCATTGGAAGCAGGTTTTTAAGTGTCTGGAGTCATTTAGATTTTAAGCGGTTTTTACATACTCTCAGACATTTCACTGGAAGTGGGTTTTTAAGTGCTCTGGAGTCATTTCTTTGGAAGCAGGTTTTTAAGTGTTCTGGAGTCATTTCTTGAAGTGGGTTTTTAAGTGCTCTGGAGTCATTTTATTGCAAGCGGATTTTTAAGTGCTCTGGAGTCTTTTGATGGAAGCAGGTTTTTAATTGCTCTGGAGTCATTTCTTGCAAGCGGGTTTTTAAGTGCTCTGGAGTCATTTTTGGAACCAGGTTTTTAGTGCTCTGGACTCATTTCGTTGGAAGTGGGTTTTTAAGTGCTCTGGAGTCATAAGTTTTCATTGCCAGGGCGTTTTTAAGTACTCTGGAGTCTTTTCATTGGCAAGCAGGTTTTAAATTAACTGAGTCATTTCACTGGAAGCGGGTTTATTAAGTGCTCTGAGTAATTTCATTGGAAGCAGGTTTTAATTGCTCTGGAGTCATTTCTTTGAAGCTGGTTTTCAAGTGCTCTGGAGTCATTTTTGTTGCAATGGTTTTTATGTGCTCTGCTGTCCTTTGTTAGAAGCAGATCATAAGTGTTCTGGAGTTGTTCGTTGGAATCGGGTTTTTAAGTGCTCTGGACTCATTTCCTTGCAAGTGGGTTTTAAATACTCTCAGATATTTCACTGGAAGGGGGTTTTTAAGTGCTCTGGAGTCATTTTTGGAAGCAGGTTTTTAAGTGTCTGGAGTCATTTCGATTTGCAAGCGGGTTTTTACATACTTCTCAGACATTTCACTGGCAGTGGGTTTTTAAGTGCTCTGGAGTCATTTCTTTGGAAGCAGGTTTTAAGTGCTCTGAGTCATTTCGTTGGAAGCGGGTTTTAAGTGATCTGGAATCATTTCCTTGGAAGGGGTTTTTTTAGTTGCTCTGGAGACATTTTGTTCTGGAAGTGGGCTTTTTAGTGCTCTGGAGTCATTTCTTTTGAAGCAGGTTTTAAGTGTCTGAGTCATTTCTTTGCAAGCGGGTTTTTACATGCTCTCAGACATTTCACTGTAAGTGGGTTTTTAAGTGCTCTGAGTCTTTTTCGTTGAAGTGGGTCATAAGTGTTCTGGAGTTCTTCTTCAAGTGGGTTTTAAGTGCTCTGGAGTCATTTCCTGGAAGCGGGTTTTTTTTAAGTGCTCTGGAGTCATTTCGTTGAAGCGGGTTTTAATTGCTCTGGGAGTCATTTCTTGGCAAGCGGGTTTTGAAGTGCTCTGGAGTCATTTCCTTGAACCAGGTTTTTTAGTGCTCTGGACTCATTTCTTTGAAGCGGGTTTTTAAGTACTCTGAGTCTTTTCATTGAAGCAGGTTTTTAAGTGTCTGGAGTCATTTTCGTTTTAAGTGGGTTTTTACATACTTTTCAGACATTTCACTGGAAGTGGGTTTTTAAGTGCTCTGAGTCTTTTTCGTTGTTAGCGGGTCATAAGTGTTCTGGAGTCATTTCTTCAAGTGGGTTTTAAGTGCTCTGGAGTCAATTCCTTGGAAGCGGGTTTTTAAGTGCTCTGGAGTCACCGTTGGAAGCGGGTTTTTAATTGCTCTGGAGTCATTTCCTGGCAAAGCGGGTTTTGAAGTGCTCTGGAGTCATTTCCTTGGAACCAGGTTTTTAGTGCTCTGGACTCATTTCTTTGGAAGCGGGTTATTAAGTGCTCTGGAGTCATTTCATTGAAGCAGATTTTTAAGTGTCTGGAGTCATTTTTAGAAGCGGGTTTTTTTGTTACTTTTCAGACATTTCACTGGAAGTGGGTTTTTTAAGTGCTCTCTTTTTTTTGTTAGCGGGTCATAAGTGTTCTGGAGTTGCTTCTTCAAGTGGGTTTTTAAGTGCTCTGGAGTCAATTCCTTGGAAGTGGATTTTTAAGTGCTCTGGAGTCTTTTTCGATGGAAGGGTTTTTAATTGCTCTGAGTCATTTCCTTGCAAGCGGGTTTTAAAGTGCTCTGGAGTCATTTCCTTGGAACCAGGTTTTTAGTGCTCTGGACTCATTTCGTTGGAAGTGGTTTTTAAGTGCTCTGAGTCTTTTCATTGCCAGGCGTTTTTAAGTACTCTGGAGTCTTTTCGTTTGGAAGCAGGTTATTAAATTAACTGAGTCATTTAATTTGGCGGTTTATTAAGTGCTCTGGAGTCATTTCATTGGAAGCAGGTTTTAATTGCTCTGGAGTCATTTCTTTAGAAGCTGGTTTTCAAGTGCTCTGGAGTCATTTTATTTGCAAATGTTTTTATGTGCTCTGCTGTCCTTTTGTTAGAAGCAGATCATAAGTGTTCTGGAGTTGTTCGTTGGAATCGGGTTTTTAAGTGCTCTGGACTCATTTCGTTGCAAGTGGGTTTTTAAATACTTCTCAGATATTTCACTGGAAGCAGGTTTTTAAGTTCTCTGGAGTCATTTCGTTGGAAGTGGGTTTTAAGTGCTCTGGAGTCATTTCGTTGCAAGCGGGTTTTTACATCCTTCTCAGACATTTCACTGGCAGCGGATTTTTTAAGTGCTCTGGAGTCATTTCTTTGGAAGCGGGTTTTTAAGTGCTCTGGTGTCATTTTGTTGCAAGCGGGTTTTTTACATACTTCTCAGACATTTCACTGGAAGCAAGTTTTTTTAAGTGCTCTGAAGTAATTTCTTTGGAAGCAGGTTTTTAAGTGCTCTGGGATCATTTCCTTGGAAGGGGTTTTTAGTTGCTCTGGAGTCATTTATTCTGAAGCGGGTTTTTAAGTGCTCTGGAGTCTTTTCGTTGTAAGCAGGTTATTAAGTGAACCGGAGTCATTTCGTCGAAGCGGGTTATTAAGTGCTCTGGAGTCATTTCATTGGAAGCAGGTTTTTAATTGCTCTGGAGTCATTTCTTTAGAAGCTGGTTTTCAACTGCTCTGGAGTCATTTTGTTGCAAATGGTTTTTATGTGCTCTGCTATCCTTTTGTTGGAAGCAGATCATAAGTGTTCTGGAGTTGTTCATTGGAATCGGGTTTTTAAGTGCTCTGGACTCATTTCGTTGCAAGTGGGTTTCTAAATACTTCTCAGACATTTCACTGGAAGCGGGTTTTTAAGTGCTCTGGAGTCATTTCTTTGGAAGCTTGTTTTTAATTGCTCTGGAGTCATTTCTTTGGAAGTGGTTTTTACATACTTCTCAGACATTTCTCTGGCAGCGGGTTTTTTATGTGCTCTGAGTCATTTCTTTGGAAGCAGGTTTTTAAGTGCTCTGGAGTCATTTCGTTGGAGCGGGTTTTAAGTGCTCTGGAATCATTTCCTTGGAGGGGTTTTTAGTTGCTCTGGAGACATTTATTCTGAAGCGGGCTTTTTAGTGCTCTGGAATCATTTCTTTGAAGCAGGTTTTAAGTGTCTGGAGTCATTTGTTGCAAGCGGGTTTTACATACTTTTAAGACATTTCACTGGAAGTGGGTTTTTAAGTGCTCTGAGTCATTTTTTGCAAGCGGGTTTTAAGTGCTCTGAGTCTTTTCGTTGTTAGCGGGTCATAAGTGTTCTGGATTTGCTTCTTCAAGTGGGTTTTTAAGTGCTCTGGAGTCAATTCCTTGAAGCGGGATTTTAAGTGCTCTAGAGTCATTTCATTGTTGGAGTCAGGCGGGTTTTTAATTGCTCTGGAGTCATTTCCTGGCAAGCGGGTTTTGAAGTGCTCTGAGTCATTTCCTTGGAACCAGGTATTTTAGTGCTCTGGACTCATTTCGTTGGAAGCGGGTTATTAAGTGCTCTGGAGTCATTTCATTGGAAGCAGGTTTTTAATTGCTCTGGAGTCATTTCTTTAGAAGCTGGTTTTCAAGTGCTCTGGAGTCATTTTGTTGCAATGTGTTTTTATGTGCTCTGCTGTCATTTTGTTGAAGACAGATCATAAGTGTTCTGGAGTTGTTCGTTGGAATCGGGTTTTAAGTGCTCTGGACTCATTTCATTGCAAGTGGGTTTCTAAATACTTCTCAGACATTTCACTGGAAGCAGGTTTTAAGTTCTCTGAGTCATTTCTTTGGAAGTGGGTTTTAAGTGCTCTGGAGTCATTTCAGGTTTTTAAGTGCTCGGGTTTTACATCCTTCTCAGACATTTCACTGGAAGTGGGTTTTTAAGTGCTCTGGAGTCTTTTCGTTGTTAGTCTGGGTCATAAGTGTTCTGGAGTTCCTTCTTCAAGTGGGTTTTTAAGTGCTCTGAGTCAATTCCTTGAAGCGGGTTTTTAAGTGCTCTGGAGTCACTTCGTTGGAAGCGGTTTTTAATTGCTCTTGGAGTCATTTCCTTGCAAGTGGGTTTTGAAGTGCTCTGAGTCATTTCCTTGGAACCAGGTTTTTAGTGCTCTGGACTCATTTCATTGGAAGCAAGTTTTTAAGTGCTCTGAGTCTTTTCATTGCCAGGGCGTTTTTAAGTACTCTGGAGTCTTTTCGTTTGGAAGCAGGTTATTAAATTAACTGAGTCATTTCGTCGAAGCGGTTTATTAAGTGCTCTGAGTCATTTCATTGGAAGCAGGTTTTTAATTGCTCTGGAGTCATTTCTTTAGAAGCTGGTTTTCAAGTGCTCTGAGTCATTTTGTTGCAATGGTTTTTATGTGCTCTGCTGTCCTTTTGTTGGAAGCAGATCATAAGTGTTCTGGAGTTGTTCGTTGAATCGGTTTTTAAGTGCTCTGGACTCATTTCATTGCAAGTGGGTTTTAAATACTTCTCAGACATTTCACTGGAAGGCGGCTTTTAAGTGCTCTGGAGTCATTTCTTTGGAAGTGGGTTTTAAGTGCTCTGAGTCATTTCTTTGCAAGCGGTTTTTACATAATTCTCAGACATTTCACTGGCAGCGGGTTTTAAGTGCTCTGGAGTCATTTCTTTGGAAGCAGGTTTTTAAGTGCTCTGAGCCATTTTGAACCGCTTTTCTCTGGTTTTAGTTTTTGGAGCCATTTTTGGAAGCAGGTTTTTAAGTGCTCTGAATCATTTCCTTGGAAGGGGTTTTTAGTTGCTCTGGAGACATTTATTCTGAAGTGGCTTTTTAGTGCTCTGGAGTCATTTCTTTGAAGCAGGTTTTTAAGTGTCTGGAGTCATTTCCTTGCAAGCTGGTTTTTACATGCTTTTCAGACATTTCACTGTAAGTGGGTTTTTAAGTGCTCTGAGTCTTTTTACTGAATCGGGTTGTTAAGCGGGTCATAAGTGTTCTGGAGTTGCTTCTTCAGTGTGGGTTTTTAAGTGCTCTGGAGTCAATTCCTTGGAAGCGGATTTTAAGTGCTCTGGAGTCATTCGTTGGAAGCGGTTTTTAATTGCTCTGGAGTCATTTCCTGCAAGCGGGTTTTGAAGTGCTCTGAGTCATTTCCTTGGAACCAGGTTTTTAGTGCTCTGGACTCATTTCTTTGGAAGCGGGTTATTAAGTGCTCTGGAGTCATTTCATTGGAAGCAGGTTTTTAATTGCTCTGGAGTCATTTCTTTAGAAGCTGGTTTTCAAGTGCTCTGGAGTCATTTTGTTGCAAATGGTTTTTATGTGCTCTGCTGTCATTTTGTTGGAAGCAGATCATAAGTGTTCTGGAGTTGTTCGTTGGAATCGGGTTTTTAAGTGCTCTGGACTCATTTCATTGCAAGTGGGTTTCTATATACTTCTCAGACATTTCACTGGAAGCAGGTTTTTAAGTTCTCTGGAGTCATTTCGTTGGAAGTGGGTTTTAAGTGCTCTGGAGTCATTTCGTTGCAAGCGGGTTTTTACATCCTTCTCAGACATTTCACTGGCAGCGGATTTTTTAAGTGCTCTGAGTCATTTTTTTGGAAGCGGGTTTTTAAGTGCTCTGGTGTCATTTTGTTGCAAGCGGGTTTTTTACATACTTCTCAGACATTTCACTGGAAGCAGGTTTTTTTAAGTGCTCTGAAGTAATTTCTTTGGAAGCAGGTTTTTAAGTGCTCTGGGATCATTTCCTTGGAAGGGGTTTTTAGTTGCTCTGGAGTCATTTATTCTGAAGCGGGTTTTTAAGTGCTCTGGAGTCTTTTCGTTGTAAGCAGGTTATTAAGTGAACCGGAGTCATTTCGTCGAAGCGGGTTATTAAGTGCTCTGGAGTCATTTCATTGGAAGCAGGTTTTTAATTGCTCTGGAGTCATTTCTTTAGAAGCTGGTTTTCAACTGCTCTGGAGTCATTTTGTTGCAAATGGTTTTTATGTGCTCTGCTATCCTTTTGTTGGAAGCAGATCATAAGTGTTCTGGAGTTGTTCATTGAATCGGGTTTTAAGTGCTCTGGACTCATTTCGTTGCAAGTGGGTTTCTAATACTTCTCAGACATTTCACTGGAAGCGGGTTTTAAGTGCTCTGGAGTCATTTCGTTGGAAGCTTGTTTTTATGTGCTCTGGAGTCATTTCTTTGGAAGCAGGTTTTTTAAGTTCTCTGTTTTTTTATGTGAGTCATTTCAGGTTTTAAGTGCGGGTTTTTAGCGGTTTTGCTTTGGAATCATTTCCTTGGAAGGGTTTTTAGTTGCTCTGGAGACATTTATTCTGAAGCGGGCTTTTAGTGCTCTGAGTCATTTCTTTGGAAGCAGGTTTTTAAGTGTCTGGAGTCATTTCGTTGCAAGAGGGGTTTTACATACTTTTAAGACATTTCACTGGAAGTGGGTTTTTAAGTGCTCTGGAGTCATTTTTTTTGCAAGCGGGTTTTTAAGTGCTCTGAGTCTTTTCGTTGTTAGCGGGTCATAAGTGTTCTGGAGTTCCTTCTTCAAGTGGGTTTTAAGTGCTCTGGAGTCAATTCCTTGGAAGCGGGTTTTTTAAGTGCTCTGGAGTAACCGTTGGAAGCGGTTGTTAATTGCTCTGGAGTCATTTCCTTGCAAGCGGGTTTTGAAGTGCTCTGAGTCATTTCCTTGAACCGGTTTTTAGTGCTCTGGACTCATTTCGTTGGAAGCGGGTTTTTAAGTGCTCTGAGTCATTTCATTGCCAGGCGTTTTTAAGTACTCTGGAGTCTTTTCGATTTGGAAGCAGGTTATTAAATGAACTGAGTCATTTTGTTGCAAGCGGGTTATTAAGTGCTCTGGAGTCATTTCATTGGAAGCAGGTTTTTAATTGCTCGGGAGTGATTTCTTTAGAAGCTGGTTTTCAAGTGCTCTGGAGTCATTTTGTTGCAAATGGTTTTATGTGCTCTGCTGTCATTTTGTTGAAGCAGATCATAAGTGTTCTGGAGTTGTTCGTTTGAATCAGGTTTTTAAGTGCTATGGACTCATTTCGTTGCTAGTGGGTTTCTAAATACTTCTCAGACATTTCACTGGAAGCGGAATTTTAAGTGCTCTGAGTCATTTCTTTGAAGCGGGTTTTAAGTGCTCTGGAGTCATTTCGTTGCAAGTGGGTTTTACATACTTCTCAGACATTTCACTGACAGCGGGTTTTTAATTGCTCTGAGTCATTTCTTTGAAGCAGGTTTTAAGTGCTCTGGAGTCATTTCGTTGGAAGCGGGTTTTAAGTGCTCTGGAATCATTTCCTTGGAAGGGTTTTAGTTGCTCTGGAGACATTTATTCTGAAGTGGGCTTTTTAGTGCTCTGGAGTCATTTCTTTGGAAAGCAGGTTTATAAGTGTCTGGAGTCATTTTTTTGCAAGCGGGGTTTTACATACTTTTCAGACATTTCACTGGAAGTGGGGTTTTAAGTCCTCTGAGTCATTTGTTGCAAGCGGGTTTTTAAGTGCTCTGGAGTCATTTCGCTGGAAGCAGGTTTTTAAGTGCTCTGGAGTCATTTCGTTTGGAAGCAGGTTTTTAAGTGCTCTGGAGTCATTTCTTTGGAAGCAGGTTTTTAAGTGCTCTGGAATCATTTCCTTGGAAGGAGTTTTTAGTTGCTCTGGAGTCATTTATTCTGAAGCGGGTTTTTAAGTGCTCTGGAGTCATTTTTTGGAAGCAGGTTTTTAAGTGCTCTGGAGTCATTTTGTTGCAAGCGGGTTTTTATATGCTCTGGAGTCTTTTCGTTGGAAGCGGGTCATAAGTGTTCTGGAGTTGCTTCTTCAAGTGGGTTTTTAAGTGCTCTAGAGTCAATTCCTTGAAGCGGGTTTTAATTGCTCTGAGTCATTTTCTTCTGCGGGTTTTGAAGTGCTCTAGAGTCATTTCTTTGGAACCGGGTTTTTTAGTGCTCCGGAGTCATTTCTTTGGAAGTGGGTTTTTAAGTGCTCTGGAGTCATTTCATTGCCTGGGCATTTTTAAGTGCTCTGGAGTCTTTTTGTTGGAAGCAGGTTATTAAGTGAACTGGAGTCATTTCGTCGAAGTTGGTTATTAAGTGCTCTGGAGTCATTTCATTGGAAGCAGGTTTTTAATTGCTCTGGAGTCATTTCTTTAGAAGCTGGTTTTCAAGTGCTCTGGAGTCATTTTGTTGCAAATGGTTTTTATGTGCTCTGCTGTCCTTTTGTTGGAAGCAGATCATAAGTGTTCTGGAGTTGTTCGTTGGAATCGGGTTTTTAAGTGCTCTGGACTCATTTCATTGCAAGTGGGTTTCTAAATACTTCTCAGACATTTCACTGGAAGCGGGTTTTTTAAGTGCTCTGGAGTCATTTCTTTGGAAGCAGGTTTTTAAGTGCTCTGAGTCATTTCTTTGGGCGGGTTTTATATTCTTCTCAGACATTTCATTGAAGCGGGTTTTTAAGTGCTCGGAGTCATTGTGTTGCAAGAGGGTTTTAAGTGCTCTGGAGCCATTTCATTGGGCGGGTTATTAAGTGAACTGGAGCCATTTCTTTGGAAGTGGGTTTTAAGTGCTCTGAGTCATTTCATTGGAAGGAATTTTGGTGTGCTCGAGGTCATTTCCTTTAAACCGAAAGTTATTATATACTGTAGACATTTCGTTGGATGCAGGTTTTTAAGTGCTCTGAGTCATTTCCTTCCAAGCTGGTTTTTAAGTGCTTTAGGCGTCATTTTGTTGCAATGGCTTTTTAAGTGTTCTGCCCAGATTTTCTTTGGAATCGGGTTATTAAGTGAACTGGAGTCATGTCTTTTGAAGCTGGTTTTTTAAGTGCTCTGGAGTTATTTTTTTGCATGCCGGTTTTACGTGCTCTGGAGTCTTTTTATTTGAATCGGGTTATTAAGTGCTCTTGAGTCATTTCGTGGCCAGCGGTTTTGAAGTGCTCTGAGAAATTTCCTGGGCAGGTTTTAAGCTGGTTTTGAAGTGCTCTGAGTCATTTCCTTGGAACCAGGTTTTAGTGCTCTGGACTCATTTCTTTGAAGGCGGGTTTTAAGTGTTCTGGGTCATTTAGTTTAAAAGCGAGTTATTAATTGTATGGAGTCATTTCATTGAAGCAGGTTTAATTGCTCTTGGAGTCATTTTCTTTAGAAGCTGGTTTTCAATTTCTCGGAGTCATTTTTGTTGCAAATGGTTTTTATGTGCGGGTCTGCTGTCATTTTGTTGGAAGCAGATCTTAAGTGTTCTGGAGTTGTTCGTTGGAAGTGGGTTTTAAGTGCTCTGGACTCATTTCATTGCAAAGTGAGTTTTATATACTTCTCAGACATTTCCTTAAAGCAGGTTTTAAGTTCTCTGTAGTCATTTCGTTGGAAGTGGGTGTTTAAGTGGTCTGGAGTCATTTCTTTGCAAGCGGGTTTTTATTCCTTCTCAGTCATTTCATACAAGCCGGATTTTTAAGTGCTCTGGGTCATTTCTTTGGAGCGGGTTTTTAAGTGCTCTGGTGTCATTTTGTTGCAAGTAGGTTTTTTAAAGTACTTCTCAGTAATTTTTTGGAAGTGGGTTTTTAAGTGCTCTGAAGTCCTTTCTTTGGAAGCGGGTTTTAAGTGCTCTGTGGATCATTTCCTTGGAATGGGTTTTAGTTGCTCTGGAGTCATTTATTCCAAGCGGGTTTTAAGTGCTTCTGGAGTCTCTTTTTCACATAAGCGGGTTTTTAAGTGAACTCTGCAGTCATTTAAATTGGGCGGGTTATAAAGTGAACTAGGTCATTTCATTGGAAGCAGGTTTTAAGTTCTCTGGAGTCATTTCTTTGGAAGCTGGTTTTAAGTGCTCTGGAGTCATTTTATTTGCAAGCGGGTTTTTAGTGCTCTATATCATTTGCTGGAAGCAGATTTTAAGTGTTCTGGAGTCATTTCTTTGGAATCAGGTTTTAAGTGCTCTGGAATCATTTCCTTGCAAGTGGTTTTTAATACTTCTCTCAGACATTTATTCTGACGGGTTTTAAGTGCTCTGGAGTCATTTTTGGAAGCTTGTTTTTAATTGCTCTGAGTCATTTCTTTGGAAAGCGGGTTTTTACATACTTCTCAGACATTTCTCTGGCAGCGGGTTTTTAAGTAGGTTTTTGCTCTGCGGTCATTCTTTGTACAGGTTTTTAGAGTGCTCTGGAGGTCATTTGCTGGAAGCGGGTTTTAAGTGCTCTGGAATCATTTTTCCTTGGAAGGTTTTTTAGTTGCTCTGGAGACATTTATTTGGAAGCGGGTTTTTTAGTGCTCTGGAATCATTTCTTTGGAAGGGTTTTAAGTGTCTGGAGTCATTTATTCAGCCCGGGTTTTAAGTGCTCCAAGACATTTTGGAAGCAGTTTTTAAGTGTCTAAAGTCATTTTTTATAGCGGGTTTTTAAGTAGACATTTTCACAGTGGATTTTTAAGTGCTCTGGGTCATTTTACAGCGTGTTCTGTGGTCTCAGGTCTTTTTGTTGAGCGGGTTTTAAGTGTTCTGGAGTTGCTTCTTCAAGTGGGTTTTAAGTGCTCTGGAGTCAATTCGTTAGGCGGGTTTTTTATGGAGTCATTTCTTGCAAAAGCGGGTTTGAAGTGCTCTGGAGTGTTTCCTTGGAACCGGGTTTTTAGTGCAGTCATTTCTTTGGGAAATGTTTTAATTCTCTGAGTATTTTTTGTGGGATTTTTAAACCCTGGAGTCTTTTTTTGGAAGCAGGGTTTTATGCTGGGGCATTTTTGGGGGTTTTAAGTGCTCTGGAGTCATTTCTTGGGAAAAGGTTTTTAATTTCTCTGGGTCATTTCTTTGAAAGGGGTTTTATGTCTGGGGTCATTTTTTGAAATTTTAGTGTCTGGGTCTTTTTTGGAAAAAAGGTTAATGTTTTGGAGTTTTTTTGGAACGGGGTTTTTCCCCTGCTTTCATTTCATAGTGGGTTTTAAATCTTTTAGCATTTTTGGGCGGGTTTTTTGTTCTGGGTC
>JAEOAE010003410.1:0-220285 GCA_036365155.1 Meriones psammophilus
GTTTGGTGTCCTTTCATTGGAAGTGGGTTTTTAAGTATTCTAGTATCCTTTCGTTTGAGCGGGTTTTAGTGCTCTGAGTCATATCGTTAGGCGGGTTTTAAGTGCTCTGAGTCATTTCGTTGGAAGTGGGATGTAAGTACTCTGGATTCATTTCATTAAAATGGTTTTTTTATGTGCGTTGAGGTCATTTTGGAAGTGGGTTTTTAAGTGTTCTGGTGTCCTTTTGTTGGCGGGATTTTAAGTGCTCCTGGAGTCATTTCGTTGGAAGGGATTTTTAAGTGTTCTGGTGTCCTTTCATTGGAGTGGTTTTTAAGTGCTCTGGGGTCATATCGTTAGGCGGGTTTTACTGCTCTGGAGTCATTTCATTGGAAGTGGGTTTTAAGTGCTCTGGTGTCCTTTCGCTGAGGCGGGTTTTAAGTGCTCTGGAGTAATTTGATGGAAGTAATGTTTTAATTCTGAGTAATTTTGATGGAAGCGGGTTTTTAAGTGCTCTGGAGTCATTTTGTTGGAAGGCGGGTTTTAAGTGCTCTGAGTCATTTCGTTGAAGCTGTTTTCTAAGAGCTCTGGTGTTATTGCGTTGGAGGTGGGTTTAGAGTGCTCTGGAGTCATTTCATTTTAGGCGGTATTTTAAGTGCTCTGGAGTCATTTTAGTTGGAGCGGGTTTTTACGTGCTGTGGATTCATTTCATTGGAAGGGGTTTTTAAGTGCTCCTGAGTAATTTTGTTTTGAAGCAGGTTTTTAAATGTTCTGTTGTCCATTTGTTAGGCGGGGTTTTAGTGCTCTAGCCGTCATTCCTTGAAGCAGGTTTTTAAATGCTCTGTAGTCATTTCTTTAGGCGGCTTTTGTATGTGCTCTGAAGTCATTTCGTTGGAAGCGAGTTTTTATGTGCTCTGAGGACATTTCGTTGGAAGCTGGTTTTTAAGTGCTCTGTGGTCATTTCATTAGAGCGGTTTTTAAGTGCTCTGGAGTCATTTCGTTGGAAGCAGTTTTTGAGTGCTCTGAGTCATTTTGTTGGAGCGGGTTTTTGAGTGCTCCAGCGTCATTTGTTTAAGCGGGTTTTTAAGTGCTCTGGGGTCATTTCATTGAAAGCGGGTTTTTAAGTGCTCTGGAGTCATTTCGTTGAAATCGGGTTTTTAGTGCTGTGGAATCATTACTTTGGAAGCGGGTTTTTAAGTGATCTGGTGTCCTTCTGTTGGAAGCGGGTTTTTAGAGTGCTCTGTAGTCATTTCTTTGGGCGGGTTCTTAAGTGCTCTGAGTCATTTCGTTTGGAAGCAGGTTTTAGAGTGCTCTGAGTCATTTTGTTGGAGGCGGGTTTTAAATGCTCTGGAGTCATTTCTTTGGAAGGGGTTTTTAAGTGTTCTGGCGCCATTTAGATTTGAAGTGGTTTTTAAATGCTCTGGAGTCATTTCCGTGGAAGAAGGTTTTTAAGTGCTCTGGAGTCATTTCTTTAGGCGGGTTTTTAGTGCTCTGGAGTCATTTCATTGGAAGCACGTTTTTAAGTGCTCTGGAGTCATTTCCTTGGAAGCGGGTTTTAGAGTGCTCTGGAATCATTTCACTGGGCGTGTTTTTAAGTGATATGGAGTCATTTGTTGGAAGCGTTTTTAAAGTGCTCTGAGTCATTCGTTGGAAGTGCTTTTTAAGTATTCTCCTGTCCTTTCGTTGGGCGGGTTTTTAAGTGCTCAGGGGCTCATTTCGTTGGAAGCAGGTTTTTAAAGTGCTCTCCATTCATTTAGTTGGAAGTAGGGATGTAAGTACTCTGGATTCATTTCGTTGGATAATGGTTTTTATGTGCGTTGAGGTCATTTTTTTTGAAGCGGGTTTTAAGTGTTCTGGTGTCCTTTCGTTGGAAGCAGGTTTTTAAGTGCTCTGGAGTCATTTTTTTTAAAGCGGGTTTTAAGTGCTCTGAGTCATTTCGTTGGAAGAGGGTTTTTAAGTGTTCTGGTGTCCCTTCGTTGTAAGTGGGTTTTAAGTGCTATGGGCTCTATCGTTGGAAGTGGGTTTTTAAGTGCTCTGGAGTAATTTCCTTGGAAGAAGTTTTTAAGTGCTCTGGAGTCATTTCGTTGAAGTCGGGTTTTTAGTGCTGTGGAATCATTACTTTAGGCGGGTTTTAAGTGATCTGGTGTCCTTCTGTTGAAGCGGGTTTTAGAGTACTCTGTAGTCATTTCTTTGGAAGCGGGTTTTAAGTGCTCTGAAGTCATTTCGTTGGAAGCAGTTTTAGAGTGCTCTGGGAGTCATTTAGATTTGGGCGGCGTTTTTAAGTGCTCTGGAGTCATTTCGTTTGAAGCCCTTTTTAAAGTATTCTCCTGTCCTTTCGTTGGAAACGGGTTTTTAAGTGCTCACGGTTCATTTCGTTGGAAGCAGGTTTTTAAGTTCTCTGGAGTCATTTCGTTGGAAGCGGGTTTTTAAGTGCTCTGGAGTCATTTTGTTGGAGGCGGGTTTTAAGAGTTCTAGTATCCTTTGTTTGGAAGCAGATTTTAAGTGCTCTGGAGTCATTTAAAATTTAAGCGGGTTTTTAAGTGTTCTGGAGTCATTTCTTTGAAGGCGGTTTTTAAAGTGCTCTAGAGTCATTTAGTTGGAAGCGGTATTTTAAGTGCTCTGGAGTCATTTCGTTGGAAGCTGGTTTTAAGTGCTTTGGATTCATTTCGTTGGAAGAGGGTTTTTAAGTGCTCTGAGTAATTTTGTTTGAAACAGGTTTTAAATGCTCTGCAGTCTTTTCATTGAAGCGGGTTTTTAGGTGCTCTGGAATAATTTCTTTGGAAGCAAGTTTTTAAGTGCTCTGGAGTCATTTCTTTGGGCGCTTGGGTTTTTAAGTGTTCTGGTGTCCTTTCTTTAGGCGGGTTTTAAGTGCTCTGGAATCATTTAGTTGGTAATGAGTTTGTAAGTGTTTAGTATCCTTTCGTTGGAAGTGGGTTTTTAAGTGCTCTGGAGTCACCATTTGGATTGTGGTTTTTAAGTGCTCTGAGTCATTTCGTTGGAAGTAGGGACGTAAGTACTATGGATTCATTTAGTTGGAAAGCGGTTTTTTTGTGCGTTGAGGTCATTTTTTGAAAGTGGATTTTTAAGTATTCTGGTGTCCTTTCGTTGGAAGCAGATTTTTAAGTGCTCTGGAGTCATTTAGTTGGAAGCAGGTTTTTAAGTGCTCTGCAATCATTTAGTTGGAAGGGTTTTAGAGTGCTCTGGAGTCATTTCGTTGGAAGCTGTTTTTAAGTGCTCTGGAGTCATTTAGATTTGGTGGCGGGTTATTAAGTGTTCTAGTATCCTTTCTTTCCAAGCGGGTTTTTAAGTGCTCTGGAGTAATTTCTTTGGAAGCAAGGTTTTAAGTGCTCTGGAGTCATTCGTTGGACCCAGGTTTTTAAGTGTTCTGGTGTCCTTTCTTTGGAAGCGAGTTTTAGAGTGCTCTGAGTCATTTCGATTTTAGGCGGTATTTTAAGTGCTCTGGAGTCATTTCATTAGGCGGTTTTACGTGCTGTGGATTCATTTCGTTGGAAGGGGTTTTTAAGTCCTCCTGAGTAATTTTGTTTTGAAGAAGGTTTTAAATATTCTTTTGTCCATTTGTTGGAAGGCGGGTTTAAGTGCTCTGGTCGTTTCCTTGGAAGCAGGTTTTTAAATGCTCCGTAGTCATTTCGTTAAGCGTGTTTTTAAGAGCTTGGTCATTTTTCACAGGCGGTTTTTATGTGCTCTGAGGTCAATTCGTTGGAAGTGGGTTTTCAGTGCTCTGGAGTTATTTCGTTGGATGCTGTTTTTAAGTGCTCTGGAGTCATTTCGATTTGAGCCCGGGTTTTGAGTGCTCTGGAGTCATTTTGTTGGGGCGTTTTTTGAGTGCTCTGGAGTCATTTCGTTTGGAGCGGGTTTTTAAGTACTCTGGGGTCATTTATTTGGGCGTGTTTTAGAGTACTCTGAAATCATTTCATTGGAAGCAGGTTTCTAAGTGATCTGGAGTAATTTCGTTGGAAGCAGGTTTTAATTGCTCTGCAGTCATTTCGTTGAGCGGTTTTTAAGTGCTCTGGAGTCATTTTTATTTGGATCTGGAGTTTTTAAGTGTTCTAGTATCCTTTCTTTGGAAGCAGGTTTTTAATTGCTCTGCAGTCATTTCGTTGGAAGCAGTTTTTAAGTGCTCTGAGTCATTTCGTTGGATGCGGTTTTTAAGTGTTCTAGTATCCTTTCTTTGGAAGCGGGTTTTTAAGTGCTCTAGAGTCATTTCATTTGAAGCAGCTTTTAAGTGCTCTGGTGTCCTTTCTTTGGGGAGGTTTTTAAGTGCTCTGAGTCATTTCATTTTTAGCGAGGTTTGTTAGTGTTTGGTATCCTTTCGTTGGAAATGGGATTTTCAGTGCTCTGGAGTCATTTCGTTGGATGCGGAGTTTTAAGTGTTCTAGTATCCTTTCTTTGGAAGCGGGTTCTTAAGTGCTCTAAAGTCATTTCGTTGGAAGCTAGTATTTATGTGATCTGGTGTCCTTTCATTGGAAGTGGGTTTTTAAGTGTTCTGGTATCCTTTCGTATGGAAGCGGTTTTTTAAGTGCTCTGGAGTCATTTCGTTAGAAGGGGGTTTTTAAGTGTTCTGGTGTCCTTTCGTTGGAAGTGGTTTTTTAAGTGCTCTGGAGTCATTTCCTTGGAAGAAGGTTTTTAAGTGCTCTAGAGTCATTTCATTGGAAGCGCGTTTTTAAGTTCTCTGGAGTCATTTCTTTGAAAGCTGGTTTTTAGTGCTGTGGAATCATTTCGTTGCAAGCGGGTTTTTAAGTGATCTGGTTTCCTTCTGTTGAAAGCGGGTTTTAGAGTGCTCTGGAGTCATTTCGTTGGAAGCGGTATTTTAAGTGCTCTGGAGTCATTTCGTTGGAAGCTGGTTTTTACGTGCTGTGGATTCATTTCATTGGAAGGGGGTTTTTAAGTGCTCCTGAGTAATTTTGTTTGAAGCAGGTTTTTAAATGTTCTGTTGTCCATTTGTTGGAAGGAGGGTTTTAGTGCTCTAGGGTCGCTTCCTTGGAAGCAGGTTTTAAATGCTATGTAGTCATTTCTTTGAGCGGGTTTTATGTGCTCTGAAGTCATTTCGTTAGGCAGATTTTATGTGCTCTGAGGACATTTCGTTTGGAATCTGGTTTTTAAGTGCTCTGTGGTCATTTCATTAGGCGGTTTTTAAGTGCTCTGAGTCATTTCGTTGGAAGTGGGTTTTTCAGTGCTCTGAGTCATTTCGTTAGAAGCAGTTTTTGAAGTGCTCTGGAGTCATTTTGTTGGAAGCGGGTTTTGAGTTCTCTGAGTCATTTCTTTGGAAGCGGTTTTTAAGTGCTCTGGAGTCATTTCGTTGGAAGCTGTTTTTAAGAGCTCTGGAATCATTTCTTTGGAGGGGGTGTTTAAATGTTCTACTATCTTTTCATTGGAAACAGATTTTTAAGTGCTCTGAGTCATTTCGTTTAGGCGAGTTTTAAGTGCTCTGAAGTCATTTCATTGGAAGCGGTTTTTAAGTGCTCTGGAGTCATTTCTTTGGAAGGAAGGTTTTAAGTGCTCTGGAGTCATGACATTTGGACGCGGGTTTTCCAAGTTTTCTGGTGTCCTTTCTTTGGAAGCGTATTTTTAAGTGCTCTGGAGTCATTTTCGTTTAGGCGAGTTTTAAATGTTTGGTATCCTTTCGCTGGAAGTGGGTTTTTAAGTGCTCTGGAGTAATTTTGTTGGAAGCGGGTTTTTAATTGCTGTGGAGTGATTTCGTTTTAAGCGGGTTTTTAAGTGCTCTGGAGTCATTTCGTTGTAAGCGGGTTTTTAATTTTCCTGGGATCCTTTCGTTGGAAGCAGGTTCTTAAGTGCTCTAAAGTCATTTCGTTAGAAGCTACTATTTATGTGTTCTGGTGTCCTTTCATTGGAAGTGGGTTTTTAAGTGTTCTGGTATCCTTTCGTTTGCAAGCAGGTTTTTAGTGTTCTGGAGTCATTTCGTTGGAAGCGGGTTTGTAAGTGCTCTGGAGTTATTTTGTTGGAAGTGGGGATGTAAGTACTATGGATTCAATTCGTTTGAAACTGTTTTTTATGTGCGTTGATGTCATTTTTTTGGAAGTGGGTTTTTAAGTGTTCTGGTGTCCTTTCGTTCGAAGCTGGTTTTTAAGTGCTCTGGAGTCATTTTGTTGGAAGTGGGTTTTTAAGTACTCTGGAGTCATTTCGTTGGAAGTGTGTTTTTAAGTGCTCTGGAGTCATTTCTTTGGAAGCAGGTTTTTAAGTGCTCTGCAGTCATTTCGTTGGAAGCGGGTTTTTACGTTCTTTGGATTCATTTCGTTGGTAGGGAGTTTTTAAGTGCTCCTGAGTAATTTTGTTGAAGCAAGTTTTTAATTGTTCTGTTGTCCATTCGTTGGAAGAGGGGTTTAAGTGCTCTAGGGTCGTTTCCTTGGAAGCAGGTTTTTAAATGCTCTGTAGTCATTTCCTTTGAAGCATGTTTTTAAGTGCTCTGGGGTCATTTAGTTGAAGCTCGTTTTTATGTGTTCTGAGGTCATATCGTCGGAAGCTGGTTTTAAGTGCTCTGTGGTCATTTCATTTAGCGGTTTTTAAGTGCTCTGGAGTCATTTCGTTGGACGGGTTTTCAGTGCTCTGGAGTCATTTCGTGGAAGCGGTTTTTAAGTGCTCTGGAGTCATTTCGTTGGAAGCCCGTTTTTGAGTGCTCTGGAGTCATTTTGTTGGAAGCGTTTTTTTGAGTGCTCTCGAGTCATTTCGTTGGAAGCGGGCTTTTAAGTACTCTGGGGTCATTTCTTTGGAAGCGGGTTTTAGAGTACTCTGAAATCATTTCATTGGAAGCAGGTTTTTAAGTGATCTGGAGTCATTTCGTTGGAAGCGCGTTTTTAAGTGCTCTGGAGTCATTTCGTTGGTAGCGCTTTTTTAAGTATTCTCCTGTCCTTTCTTTGGAAGCGGGTTTTTAAGTGCTCAGTGTTCATTTCGTTTGAAGCAGTTTTTTAAATGCTCTGGATTCATTTCGTTGGAAGCGGGTTTTAGAGTGCTCTGGAGTAATTTCATTGGAAGCTGGTTTTTATTTGCTCTGGAGTCATTTCGTTGGAAGCTGTTTTTTAATTGCTCTGGAGTCATTTCGTTGCAGGGGGGTTTTTAAGTGTTCTGGTGTCCTTTCGTTGGAAGTGGTTTTTTAAGTGCTCTGGGGTCATAACGTTGGAAGTGGGTTTTTAAGTGCTCTGGAGTCAATTCCTTGGAAGGAGATTTTTAAGTGCTCTAGAGTCATTTCATTGAAAGTGGGTTTTAAGTGCTCTGGAGTCATTTCGTTCGAGGCGGATTTTTAAGTGCTCTGCAGCAAGTACGTTGGAAGCGGGTTTTTTAGTGCTCTGGAGTCATTTCGTTGGAAGCGGGTCTTTAAGTGTTCTGGTGTCCTTTTGTTTTAAAGCGAGTTTTTAAGTGCTCCTAAGTCATTTCTTTGGAAGTGGGTGTTTAAGTGCTCTGTAGTCATTTCGTTGGAAGCGGGTTTGTAAGTGTTCTGGTTTCCTTTCGTTTTGAAGCGGGTTTTTAAGTACTCTGAGTCATTTCGATTTGGAAGTGGGTTTTTAAGTGCTCTGGAGTCATTTCGTTGGAACCGTTTTTATGTTCGCTGAGTCATTTCGTTGGAGCGGTTTTTAAGTGCTCTTCAGTCATTTCATTGGAGGCGGGTTTATAAGTACTCTTGATTAATTTCATTGGAAATGATTTATTTATGTGCTCTGAGGTCATTTTTTGGAAGTGGGTTTTAAGTTCTCTGAGTCATTTCATTTGGAAGCAGGTTTTTAAGTGCTCTGCTGTAATTTCGTTGGAAGCGGGTTTTAGTGCTCTGGAGTCATTTCGTTTTAGCGGGTTTTTAAGTGTTCTGGTGTCATTTCGTTTTGAAGCACGTTTTTAAGTGCTCTGGAGTCATTCTTTTTGAGCGGGTTTTAAGTGCTCTGAGTCATTTTGTTGTAAGCGGGTTTTTAAGTGCTCAGGAGACATTTCGTTTGGAAGAGTTTTTTTAAATGTTATGGAGTCATTTCGATTTAAGTGGTTCTTTAAGTTCTCTGGAGTCATTTCGTTGGAGGCGTTTCTGTAAGTGTTCTGGGATCCTTTCTTTGGAAGCAGGTTTTTAAGTGCTCTGGAATCATTTCGTTAAGCGGGTTTTTTATGTTCTCAAGAGTCATTTCTTTCAAAGCAATGTTTTAAGTGTTCTGGAGTCATTTCCTTGGAAGCAGGTTTTTAAGTGTTCTGGTGTCCTTTCGTTGGAAGCGGGTTTTTAAGTGCTCTGGAGTCATTTCCTTGGAAGTGGGTTCATAAGTGTTCTGGAGTCATTTCATTGGAAGTGGGTTTTAAGTGCTCTGGATTCATTTCATTGGAAGCCTGTTTTTAAGTGCTCTGTAGTCATTTAGATTTAGGCGGGTTTTTAAGTGCTCTGGAGTCATTTCATTGGAAGCGGGTTTTAAGTTCTCTGGAGTAATTTCTTTGGAGCGGGTTTTTAGTGCTCTGAGTCATTTCGTTGGAGGCGGGTTTTTAACTGCTCTGGAGTCATTTCATTGGAAGCGGGTCTTTAAGTGTTCTGGTGTCCTTTCGTTTTAAAGCGAGTTTTTAAGTGCTCCTAAGTCATTTCTTTGGAAGTGGGTGTTTAAGTGCTCAGGAGTCATTTCGTTGGAAGTGGGTTTTTAAGTGCTCTGGAGTCATTTCGTTGGAACCGTTTTTTAAGTTCACTGGAGTCATTTCCTTTGAAGCGGTTTTTTAGTGCTCTTCAGTCATTTCATTGGGCGGGTTTGTAAGTACTCTTGATTAATTTCATTGGAAATGATTTATTTATGTGCTCTGAGGTCATTGTTTTGAGGCGGTTTTTAAGTGCTCTTTAGTCATTTCGTTGCATGCGGTTTTAAAGTGCTCTGGTCATTTTGTTGGAAGTGTGTTTTTAAGTGCTCAGGAGTCATTTCGTTGAAAGCGGTTTTTAAGTTTTCTGTGTCCTTTCGTTTTGAAGTGGGTTTTTAAGTGCTCTGGAGTCATTTCTTTGGAAGTGGGTTCATAAGTGTTCTGAGTCATTTCATTGGAAGCGGGTTTTAAGTTCTCTGGAGTCATTTCTTTGGAAGCGGGTTTTTTAAGTGCTCTGGAGTCATTTTGTTGGAAGCGGGTTTTAAGTGCTCTGAAGTCATTTCGTTTAGGCGTGTTTTAAAGTTCTCTGAGTCATTTCTTTGGAAGCTTGATTTCAAGTGCTCTGGAGTCATTTTCGTTCTAACCGTTTTTTAAGTTGCCTGGAGTAATTTTTGCGGGTTTTTAGTGCTCTGAGTCATTTAGTTTAGGCGGGTTTTTAAGTGTTCTGGTGTCCTTTCGTTTTGAAGCAAGTTTTTAAGTGCTCTGGAGTCATTTCTTTGGAAGCGGGTTTTTAAGTGCTCTGGAGTCATTTTGTTTAAGCGGGTTTTTAAGTGCTCAGGAGACATTTCGTTGGAAGAGTTTTTTAAATGTTAAGGAGTCATTTCGATTTAAGTGGTTCTTTAAGTTCTCTGGAGTCATTTCGTTGGAAGCGTTTCTGTAAGTGTTCTGGGATCCTTTCTTTGGAAGCAGGTTTTTAAGTGCTCTGGAATCATTTCATTAGCGGGTTTTATGTGCTCAGAGTCATTTCTTTCAAAGCAATGTTTTAAGTGTTCTGGAGTCATTTCCTTGGAAGCAGGTTTTTAAGTGTTCTGGTGTCCTTTCGTTGGAAGCGGGTTTTTAAGTGCTCTGAGTCATTTCCTTGGAAGTGGGTTCATAAGTGTTCTGGAGTCATTTCATTGGAAGTGGGTTTTAAGTGCTCTGGATTCATTTCATTGGAAGCCTGTTTTTAAGTGCTCTGTAGTCATTTCGTTGGAAGCGGGTTTTTAAGTGCTCTGGAGTCATTTCATTGGAAGCGGGTTTTTAAGTTCTCTGGAGTCATTTCTTTGGAAGCGGGTTTTTAGTGCTCTGGAGTCATTTCGTTGGAAGCGGGTTTTTAACTGCTCTGGAGTCATTTCATTGGAAGCGGGTCTTTAAGTGTTCTGGTGTCCTTTTCGTTTAAAGCGAGTTTTTAAGTGCTCCTAAGTCATTTCTTTGGAAGTGGGTGTTTAAGTGCTCAGGAGTCATTTCGTTGGAAGTGGGTTTTTAAGTGCTCTGGAGTCATTTCGTTGGAACCGTTTTTTAAGTTCACTGGAGTCATTTCCTTGGAAGCGGTTTTTTTAGTGCTCTTCAGTCATTTCATTGGAAGCGGGTTTGTAAGTACTCTTGATTAATTTCGTTGGAAATGATTTATTTATGTGCTCTGAGGTCATTGTTTTGGAAGCGGTTTTTAAGTGCTCTTTAGTCATTTCGTTGCATGCGGTTTTAAAGTGCTCTGGTCATTTTGTTGGAAGTGTGTTTTTAAGTGCTCAGGAGTCATTTCGTTGAAAGCCGGTTTTTAAGTTTTCTGGTGTCCTTTCATTTTGAAGTGGGTTTTTAAGTGCTCTGGAGTCATTTCTTTGGAAGTGGGTTCATAAGTGTTCTGGAGTCATTTCATTGAAGCGGGTTTTTAAGTTCTCTGAGTCATTTCTTTGGAAGCGGGTTTTTAAGTGCTCCGGAGTCATTTTGTTGGAAGCGGGTTTTTAAGTGCTCTGAAGTCATTTCGTTGGAAGCGTGTTTTAAAGTTCTCTGGAGTCATTTCTTTGGAAGCGAGATTTCAAGTGCTCTGGAGTCATTTCGTTCAAACCGTTTTTTTAAGTTGCCTGGAGTAATTTCGTTTGAAGCGGGTTTTTAGTGCTCTGGAGTCATTTAGTTGGAAGCGGGTTTTTAAGTGTTCTGGTGTCCTTTCGTTTTGAAGCAAGTTTTTAAGTGCTCTGGAGTCATTTCTTTGGAAGTGGGTTATTAAGTGCTCTGAGACATTTTGTTGGAAGTGGGTTTTTAAGTGCTCAGGAGTCATTTCGTTGGAAGAGTTTTTTAAATGTTATGGAGTCATTTCGATTTAAGCGGTTCTTTAAGTTCTCTCTGAGTCATTTCGTTGGAAGTGTTTCTGTAAGTGTTCTGGGATCCTTTCTTTGGAAGCAGGTTTTAAGTGCTCTGGAATCATTTCGTTGGCGCGGGTTTTTATGTGCTCTAGATTCATTTCTTTCAAAGCAATGTTTTAAGTGTTCTGGAGTCATTTCCTTGGAAGCAGGTTTTTAAGTGTTCTGGTGTCCTTTCGTTGGAAGCGGGTTTTTAAGTGCTCTGGAGTCATTTCCTTGGAAGTGGGTTCATAAGTGTTCTGGAGTCATTTCATTGGAAGTGGGTTTTAAGTGCTCTGGATTCATTTCATTGGAAGCCTGTTTTTAAGTGCTCTGTAGTCATTTCGTTGGAAGCGGGTTTTTAAGTGCTCTGGAGTCATTTCATTGGAAGCGGGTTTTTAAGTTCTCTGGAGTCATTTCTTTGGAAGCGGGTTTTTAGTGCTCTGTAGTCATTTCGTTTGAAGCGGGTTTTTAAGTGCTCTGGAGTCATTTCGTTGGAAGCGGGTCTTTAAGTGATCTGGTGTCCTTTCGTTTTAAAGCGACTTTTTAAGTGCTCCTAAGTTATTTCTTTGGAAGTGGGTGTTTAAGTGCTCAGGAGTCATTTCGTTGGAAGTGGGTTTTTAAGTGCTCTGGAGTCATTTCGTTGGAACCGTTTTTTAAGTTCACTGGAGTCATTTCATTGGAAGCGGTTTTTTAAGTGCTCTTCAGTCATTTCATTGGAAGCGGGTTTGTAAGTACTCTTGATTAATTTTGTTGGAAATGATTTATTTATGTGCTCTGAGTTCATTGTTTTGGAAGCGGTTTTTAAGTGCTCTTTAGTCATTTCGTTGCAAGCGGGTTTAAAGTGCTCTGGTCATTTTGTTGGAAGTGTGTTTTTAAGTGCTCAGGAGTCATTTCGTTGAAAGCCGGTTTTTAAGTTTTCTGGTGTCCTTTCGTTTTGAAGCGTGTTTTTAAGTGCTCTGGAGTCATTTCTTTGGAAGTGGGTTCATAAGTGTTCTGGAGTCATTTCATTGGAAGCGGGTTTTTAAGTTCTCTGGAGTCATTTCTTTGGAAGCTGGTTTTTAAGTGCTCCTGGAGTCATTTTGTTGGAAGCGGGTTTTTAAGTGCTCTGAAGTCATTTCGTTGGAAGCGTGTTTTAAAGTTCTCTGGAGTCATTTCTTTGGAAGCGTGATTTTAAGTGCTCTGAAGTCATTTCGTTCTAACCGTTTTTTTTAAGTTGCCTGCAGTAATTTCGTTGGAAGCGGGTTTTTAGTGCTCTGGAGTCATTTCGTTGGAAGCGGGTTTTTAAGTGTTCTGGTGTCCTTTCGTTGGAAGAGGGTTTTTAAGTGCTCAGGAGTCATTTCGTTGGAAGAGTTTTTTTAAATGTTATGGAGTCATTTCGATTTAAGCGGTTCTTTAAGTTCTCTGGAGTCATTTCGTTGGAAGTGTTTCTGTAAGTGTTCTGGGATCCTTTCTTTGGAAGCAGGTTTTTATGTGCTCTGAAATCATTTCATTGGAAGCGGGTTTTTATGTGCTCTAGAGTCATTTCTTTGAAAGCAATGTTTTAAGTACTCTGGAATCATTTCTTTGGAAGCGGGTTTTTAAGTGCTCTGGAGTCATTTCGTTGGAAGTGGTTTCATAAGTGTTCTGGAGTCATTTCATTGGAAGTGGGTTTTTAAGTGCTCTGGAGTCATTTCCTTGGAAGCGGGTTTTTAAGTGCTCTTGAGTCATTTCGTTGGAAGCGGGTTTTTAAGTTCTCTGGAGTCATTTCATTGGAAGCAGGTTTTTAAGTGCTCTGCTCTAATTTCGTTGGAAGCGGGTTTTTAAGTGTTTTGGTGTCCTTTCGTTTTGAAGCGAGTTTTTAAGTGCTCTGGAGTCATTTCTTTGGAAGTGGGTTTTTAAGTGCTCTGGAGTCATTTCGTTGGAAGTGGGTTTTTAAGTGCTCAGGAGTCATTTCGTTGGAAGAGTTTTTTTAAATATTATGGAGTCATTTCGATTTAAGCGGTTCTTTAAGTTCTCTGGAGTCATTTCGTTGGAAGTGTTTCTGTAAGTGTTCTGGGATCCTTTCTTTGGAAGCAGGTTTTTATGTGCTCTGAAATCATTTCATTGGAAGCGGGTTTTTATGTGCTCTAGAGTCATTTCTTTGAAAGCAATGTTTTAAGTGCTCTGGAGTCATTTCTTTGGAAGCGGGTTTTTAAGTGCTCTGGAGTCATTTCGTTGGAAGTGGTTTCATAAGTGTTCTGGAGTCATTTCATTGGAAGTGGGTTTTTAAGTGCTCTGGAGTCATTTCGTTCAAAGCGGGTTTTTAAGTGCTCTGCAGTAATTTCGTTGGAAGTGGGTTTTTAGTGCTCTGAAGTCATTTCGCTGGATGCCGGTCTTTAAGTGTTCTGGTGTCCTTTCGTTTTGAAGCGGGTTTTTAAGTGCTCTGGAGTTATTTCTTTGGAAGTGGGTTCGTAGGTGTTCTGTAGTCATTTCGTTGGAAGCGGGTTTGTAAGTGTTCTGGTGTCCTTTCGTTTTGAAGCGGGTTTTTACGTGCTCTGGAGTTATTTCTTTGGAAGTGGGTTCTTAAGTGTTCTGCAGTCATTTCGTTGGAAGCGGGTTTTTAAGTGCTCTGGAGTCATATCGTTGGAAGCAGGTTTTTAAGTGCTCTTGAGTCTTTTCGTTGGAAGCGGCTTTTTAAGTTCTCTGGAGTCATTTCATTGGAAGCAGGTTTTTAAGTGCTCTGCTGTAATTTCGTTGGAAGCGGGTTTTTAGTGTTCTGGAGTCATTTCGTTGGAAGCTTGTTTTTATGTGCTCTAGAGTCATTTCTTTGAAAGCAATGTTTTAAGTGCTCTGAAGTCATTTCTTTGGAAGCGGTTTTTAAGTGCTCTGGAGTCATTTCTTTGGAAGCGGGTTTTTAAGTGCTCTGGAGTCATTTCGTTGGAAGTGGGTTTTTAAGTGCTCTGGAGTCATTTCGTTGGAACCGTTTTTTAAGTTCACTGGAGTCATTTCGTTGGAAGCGGTTTTTTAAGTGCTCTTCAGTCATTTCATTGGAAGCGGGTTTGTAAGTACTCTTGATTAATTTTGTTGGAAATGATTTATTTATGTGCTCTGAGGTCATTGTTTTGGAAGCGGTTTTTAAGTGCTCTTTAGTCATTTCGTTGCATGAGGTTTTAAAGTGCTCTGGTCATTTTGTTGGAATTGTGTTTTTAAGTGCTCAGGAGTCATTTCGTTGAAAGCCGGTTTTTAACTTTTCTGGTGTCCTTTCATATTGAAGTGGGTTTTTAAGTGCTCTGGAGTAATTTCTTTGTAAGTGGGTTCGTAAGTGTTCTGTAGTCATTTCGTTGGAAGCGTGTTTTTAAGTTCTCTGGAGACTTTTCGTTGGAAGCGGGTTTTTAAGTGTTCTGGTGTCCTTTCGTTTTGAAGCGTGTTTTTAAGTGCTCTGGAGTCATTTCTTTGGAAGTGGGTTCATAAGTGTTCTGGAGTCATTTCATTGGAAGAGGTTCTGTAAGTGTTCTGGGATCCTTTCTTTGGAAGCAGTTTTTTAAGTGCTCTGGAATCATTTCGTTGGAAGCTTGTTTTTATGTGCTCTAGAGTCATTTCTTTGAAAGCAATGTTTTAAGTGCTCTGAAGTCATTTCTTTGGAAGCGGTTTTTAAGTGCTCTGGAGTCATTTCTTTGGAAGTGGGTTTTTAAGTGCTCTGGAGTCATTTCGTTGGAAGTGGGTTTTTATGTGCTCTGGAGTCATTTCATTGGAAGCGGGTTTTTAAGTTCTCTGGAGTCATATCTTTGGAAGTGGGTTTTTAAGTTCTCTGGAATCATTTCGTTGGAAGCGGGTTTTTACGTGCTCTGCTGTAATTTCGTTGGAAGCGGGTTTTTAGTGCTCTGGAGTCATTTCGTTGGAAGAGTTTTTTTAATTACTATGGAGTCTTTTCAATTTAAGTGGTTCTTTATGTTCTCTGGAGTCATTTCATTGGAAGCAGTTCTATAAGTGTTCTGTTATCCTTTCTTTGGAAGCAGGTTTTTAAGTGCTCTTGAATCATTTCGTTGGAAGCTGGTTTTTATGTGCTCTAGAGTCATTTCTTTGAAAGCAATGTTTTAAGTGCGCTGGAGTCATTTCTTTGGAAGCGGGTTTTTAAGTGCTCTGGAGTCATTTTGTTGTAAGCGGGTTTTTAAGTGTTCTTTTGTCCTTTCATTGGAAGCGGGTTTTTAAGTGTTCTGGAGTCATTTCCTTGGAAGCGGATTTTTAAGTGTTCTGGTGTCCTTTTGTTGGAAGCAGGTTTTTAAGTGTTCTGGTGTCCTTTCGTTTAGAAGCGGGTTTTTAAGTGCTCTGGAGTCATTTCGTTGGAAGCGGGTTTATAAGTGCTCTGGAGTCATTTCGTTCGAGGCGGATTTTTAAGTGCTCTGCAGCAAGTTCGTTGGAAGTGGGTTTTTAGTGCTCTGAAGTCATTTCGTTGGAAGTGTGTTTTAAAGTTCTCTGGAGTCATTTTGTTGGAAGCGGATTTTTAAGTGCTCTGGAGTCATTTTGTTGGAAGCGGGTTTTTAAGTGCTCAGGAGACAATTCGTTGGAAGAGTTTTTTTAAATGTTATGGAGTCATTTCGATTTAAGCGGTTCTTTAAGTTCTCTGGAGCCATTTCGTTGGAAGTGTTTCTGTAAGTGTTCTGGGATCCTTTCTTTGGAAGCAGGTTTTTAAGTGCTCTGGAATCATTTCGTTGGAAGCGGGTTTTTATGTGCTCTCAAGTCATTTCTTTCAAAGCAATGTTTTAAGTGCTCTGGAGTCATTTCCTTGGAAGTGGGTTCATATGTGTTCTGGAGTCATTTCATTTGAAGCGGGTTTTAAGTGCTCTGGAGTCATTTCGTTGGAAGCGGGTTTTTAAGTGTTCTGGTTTCCTTTCGTTTTGAAGCAAGTTTTTAAGTACTCTGGAGTCATTTCTTTGGAAGTGGGTTTTTAAGTGCTCTGGAGTCATTTCGTTGGAAGTGGGTTTTTAAGTGCTCAGGAGTCATTTCGTTGGAAGTAGGTTTTTAATTGCTCTGGAGTCATTTCATTGGAAGCGGGTTTTTAAGTGCTCTAGAATCATTTCTTTGGAAGCGTGTTTTAAAGTTCTCTGCAGTCATTTCGTTGGAAGCGGGTTTTTAAGTGTTCTGGAGTCATTTTGTTGGAAGCGGGTTTTTAAGTGCTCAGGAGACATTTCGTTGGAAGAGTTTTTTTTAAATGTTATGGAGTCATTTCGATTTAAGTGGTTCTTTAAGTTCTCTGGAGTCATTTCGTTGGAAGCGTTTCTGTAAGTGTTCTGGGATCCTTTCTTTGGAAGCAGGTTTTTAAGTGCTCTGGAATCATTTCGTTGGAAGCGGGTTTTTATGTACTCTAGAGTCATTTCTTTCAAAGCAATGTTTTAAGTGTTCTGGAGTCATTTCCTTGGAAGCAGGTTTTTAAGTGTTCTGGTGTCCTTTCGTTGGAAGCGGGTTTTTAAGTGCTCTGGAGTCATTTCCTTGGAAGTGAGTTCATAAGTGTTCTGGAGTCATTTCATTGGAAGCGGGTTTTAAGTGCTCTGGATTCATTTCATTGGAAGCCTGTTTTTAAGTGCTCTATAGTCATTTCGTTGGAAGCGGGTTTTTAAGTGCTCTGGAGTCATTTCATTGGAAGCGGGTTTTTAACTTCTCTGGAGTAATTTCTTTGGAAGCAGGTTTTTAGTACTCTGGAGTCATTTCGTTGGAAGCGGGTTTTTAAGTGCTCTGGAGTCATTTCATTGGAAGCGGGTTTTTAAGTTCTCTGGAGTCATTTCGTTGGAAGCGGGTTTTTAGTGCTCTGGAGTCATTTCGTTCGAGGCGGATTTTTAAGTGCTCTGCAGCAAGTTCGTTGGAAGCGGGTTTTTAGTGCTCTGAGTCATTTCGTTGGAAGCGGGTCTTTAAGTGTTCTGGTGTCCTTTCGATTTAAAGCGAGTTTTTAAATGCTCCTAAGTCATTTGTTTGGAAGTGGGTGTTTAAGTGCTCAGGAGTCATTTCGTTGGAAGTGGGTTTTTAAGTGTTCTGGAGTCATTTCATTGGAAGTGGGTTTTTAAGTGCTCTGGAGTCATTTCCTTGGAAGCGGGTTTTTAAGTGCTCTGGAGTCATTTCGTTGGAAGTGGGTTTTTAGTGCTCTGAAGTCATTTCGCTGGATGCCGGTCTTTAAGTGTTCTGGTGTCCTTTCGTTTTGAAGCGGGTTTTTAAGTGCTCTGGAGTTATTTCTTTGGAAGTGGGTTCGTAGGTGTTCTGTAGTCATTTCGTTGGAAGCAGGTTTGCAAGTGTTCTGGTGTCCATTTCGTTTTGAAGCGGGTTTTTAAATGCTCTGGAGTCATTTCGTTGGAAGCGGGTTTTTAAGTGTTCTGGTGTCCTTTCGCTGGAAGCGGGTTTTTAAGTGCTCTGCAGTCATTTCGTTGGAAGTGGTTTCATAAGTGTTCTGGAGTCATTTCATTGGAAGTGGGTTTTTAAGTGCTCTGTAGTCATTTCGTTGGAAGCTGGTTTTTAAGTGCTCTGGAGACATTTCGTTCAAAGCGGGTTTTTAAGTGCTCTGCAGTAATTTCGTTGGAAGTGGGTTTTTAGTGCTCTGAAGTCATTTCGTTGGATGCCGGTCTTTAAGTGTTCTGGTGTCCTTTCGTTTTGAAGCGGGTTTTTAAGTGCTCTGGAGTTATTTCTTTGGAAGTGGGTTCGTAGGTGTTCTGTAGTCATTTCGTTGGAAGCGGGTTTGTAAGTGTTCTGGTGTCCTTTCGTTTTGAAGCGGGTTTTTAAGTGCTCTGGAGTCCTTTCTTTGGAAGTGGGTTCTTAAGTGTTCTGCAGTCATTTCGTTGGAAGCGGGTTTTTAAGTGCTCTGGAGTCATATCGTTGGAAGCGGGTTTTTAAGTGCTCTTGAGTCTTTTCGTTGGAAGCGGCTTTTTAAGTTCTCTGGAGTCATTTCATTGGAAGCAGGTTTTTAAGTGCTCTGCTGTAATTTCGTTGGAAGCGGGTTTTTAGTGCTCTGGAGTCATTTCGTTGGAAGCGGGTTTTTAAGTGTTCTGGTGTCCTTTCGTGTTGAAGCGAGTTTTTAAGTGCTCTGGAGTCATTTCTTTGGAAGTGGGTTTTTAAGTGCTCTGGAGTCATTTATTTGGAAGTGGGTTTTTAAGTGCTCAGGAATCATTTCGTTGGAAGTGGGTTTTTAATTGCTCTGGAGTCATTTCATTGGAAGCGGGTTTTTAAGTGCTCTGGAGTCATTTCTTTGGAAGCGGTTTTTAAAGTGCTCTGGAGTCATTTGTAGGACGCGGGTTTTTAAGTGCTCTGGAGTCCTTTCATTGGATGCGGGTTTTTAAGTGCTCTGGAGTCATTTCGTTGGAAGAGTTTTTTTAATTGCTATGGAGTCATTTCGATTTAAGCGGTTCTTTAAGTTCTCTGGAGTCATTTCGTTGAAGGTGGTTCTGTAAGTGTTCTGGGATCCTTTCTTTGGAAGCAGGTTTTTAAGTGCTCTGGAGTCATTTCGTTGGAAGCGGGTTTTTAAGAGCTCTGGAGTTATTTCGTTGGAAGCAGGTTTGTAACTACTCTGGATTCATTTCATTGGAATAGATATTTTTATGTGCTCTGAGGTCATTTTTTTGGAAGTGGGTTTTTAAGTGTACTGGTGTCATTTCGTTGGAAGCGGTTTTTAAATGCTCTGTAGTCATTTCATTGGAAGCGGTTTTAAATTGCACGGGTCATTTTGTTGGAAGCATGTTTTTAAGTGCTCTGGAGTCATTTCGTTGGAAGCGGGTTTTCAAGTGCTCTAGAGACATTTCTTTGGAAGCAGGTTTTTAAGTGTCTGGAGTCATTTCGTTAGAAGCGGGTTTTTAAGTGCTCTTCAGTCATTTCATTGGAAGCAGGTTTGTAAGTACTCTGGATTAATTTCGTTGGAAATGATTTTTTATTTGCTCTGAGGTCATTGTTTTGGAAGCGGTTTTTAAGTGCTCTGTAGTCATTTCGTTGGAAGCTGGTTTTTAAGTGCTCTGGAGTCATTTCGTTGGAAGAGTTTTTTTAATTGCTATGGAGTCATTTCGATTTAAGCGGTTCTTTAAGTTCTCTGGAGTCATTTCGTTGGAAGAGGTTCTGTAAGTGTTCTGGGATCCTTTCTTTGGAAGCAGGTTTTTAAGTGCTCTTGAAACATTTCGTTGGAAGCTGGTTTTTATGTGCTCTAGAGTCATTTCTTTGAAAGCAATGTTTTAAGTGCTCTGAAGTCATTTCTTTGGAAGCGGTTTTTAAGTGCTCTGGAGTCATTTCGTTGGAAGCGCGTTTTTAAGTGTTCTGGTGTCCTTTCGCTGGAAGCGGGTTTTTAAGTGCTCTGGAGTCATTTCGTTGGAAGTGAGTTCATAAGTGCTCTGGAGTCATTTCGTTGGAAGCGAGTTTTTAGTGCTCTGGAGTCATTTCTTTCGAAGCGGGTTTTTAAGTGCTCTGCAGTAATTTCGTTGGAAGCGGGTTTTTAGTGCTCTCGAGTCATTTCGTTTGAAGCGGATCTTTAAGTTTTCTGGTGTCCTTTCGTTTTGAAGCGGGTTTTTAAGTGCTCTGGAGTCATTTCTTTGGAAGTGGTTTTTAAATGTTCTGTAGTCATTTTGTTGGAAGCGGGTTTTTAAGTGCTCTGGAGTCATTTCATTGGAAGCGTTTTTTTAAGTTCTCTGGAGTCATTTTTAGTTGGAAGTGGGTTTTAAGTTCTCTGGAGTCATTTAGATTTGGGCGGGTTTTTAAGTGCTCTGCTGTAATTTCGTTGAAGCGGGTTTTAGTGCTCTGGAGTCATTTCGTTGGAAGAGTTTTTTTAATTACTATGGAGTCATTTCAATTTAAGTGGTTCTTTATGTTCTCTGAGTCATTTTTGAAAGCGTTTCTGTAAGTGTTCTGGGATCCTTTCTTTGGAAGCAGGTTTTTAAGTGCTCTGGAAAAATTTCGTTGGATTGGCTTTTTATGTGCTCTAGAGTCAATTCTTTCAAAGCAATGTTTTAAGTGTTCTGGAGTCATTTCCTTGGAAGCTGGTTTTTAAGTGCTCTGGAGTCATTTCTTTGGAAGTGAGTTTTAGGTGTTCTGTAGTCATTTCGTTGGAAGCGGGTTTTTAAGTTTTCTAGTGTCCTTTTCGTTTTGAAGCGGGTTTTTAAGTGCTCTGGAGTCATTTCTTTGGAAGTGTGTTTTTAAATGTTCTGTAGTCATTTATTTGGAAGCGGGTTTTAAGTGCTCTGGAGTCATTTCATTGGAAGCGGGTTTTTAAGTTCTCTGGAGTCATTTCGTTTTTTTGAAGTTTGGGGTTTTTAAGTTCTCTGGAGTCATTTAGTCATTTGGAAGCGGGTTTTAAGTGCTCTGCTGTAATTTCGTTGGAAGCGGGTTTTTAGTGCTCTGGAGTCATTTCGTTGGAAGAGTTTTTTAATTACTATGGAGTCATTTCAATTTAAGTGGTTCTTTATGTTCTCTGGAGTCATTTCGTTGAAGGCGTTTCTGTAAGTGTTCTGGGATCCTTTCTTTGGAAGCAGGTTTTTAAGTGCTCTGGAATCATTTCGTTGAAGCGGGTTTTTATGTGCTCTAGAGTCAATTCTTTCAAAGCAATGTTTTAAGTGTTCTCTGAGTCATTTCCTTGGAAGCTGGTTTTAAGTGCTCTGGAGTCATTTCTTTGGAAGTGAGTTTTTAGGTGTTCTGTAGTCATTTTTTGGAAGCGGGTTTTTAAGTTTTCTAGTGTCCTTTCGTTTTGAAGCGGGTTTTTAAGTGCTCTGAGTCATTTCTTTGGAAGTGTGTTTTAAATGTTCTGTAGTCATTTCGTTGGAAGCGGGTTTTTAAGTGCTCTGGAGTCATTTCATTGGAAGCGGGTTTTTAAGTTCTCTGGAGTCATTTCGTTGGAAGTGGGTTTTTAAGTTCTCTGGAGTCATTTCGTTGGAAGCGGGTTTTTAAGTGCTCTGCTGTAATTTCGTTGGAAGCGGGTTTTTAGTGCTCTGGAGTCATTTCGTTCGAAGACTTTTTTTTAATTACTATGGAGTCATTTCAATTTAAGTGGTTCTTTATGTTCTCTGGAGTCATTTCGTTGGAAGCGTTTCTGTAAGTGTTCTGGGATCCTTTCTTTGGAAGCATATTTTTAAGTGCTCTGGAATCATTTCGTTGGAAGCGGGTTTTTATGTGCTCTAGAGTCATTTCTGTCAAAACAATGTTTTAAGTGTTCTGGAGTCATTTTGTTGGAAGCGGGTTTTTAAGTGTTCTGGTGTCCTTTCGTTGGAAGCGGGTTTTTAAGTGCTCTGGAGTCATTTCCTTGGAAGCGGGTTTTTAAGTGTTCTGGAGTCCTTTCGTTTTGAAGCGGGTTTTTAAGTGCTCTGGAGTCATTTCTTTGGAAGTGGGTTCATAAGTGTTCTGGAGTCATTTCATTGGAATCGGGTTTTCAAGTGCTCTGGAGTCATTTCGTTGGATGTGGGTTTTTAAGTGCTCAGGAGTCATTTTGTTGGAAGTCGGTTTTTAAGTGCTCTGGAGTCATTTCGTTGGAACCATTTTTTAAGTTTTCTGGAGTCATTTCGTTGTCAGCGGGTTTTTAAATTCTCTGGAGTCATTTTGTTGGAATCGGGGTTTTTAAGTGCTCTGGAGTCATTTCTTTGGAAGAAGGTTTTTAAGTGCTCTAGAGTCATTTCTTTATAGCGGGTTTTTAAGTGTTCTGGAGTCATTTCATTGGAAGCAGGTTTTAAGTTCTCTGGAGTCATTTCGTTGGAAGTAGGTTTTTAGTGCTCTGGAGACATTTTGATGGAAGTGGGTTTTTAAGTGCTCTGGGTCATTTCATTGGAAGCGGGTTTTTAAGTGCTCTGGATTAATTTCATTGGAAACGATTTTTTTAAGTACTCTGACGTCATTGTTTTGGAAGTGGGTTGTTAAGTGTTCTGGTGTCATTTCATTGGAAGCAGTTTTTAAGTGCTCTGTAATCATTTCAGTGGAAGCGGTTTTAAAGTGCTATGGTCATTTCGTTGGAAGTGGGTTTTTAAGTGCTCTGGAGTCATTTCTTTGGAAGCGGTTTTTCAAGTGCTCTGGAGTCATTTCTTTGGAAGCGGTTTTTCAAGTGCTCTGGAGTCATTTCTTTGGAAGTGGGTTTTTAAGTGCTCAGGAGTCATTTCGTTGGACGTGTTTTTTTAATTGCTATGGAGTCATTTCTATTTAAGCGGGTTTTTAAGTGCTCAGGAGTCATTTCGTTGGAAGATTTTTTTTAATGGCTATGAAGTCATTTCTATTTAAGCGGTTTTTTAAGTTCTCTGGAGTCATTTCGTTGGACGCGGTTCTGTACGTGTTCTGGGATCCTTTCTTTGGAAGCAGGTTTTTAAGTGCTCTGGAATCATTTCGTTGGAAGGGGGTTTTTATGTGCTCTGGAGTCATTTCATTGAAAGCAAAGTATTAAGTGCTCTGGAGTCATTTCTTTGGAAGCGGGTTTTTAAGTGCTCTGGACTCATTTAGTTTGAAGCGGGTTTTTAAGTGTTGTGGTGTCCTTTCGTTGGAAGCGGGTTTTTAAGTGCTCTGGAGTCATTTCGTTGGAAGCGGGTTTTTAAGTGTTCTGGTGTCCTTTTGTTGGAATCAGGTTTTTAAGTGTTCTGGTGTCCTTTCGTTTTGAAGCGAGTTTTTAAGTCCTCTATTGTAATTTCTTTGGAAGTGGGTTTTTAAGTACTCTGAATTCATTTCATTGGAAGCAGGTTTTTAAGTTCTCTGGAGTCATTTCGATGGAAGTGGGTTTTTAAGTGCACTGGGTCATTTCGTTGGAAGCGGGTTTTTAAGTGCTCTGGAGGCCTTTCGTTGGAAGAGGGTTTTTAAGTGCTCTGGAGTCATTTCGTTGTAAGCGGATTTTTAAGTGCTCTGATATCCTTTCGGTGGAACTGGGTTTTTAAGTGCTCTGGAAACATTTCTTTTTAAGCGGTTCTGTAAGTGTTCTGGGATCCTTTCTTTGGAAGCGGGTTTTTAAGTGCTCTAGAATCATTTCGTTGGAAGCGGGTTTTTAAGTGCTCTGGAGTCATTTCTTTGAAAGCAAGGTTTAAGCGCTCTGGAGTCATTTCTTTGGAAGCGGGTTTTTAAGTGCTCTGGAGTCATTTCGTTGGAAGGAGGTTTTTTAGTGCTCTGGAGTCATTTCATTGGAAGCGTGTTTTTAAGTGCTCCGGAATCATTTCTTTGGAAGTCGGTTCATAAGTGTTCTGGAGTCATTTCGTTGGAAGCGGGTTCATAAGTGTTCTGGAGTCATTTCGTTGGAAGCGGGTTTTTAAGTGCTCTGCTATCCTTTAGTTGGAAGTGGGTTTTTAAGTGCTCTGGAGTCATTTCGTTGGAAGCGGTTCTGTTAGTGTTCTGGGATCCTTTCTTTGGAAGCGGATTTTTAAGTGCTCTAGAATCATTTCGTTGGAAGTGGGTTTTTTAGTGCTCTGGAGTCATTTCTTTGAAAGCAAGGTTTTAAGTGCTCTGGAGTCATTTCTTTGGAATTGGGTTTATAAGTGTTCTGGAGTCATTTCTTTGGAAGCGGGTTTTTAAGTGCTCTGGAGTCATTTCGTTGGAAGTGGGTTTTTAAGTGCTCAGGAGTCATTTTGTTGGAAGTGGGTTTTTAAGTGCTCTGGAGTCATTTCGTTGGAAGCAGGTTTTTATGTGCTCTAGAGACATTTCTTTCAAAACCATGTTTTAAGTGTTCTGGAGTCATTTCTTTGGAAGCGGGTTTTTAAGTTTTCTGGTGTCCTTTCGTTGGAATCGGGTTTTTAAGTGCTCTGGAGTCATTTCCTTGGAAGCGGGTTTTTAAGTGTTCTGGAGTCATTTCATTGGAAGCAGGTTTTTAAGTTCTCTGTAGTCATTTCGTTGGAAGTAGGTTTTTAGTGCTCTGGAGTCATTTCGATGGAAGTGGGTTTTTAAGTGCTCTGGGTCATTTCATTGGAAGCGGGTTTTTAAGTGCTCTGGATTAATTTCATTGGAAACGACTTTTTTAAGTAATCTGAGGTCATTGTTTTGGAAGTGGGTTTTTAAGTGTTCTGGTGTCATTTTGTTGGAAGCAGTTTTTAAGTGCTCTGTAATCATTTCATTGGAAGCGGTTTTAAAGTGCTCTGGTCATTTCGTTGGAAGTGGGTTTTTAAGTGCTCTGGAGTCATTTCTTTGGAAGCGGTTTTTCAAGTGCTCTGGAGTCATTTCTTTGGAAGCGGGTTTTTAAGTGCTCAAGAGTCATTTCCTTCATAGTGGGTTTTTAAGTGCTCAGGAGTCATTTCGTTGGATGTGTTTTTTTAATTGCTATGGAGTCATTTCTATTTAAGCGGGTTTTTAAGTGCTCAGGAGTCATTTCGTTGGAAGATTTTTTTTAAAGGCTGTGGAGTCATTTCTATTTAAGCGGTTTTTTAAGTTCTCTGGAGTCATTTCGTTGGACGCGGTTCTGTTCGTGTTCTGGGATCCTTTCTTTGGAAGCAGGTTTTTAAGTGCTCTAGAATCATTTCGTTGGAAGCGGGTTTTTAAGTGTTCTGGAGTCAATTCTTTGAAAGCAAGGTTTTAAGCGCTGTGGAGTCATTTCATTGGAAGTGGGTTTTTAAGTGCTCTGGATTCATTTCCTTGGAAGCGGGTTTTTAAGTGCTCTGGAGTCATTTCGTTGGAAGCATTTTTTTAATTACTGTGGAGTGATTTCGTTTTAAGCGGGTTTTTAAGTATTCTGGAGTCATTTCGTTGTAAGCGGGTTTTTAATTGTTCTAGGATCCTTTCTTTGGAAGCGCGTTCCTAAGTGCTCTAAAGTCATTTCGTTGGAAGCTAGTATTTATGTGTTCTGGTGTCCTTTCATTGGAAGTGGGTTTTTAAGTGTTCTGGTATCCTTTTGTTTGGAAGCGGGTTTTTAGTGCTCTGGAGTCATTTTGTTGGAAGCGGGTTTTTGAGTGCTCTGGAGTCATTTCGTTGGAAGCGGGTTTTTAAGTGCTCTGGGGTCATTTCATTGGAAGCGGGTTTTTAAGTGCTCTGGAGTCATTTCCTTGGAAGCGGGTTTTAGAGTGCTCTGGAATCATTTCACTGGAAGCTGGTTTTTAAGTGCTCTGGAGTCATTTCGTTGGAAGCGCTTTTTTAAGTATTCTCCTGTCCTTTCGTTGGAAGCGGGTTTTTAAGTGCTCAGGGTTCATTTCGTTGGAAGCAGGTTTTTAAGTGCTCTCCAGCCATTTAGTTGGAAGTGGAGATGTAAGTACTCTGGATTCATTTCGTTGGATACGTTTTTTTTTTTTTTTTTTTCCAATGCAGTTTATTTAGGAACCTTGAACAATCATCTCACCCTGGGGAAAGCCAGCCCACTTTAAATAGCCTCTGGGCAGCCAACCTCAGTATGCCACGTGGGCAATGCAGATAGGTCCACATCCATGGAAGCAAGCCAGATCCTCAGCCTTAGCCAAATGTGGAGTTGTTTGTGACAGAGAGCACTCAACATCGGGAAGGTGGAAGGCGGAAACCAGCTCCATCTTTCAGGAGTGGCATTATGCAGCTCTCTACAGTCCCCCGTTTTTGTTTTGGACGCATCAGGCAAGAGTAGAGGTCTAATCTCTGATATTAGAAATAAATTGGGACTTTGTACTGATGTTCATTTAGGTGTCATCCACCCAAAGAGCATCAGACCTGTCCGATACCTTTTTCTCAGAGGCGGGACCTGGGGCATCAACCCGCATGCAATCAGACATGCTCTTCTCTGGGTCCAAGGCGGCTGACCCTGAGTGCAGTGCTTCGCCTCGCATCCTGAGCGTAATATTTTGGCTTTTTATGGTAGCCAACCATGCTTGGGGAGACTGTCCTGCTTCAATGGCTGTAAAGGCCTGGATGGTCATGGCTGCATTACGCTGTTGTGAGACTCTATTCTTGCACAGGGAAAATTCTCATGTTGTATGTTAGTGACACAAAGTCCAGCATACTTTCATTGACAGCCAAGTTGAGCGATTTGCCATAGGGTATCAATTTGCTCCTGCACGAGGTCAAACCTCTGATTGAACACCATCGAACCTCCTTTTAGTTGAGCATTAATTCCTTTTTGTACATCTAAGGCATGAGCTACATTGGCTAAAAGGTTATTCAGGGTCTGAGCAGTCTGCCCCGTATGACTCATGGCTAATGCCGTGGTGGTAGCTCCTACAGCCGCCAATGAGATAGCAGTAACAATGGCAGCTGTAATTCCAAGATCCCTTTTCTGTCTGAAGAGAGTCATAGCGTGAGGGCATCAACGGGCACAGGCACCCAGTGAGGCATGTGAGTAACCAGCTAGTAAATTTACTATCATTACAGCATTGGGCGAAAAAGCAAGTATCATTACCACAATTACTTGGCTCTATCTGGCTAATAATGAATAAAAATGGGGGATGTAAACAAACAGGTATGGGCTTATAGGAAGTATTATGAGAAGCCTTAACCCCCTCGTTGGAACATCCTGCATCAGTTCTAGAACTAGCAGTGGTGGTGTCCGAGGTCTGAGTAGGTTCAGCAGACCATTGCCCCCAGGGGCGAGACGTGCTCCATGTAAATTGCCTAACTGCATGTTTTCCTCCACTTTTGAAAGTCATTTAAGGTTCTTAAATTATTTTTTCCCTTTTTTTTTTTTTTTTTTTCATCAATTACACACTATTCATTCTGCATCCCCCCATAGGCCCCTCCCGCCCCTCCCAATACTACCCTCCCCCCCCGCATGCACGTCACTCCCCAAGTCCACAGATAGGGGAGGCCCTCCCCTCCCTTCTGATCCCAGTCCACCAGTTCACATCAAAAGCGGCTGCACTGTCCTCCACTATGGCCTGGTAAGGCTGCTCCCCCAGAGGAGGCGATCAAAGAGCAGGCCAACCAGACCATGCCAGAGGCAGTCCCTCTTCACATCACCATTTAGCCCAATTGGACTCTGAACTGCCCTGGGCTACATCTGTGCAGGGGCTCTGGGTTATCTCCATGAATAGTCCTTGGTTGGAGCACGAGTCTCCAACCAAGTTCCCTGTGCTCAAACCCTCCTGTTCTGTTGCTCTCCTTGTGGAGACCCCATCCTCTCCAGCTCCTACTCTCTCCCAGTTCCTACACAAAATTCCATCCACTCTGCCCAACAGTTGCCCATCAGGCCCAGCCTCTGCCCTGATAGTCTGCAGGGCAGAGGCCCTCAGAAACCCTCAGTGGTAGGTTCCCAGGTTGTTTCCTGCTCTCCTCTTCTTCTGATGTCCATCCTCTTTGCCTTTCCGGATGGGGATTAGACATTTTAGTTAGGGTCCTCTCTCTTGCTTAGTTTCTTTATATGCACAGGTTTTAGTGGGTTTGTCCTATGCTGTATGTCTATATGAGTGAGTATATACCATGTGTGTCTTTTTGCTTCTGGGACAACTCACTCAGGATGATCCTTTCCAGATCCCACCATTTACCTACAAATTTCATGATTTCCTTATTTTTCATTGCTGAGTAATATTCCATTGTGTAGATGTACCACATTTTCTGCATCCATTCTTCGGATGAGGGGCATCTGGGCTGTTTCCAGCTTCTGGCTATTACACATAAAGCTGCTACGAACATGGTTTGGCAAATTTCCTTTTTGTATGCTTGAGCCTCTTTTGGATATATGCCTAGGAGTGGTATGGCTGGATCTTGGGGAAGCACTATTCCTAGTTGTCTGAGAAAACGCCAGATTGATTTCCAGAGTGGCTGTACCAGTTTACATTCCCACCAGCAGTGGAGAAGGGTTCCTCTTTCTCCACAACCTTTCCAGCATGTGTTGTCACTTGAGTTTTTGATCTTGGCCATTCTCATGGGTGTAAGGTGAAATCTCAGGGTTGTTTTGATTTGCATTTCCCTAATGGCTAGTGAGGTTGAGCATTTCTTTAAGTGCTTCTCTGCCATTCGGTATTCCTCTACAGAGAATTCTCTGTTTAGCTCTGTTCCCCATTTTTTAAGTGGGTTACTTGGTTTGCTGCTTTTCAGCTTCTTTAGTTCTTTATATATATTTGATATGAGTCCTTTGTCAGATAAAGGGTTGATGAATATTCTTTCCCAATCTGTAGGAGGTCGCTTTGTTTTGATGACAGTGTCCTTTGCTTTGCAGAAGCTTTTCAGTTTCATGAGGTCCCATTTATTGATTGTTGCTCTTAGTGCCTGTGCTGTTGGAGTTCTGTTCAGGAAGTTTTCCCCTGTGCTGTTGGAGTTCTGTTCAGGAAGTTTTCCCCTGTACCAATGAGTTCTAGGGTATTCCCCACTTTTTTTTCAAGCTGATTTAATGTGTCTGGTTTTATGTTGAGGTCTTTGATCCACTTGGACTTCAGTTTTGTGCAGGGTGATAAGTATGGATCTATTTTCATTTTTCTACATGTAGACATCCAGTTGGACCAGCACCATTTGTTGAAGATGCTATCTTTTTCCATTGTATGGTTTTGGCGTCTTTGTCAAATATCAGGTGTCCATAAATGTGTGGGTTTATTTCTGGGTCCTCTGTTCGGTTCCATTGATCCACCATTCTGTTTCTATGCCAGTACCATGCAGTTTTTAAAACTGTTGCTCTATAGTACAACTTAAGATCAGGGATGGAGATACCTCCAGAAGATCTTTTATTGTAGAGGATTGTTTTAGCAATTCTGGGTTTCTTGTTATTCCATATGAAGTTGAGAATTTTTCTTTCCAAGTCTGTAAAGAATTGTGTTGGCAATTTGATGGGCATTGCATTGAATCTGTATATTGCTTTTGGTAAGATGGTCATTTTTACTAGGTTAATCCTACCAAGCCATGAGCATGGGAGATCTTTCCATCTTCTCATATCTTCTTCTAGTTCTTTCTTCAGAGATTTCAAATTTTTTTCGTACAAGTCTTTGACTTTCTTGGTTAGAGTTCCTCCGAGGTACCTTATGTCATTTGTGGCTATTGTGAAGGGTGTTGTTTCCCTAATTTCTTTCTCAGCCCTTTTGTCTTTTGTATACAGGAGGGCTACTGATTTTTTTGAGTTAATTTTGTATCCGGCCACTTTGCTGAAGGTGTTTATCAGCTGTAGGAGTTCCCTGGTAGATTTTTTGGGGTCACTCACGTATACTATCATATCATCTGCAAATAGTGATAATTTCACTTCTTCCTTTCCAATTTGTATCCCCTTGATCTCCTTCAACTGTCTTATTGCTCTAGCAAGGACTTCCAGCACTATGTTGAAGAGATATGGAGAGAGTGGGCAGCCTTGTCTTGTCCCTGATTTTAGTGGGATTGCTTTAAGTTTCTCTCCGTTCAGTTTGATGTTGGCTATAGGTTTGCTGTATATCGCCTTTACTATGTTTAGATATGTGCCTTGTATCCTGATCTCTCAATACTTTAAACATGAATGGATGTTGGATTTTGTCAAAGGCTTTTTCAGCGTCTAGGAGATTATCATGTGGTTTTTCTTTCAATTTGTTAATATGGTGGATCACATTGATGGATTTCCGTATATTGAACCATCCCTGCATACCTGGGATGAAGCCTACTTGGTCATGGTGGATGATATCTTTGATGTGTTCTTGTATTCGGTTTGCAGTATTTTGTTGAGTATTTTTGCATCAATGTTCATAAGGGAGATTGGCCTGAAATTCTCTTTCTTTGTTGAGTCTTTGTGAGGTTTAGGTACCAAGGTGACTGTGGCTTCATAGAATGAGTTTGGTAATGCTCCTTCTGTTTCTATTTTGTGAAATAGTTTGAAGAGAGTTGGTGTTAGCTCTTCTTTGAATGTTTGGTAGAATTCTGTGCTGAAACCATCAGGTCCTGGGCTTTTTTTTGGATGGGAGACTTTCGATGACTGCTTCTATTTCCTTGGGGGATATAGGACAATTTAATTGATTTTCCTGGTCCTGATTTAGCTTTGGTAAGTGGAATCGGTCAAGAAAATTGTCCATTTCATTTAAATTTTCAAATTTTGTTCCGTATAGATTTTTGAAGTAAGTCCTAATGATTGTTTGGATTTCCTCAGTGTCTGTAGTTATGTCCCCTTTTCATTTCTGATTTTGTTGATTTGGATGGTGTCTCTTTGCCTTTTAGTTAGCTTGGCTAAGGGTTTGTCTATCTTGTTGATTTTCTCAAAGAACCAGCTCTTGGTTTCATTGATTCTTTGAATTGTTTTATTTGTTTCTAATTGATTGATTTCAGCCCTGAGTTTGATTATTTCCAGCCGTCTGCTCCTTCTTGGTGTGTCTGCTTCTTCTTTTTCTAGGGTTTTTAAGTGAGCCATTAAGTTGCTTGAATGCGCTGTCTCAAATTTCTTCTTGAAGGCACTTAGTGCTATGAACTTTCCTCTTAGCACTGCTTTCATTGTGTCCCACAAGTTTGGGTATGTTGTGTCTTCATTTTCATTGAGTTCTAGGAAGATTTTAATTTCTTTCTTTATTTCTTCCCTGACCCAGCTGTCTTTTAGTAGCAAGTTGTTCAGTTTCCATGTATGTGTAGGCTTTTTGCTATTTCTGTTGTTACTGAGGTCCAGCTTTATTCCATGGTGATCCGACAGGATATAAGGGATTATTTCAATCTTCCTGTATTTGTTGAGGCTTGCTTTGTGACCAACTATGTGGTCTATTTTGGAGAAGGTTCCATGAGGTGCTGAGAAGAAGGTAAATTCTTTTGTGTTTGGGTGTAGGGTTCTGTAAATGTCTGTTAGGTCCATTTGATTCATTATCTCTGTTAGAGATAGTGTTTCTTTGTTTAATTTCTGTTTTGTTGATCTGTCCTTTGTTGAGAGTGGGGTGTTGAAGTCTCCTACTATTAGTGTGTGGGGATCTATCTGTGTTTTAAGTTTTATCAATGTTTCTTTCACAAATGTGTGTGCCCTTGTATTTGGGGCATAGATGTTCAGGATTGTGATGTCTTCTTGGTGGAATTTTCCCTTGATGAGTATGAAGTGTCCTTCCCCATCTCTTTTGATTAATTTTGGTTGAAAGACTATTTTGTCAGATATTAGAATGGCTACTCCTGCTTGCTTCTTGGGTCCATTTGCTTGAAAAGCTGTCTTCCATCCCTTTACCCTCAGGAAGTGTCTATCTTTGTGTCTTAGGTGTGTTTCTTGTATACAACAGATTGCTGGGTTTTGTTTACGCATCCATTCTGTTAGTCTGTGTCTTTTTATTGGAGAATTCAGTCCATTGATATTGAGAGAGAGTAATGACCAATGGCTGTTAAATCCTTTCACTTTGATGTTGGCTGTGGTCATACAGTTGTGTGCTTGGTTGCTTTTTTGTTTTACTGAAGTGAGGTTATTTATTCCCTGTGTTTTCTTGAATGTAGCTAGCTTTCTTGGGTTTTATTTTCCCTTCCAGTGTCTTCTGTAGTGCTGGATTTGTTTGTAGGTATTGTTGAAATTTGTTTTTGTCATTGAATATCTTGTTTTCTCCATCTATGAGGACTGAGAGTTTTGCAGGGTATAGTAGCCTGGGCTGACATCTATGTTCTCTTAGGGTCTGCATGATATCTGTCCAGGCCCTTCTGGCTTTCATAGTCTCTGTTGAAAAGTCAGGTGTGATTCTAATGGGTTTGCCATTATATGTTACTTGGCCTTTTTCTCTTGCAGCTTTTAGTATTTTTTTCTTTGTTCTGTATACTTACAGTTTTGATTATTATGTGGCGGGAGGATTTTCTTTTCTGGTCTACGTTATTGGGTGTTCTATAGGCCTCTTGTATTCTTATTGGCCTCTCCTTTAAGTTGGGGAAATTTTCTTCAATGATTTTGTTGAAAATATTTTCTGGGCCTTGGTGCAGGGAATCTTCTTTTCCTCTATTCCTATTATTCTTAGGTTTTGTCTTTTTATGTTGTCCTGAATTTCTTGGACCGTCTGTGTCAGGAATTTTTAGATTTATCATTTTCTTTGACAGATACATCTATTTCTTCCATTGTATCTTCCACACCTGAGATTCTTTCTTCCATTTCTTGTAGCCTATTGGTTATGCTAATCTCTGTGGTTCCTGCTTTCTTCCCTAAGTTCTTTCTCTCCACAATTTCTTCCATTTGTTTTTTTTTTAATTTTTCCAATTCTATCTTCAGGTCTTGGGCTATTTTGTTGGTTTCCTTCCCCTGTCTGACTGTATTTTCATGTTTTTCCATCAATTCCTTCAGCTGTTTGTTTGAACAATCCACCGTTTCTTTTATTTCATTCAGTGATTTAAGCATTTCCTCTCTAAAGGCCATAGACTGTTTGGCTGCAGCTTCCTGTATTTCTTCACGGATGGCCATAATCTCCTTGTCTTTAATTTCCTCCATTTCTTTACAGATAGCCATGATCTGCTTGTTTTTATCTTCCTCTAATTCTTTTCGTATTTTATTTGTTGTCTCTGTTATCATCTGTTTGAGCATAGATGTTAGGTCGTCTCCTTGAATTTCATTTATGCTGGGGTGTCTAGGGCTATTTGCCCCTGGATAACTGGGTTCTGGAGATGCCATAATGCTCTGGCTTCTGTTGGTTGAACTTTTACGCTGTCCTCTACCCATTGGGCTATCTTAGTTGTTTGAATTTAGTTTCTGGTTGTTCCTGGACTCTTGTAGTGGAGAGAATCCCTTTGGCAGGAAGATGTTTTTTCCTGAAGGAAGCCTTCCCAGCCTTTTGGGTATAGTCCCTGGATGTCCGCTGTTTTTCAGGAGTTGCTACAGCTCACCTCAGGCCAAGAGACCTGGGTGGTACCTGTGGTCCTGATTAGTCAAGAGGGCTCTCCTCTCACCGGGTGAAGTCCTGGGGTCAGCTGCCCTCCTTCTGGGTTTCTTGCTGTAAATTTAGTGATCAGCTGCGGTAATCTGTGGCGGGTGAGTACTGCTGTGGTGTCTTGGGGCACTCAGTTCTGTCTGTTTGCAGTCTGCAGTCTGCTAGACTTTCCCTAGGTGACCCCAGCAGCACTGTTTCTTCCTTCTCTGTGGGGTCCTCTCCGGACAGGGGTTCCTAGTCCCTGTAGTACTGGGGCGCACAGCTTGTCTGTACCGCTGAGCTGCGTGCAAGGCTCTCTGCGCGGCAGGAGCTTGGCTGTGCTGGCGGCAGAGACCTTCCTGGGAAAGACTGGGTGACCTGCGATCAGACCCGCAACCCTGCTTCCCCGTGGGGTCCCCCCGCGACTGGGACTCCCAGTCTCAGGTACCCTTGTGCCCACGGATCAGCCTGGGAAAGTGGCTGCGACCCGGCCGCTTGCGGCTCCAGCCCGGAGACCCAAAGCCCGCGTTACCCGGGATTTCTTCCGGGTTCTGGCTGGGTAGCCGTGAGTGGACCCGACCGATTCCCACGCCGTGGGAGCCTCCCCTCACCTGGGAAACCCGATCTATGTAGTTTCAGGGCCCGGAGTTCAGTCTCCTGGCCTCTGCCCGGAAAGTGCTGCCCTGCTGCTCAGACGTGCTGTTTTCCCGGCGCCGCCATCTTGGCTCCCCTGGATACGGTTTTTTATGTGCGTTGAGGTCAATTTTTTTGGAAGCGGGTTTTTAAGTGTTCTGGTGTCCTTTCGTTGGAAGCGGGTTTTTAAGTGCTCTGAAGTCCTTTTGTTGGAAGCGGGTTTTTAAGTGCTCTGGAGTCATTTCGTTGGAAGAGGGTTTTTAAGTGTTCTGGTGTCCTTTCGTTGTAAGTGGGTTTTTAAGTGCTATGGGCTCATATCGTTGGAAGTGGGTTTTTAAGTGCTCTGGAGTAATTTCCTAGGAAGAAGTGTTTTAAGTGCTCTGGAGTCATTTCGTTGAAATCGGGTTTTTAGTGCTGTGGAATCATTACTTTGGACGCGGGTTTTTAAGTGATCTGGTGTCCTTCTGTTGGAAGCGGGTTTTAGAGTGCTCTGCAGTCATTTCTTTGGAAGCGGGTTTTTAAGTGCTCTGGAGTCATTTCGTTGGAAGCAGGTTTTAGAGTGCTCTGGAGTCATTTCGTTGGAAGCGCGTTTTTAAGTGCTCTGGAGTCATTTCGTTGGAAGCCCTTTTTTAAGTATTCTCCTGTCCTTTCGTTGGAAACGGGTTTTTAAGTGCTCAGGGCTCATTTCGTTGGAAGCAGGTTTTTAAGTTCTCTGGAGTCATTTCGTTGGAAGCAGGTTTTTAAGTGCTCTGGAGTCATTTTGTTGGAGGCAGGTTTTTAAGTGTTCTAGTATCGTTTCGTTGGAAGCAGATTTTTAAGTGCTCTGGAGTCATTTAGTTGGAAGGGGTATTTTAAGTGCTCTGGAGTCATTTCGTTGGAAGCGGGTTTTTACGTGCTTTGGATTCATTTTGTTGGAAGGGGGTTTTTAAGTGCTCCTGAGTAATTTTGTTTGAAGCAGGTTTTTAAATGCTCTGTAGTCTTTTCATTGGAAGCGGGTTTTTAGGTGCTCTGGAGTAATTTCTTTGGAAGCAAGTTTTTAAGTGCTCTGGAGTCATTTCGTTGGACACGGGTTTTTAAGTGTTCTGGTGTCCTTTCTTTGGAAGCGGGTTTTTAAGTGCTCTGGGGTCATTTAGTTGGAAATGAGTTTGTAAGTGTTTGGTATCCTTTCGTTGGAAGTGGGTTTTTAAGTGCTCTGGAGTCATTTCCTTGGAAGCGGGTTTTTAAGTGCTCTGGATTCATTTTGTTGGAAGCGGGTTTTTAAGTGCTCTGGGAGTCATTTCGTTGGAAGCATTTTTTTAATTGCTGTGGAGTGATTTCGTTTTAAGCGGGTTTTTAAGTGTTCTGGAGTCATTTCGTTGTAAGCGGGTATTTAATTGTTCTAGGATCCTTTCTTTGGAAGCGGGTTCTTAAGTGCTCTAAAGTCATTTCGTTGGAAGCTAGTATTTATGTGTTCTGGTGTCCTTTCATTGGAAGTGGGTTTTTAAGTATTCTGGTATCCTTTCGTATGGAAGCGGGTTTTTAGTGCTCTGGAGTCATATCGTTGGAAGCGGGTTTGTAAGTGCTCTGGAGTCATTTCGTTGGAAGTGGGGATGTAAGTACTCTGGATTCATTTCATTAGAAATGGTTTTTTATGTGCATTGAGGTCATTTTTTTGGAAGTGGGTTTTTAAGTGTTCTGGTGTCCTTTCGTTCGAAGCGCGATTTTAAGTGCTCTGGAGTCATTTCGTTGGAAGGGGGTTTTTAAGTGTTCTGGTGTCCTTTCATTGGAAGTGGTTTTTTAAGTGCTCTGGGGTCATATCATTGGAAGTGGGTATTTAAGTGCTCTGGAGTCATTTCCTTGGAAGAAGCTTTTTAAGTGCTCTGGATTCATTTCGTTGGAAGCGGGTTTTTAGTGCTCTGGAGTCATTTCATTGGAAGTGGGTTTTTAAGTGCTCTGGTGTCCTTTCGCTGGAAGCGGGTTTTTAAGTGCTCTGGAGTAATTTCGATGGAAATGGGTTTTTAAGTGCTCTGGAGTAATTTTGATGGAAGCGGGTTTTTAAGTGCTCTGGAGTCATTTTGTTGGAAGCGGGTTTTTAAGCGCTCTGGAGTCATTTCGTTCGAAGCTGTTTTCTAAGAGCTCTGATGTTATTGCGTTGGAAGTGGGTTTTAGAGTGCTCTGGAGTCATTTCGTTGGAAGCGGTATTTTAAGTGCTCTGGAGTCATTTCGTTGGAAGCGGGTTTTTACGTGCTTTGGATTCATTTTGTTGGAAGGGGGTTTTTAAGTGCTCCTGAGTAATTTTGTTTGAAGCAGGTTTTTAAATGCTCTGTAGTCTTTTCATTGGAAGCGGGTTTTTAGGTGCTCTGGAGTAATTTCTTTGGAAGCAAGTTTTTAAGTGCTCTGGAGTCATTTCGTTGGACACGGGTTTTTAAGTGTTCTGGTGTCCTTTCTTTGGAAGCGGGTTTTTAAGTGCTCTGGGGTCATTTAGTTGGAAATGAGTTTGTAAGTGTTTGGTATCCTTTCGTTGGAAGTGGGTTTTTAAGTGCTCTGGAGTCATTTCCTTGGAAGCGGGTTTTTAAGTGCTCTGGATTCATTTTGTTGGAAGCGGGTTTTTAAGTGCTCTGGAGTCATTTCGTTGGAAGCATTTTTTTAATTGCTGTGGAGTGATTTCGTTTTAAGCGGGTTTTTAAGTGTTCTGGAGTCATTTCGTTGTAAGCGGGTATTTAATTGTTCTAGGATCCTTTCTTTGGAAGCGGGTTCTTAAGTGCTCTAAAGTCATTTCGTTGGAAGCTAGTATTTATGTGTTCTGGTGTCCTTTCATTGGAAGTGGGTTTTTAAGTATTCTGGTATCCTTTCGTTTGGAAGCGGGTTTTTAGTGCTCTGGAGTCATATCGTTGGAAGCGGGTTTGTAAGTGCTCTGGAGTCATTTCGTTGGAAGTGGGGATGTAAGTACTCTGGATTCATTTCATTAGAAATGGTTTTTTATGTGCATTGAGGTCATTTTTTTGGAAGTGGGTTTTTAAGTGTTCTGGTGTCCTTTCGTTCGAAGCGCGATTTTAAGTGCTCTGGAGTCATTTCGTTGGAAGGGGGTTTTTAAGTGTTCTGGTGTCCTTTCATTGGAAGTGGTTTTTTAAGTGCTCTGGGGTCATATCGTTGGAAGTGGGTATTTAAGTGCTCTGGAGTCATTTCCTTGGAAGAAGCTTTTTAAGTGCTCTGGATTCATTTCGTTGGAAGCGGGTTTTTAGTGCTCTGGAGTAATTTAATTGGAAGTGGGTTTTTAAGTGCTCTGGTGTCCTTTCGCTGGAAGCGGGTTTTTAAGTGCTCTGGAGTAATTTCGATGGAAGTGGGTTTTTAAGTGCTCTGGAGTAATTTTGATGGAAGCGGGTTTTTAAGTGCTCTGGAGTCATTTTGTTGGAAGCGGGTTTTTAAGCGCTCTGGAGTCATTTCGTTCGAAGCTGTTTTCTAAGAGCTCTGATGTTATTGCGTTGGAAGTGGGTTTTAGAGTGCTCTGGAGTCATTTCGTTGGAAGCGGTATTTTAAGTGCTCTGGAGTCATTTCGTTGGAAGCGGGTTTTTACGTGCTGTGGATTCATTTCATTGGAAGGGGGTTTTTAACTGCTCCTGAGTAATTTTGTTTGAAGCAGGTTTTTAAATGTTCTGTTGTCCATTTTTTGGAAGCGGGGTTTTAGTGCTCTAGGGTCGCTTCCTTGGAAGCAGGTTTTTAAATGCTCTGTAGTCATTTCTTTGGAAGCGGGTTTTTATGTGCTCTGAAGTCATTTCGTTGGAAGCGAGATTTTATGTGCTCTGAGGACATTTCGTTGGAAGCTGGTTTTTAAGTGCTCTGTGGTCATTTCATTGGAAGCGGTTTTTTAAGTGCTCTGGAGTCATTTCGTTGGAAGTGGGTTTTTCAGTGCTCTGGAGTCATTTCGTTGGAAGCAGTTTTTTGAGTGCTCTGGAGTCATTTTGTTGGAAGCGGGTTTTTGAGTGCTCGGGCGTCATTTCGTTGGAAGCGGGTTTTTAAGTGCTCTGGGGTCATTTCATTGGAAGGGGGTTTTTAAGTGCTCTGGATTCATTTCGTTGAAATCGGGTTTTTAGTGCTGTGGAATCATTACTTTGGAAGCGGGTTTTTAAGTGATCTGGTGTCCTTCTGTTGGAAGCGGGTTTTAGAGTGCTCTGTAGTCATTTCTTTGGAAGCAGGTTCTTAAGTGCTCTGGAGTCATTTCGTTGGAAGCAGGTTTTAGAGTGCTCTGGAGTCATTTCTTTGGAAGCGCGTTTTTAAGTGCTCTGGAGTCAATTCGTTGGAAGACCTTTTTTAAGTATTCTCCTGTCCTTTCGTTGGAAACGGGTTTTTAAGTGCTCAGGGTTCATTTCGTTGGAAGCAGGTTTTTAAGTTCTCTGGATTCATTTCGTTGGAAGCGGGTTTTTAAGTGCTCTGGGGTCATTTCATTGGAAGCGGGTTTTTAAGTGCTCTGGAGTCATTTCCTTGGAAGCGGGTTTTAGAGTGCTCTGGAATGATTTCACTGGAAGCGTGTTTTTAAGTGATATGGAGTCATTTTGTTGGAAGCGCCTTTTTAAGTGCTCTGGAGTCATTTCGTTGGAAGTGCTTTTTTAAGTATTCTCCTGTCCTTTCGTTGGAAGCGTGTTTTTAAGTGCTCGGGGCTCATTTCGTTGGAAGCAGGTTTTTAAGTGCTCTCCATTCATTTAGTTGGAAGTGGGGATGTAAGTACTCTGGATTCATTTCGTTGGATACGGTTTTTTATGTGCTTTGAGGTCATTTTTTTTGGAAGCGGGTTTTTAAGTGTTCTGGTGTCATTTCGTTGGAATCAGGTTTTTAAGTGCTCTGGAGTCATTTTTTTGGAAGCGGGTTTTTAAGTGCTCTGGAGTCATTTCGTTGGAAGAGTGTTTTTAAGTGTTCTGGTGTCCCTTCGTTGTAAGTGGGTTTTTAAGTGCTATGGGCTTATATCGTTGGAAGTGGGTTTTTATGTTCTCTGGAGTAATTTCCTTGGAAGATATATTTTAAGTGCTCTGGCGTCATTTCGTTGAAGTCGGGTTTTTAGTGCTGTGGAATCATTACTTTGGAAGCGGGTTTTTAAGTGATCTGGTGTCCTTCTGTTGGAAGCGGGTTTTAGAGTGCTCTGTAGTCATTTCTTTGGAAAGTGGGTTTTTAAGTGCTCTGCAGTCATTTCGTTGGAAGCAGGTTTTAGAGTGCTCTGGAGTCATTTCATTGCGTTTTTAAGTGCTCTGGAGTCATTTAGATTTGGAAGCCCTTTTTTAAGTATTCTCCTGTCCTTTCGTTTGAAACGGGTTTTTAAGTGCTCAGGGTTCATTTCGTTGGAAGCAGGTTTTTAAGTTCTCTGGAGTCATTTCGTTGGAAGCGGGTTTTTAAGTGCTCTGGAGTCATTTTGTTGGAGGCGGGTTTTTAAGAGTTCTAGTATCCTTTCGTTGGAAGCAGATTTTTAAGTGCTCTGGAGTCATTTCGTTGGAAGCAGCTTTTTAAGTGCTTTGGATTCATTTCGTTGGAAGTGGGTTTTTAAGTGCTCCTGAGTAATTTTGTTTGAAGCAGGTTTTTAAATGCTCTGTAGTCTTTTCATTGGAAGCGGGTTTTTAGGTGCTCTGGAATAATTTCTTTGGAAGCAAGTTTTTAAGTGCTCTGGAGTCATTTCTTTAGAAGCAAGTTTTTAAGTGCTCTGGAGTCATTTCGTTGGATGCGGATTTTTAAGTGTTCTGGTGTCCTTTCTTTGGAAGCGGGTTTTTAAGTGCTCTGGGGTCATTTAGTTGGAAATGAGTTTGTAAGTGTTTAGTATCCTTTCACTGGAAGTGGGTTTTTAAGTGCTCTGGAGTCATTTCGTCGGAAGCGGGTTTTAGAGTGCTCTGGAATCATTTCTTTGGAAGCGCTTTTTTAAGTGCTCTGGAGTCATTTCGTTGGAAGCAGGATTTTAAGTGCTCTGGAGTCATATTGTTGGAAGCAATGTTTTAAGTGCTCTGGAGTCATTTCGTTGGACGCGGGTTTTTAAGTGCTCTGGAGTCATTTCGTTGGAAGTGGGGATGTAAGTACTATGGATTCATTTCGTTGGAAACGGTTTTTTATGTGCGTTGCGTCATTTTTTTGGAAGCTGGATTTTAAGTGCTCTGTGGTCATTTCATTGGAAGCAGTTTTTTAAGTGCTCTGGAGTCATTTCGTTGGAAGTGGGTTTTTCAGTGGTCTGGAGTCATTACGTGGAAGCGGTTTTTTAAGTGCTCTGGAGTCATTTCGTTGGAAGCCGGTTTTTGAGTGCTCTGGAGTCATTTCATTGGAAGCGGGTTTTTAAGTACTCTGGGGTCATTTCGTTGGTAGCGGGTTTTAGAGTACTCTGAAATCATTTCATTGGAAGCAGGTTTTTAAGTGATCTGGAGTCATTTCATTGGAAGCGCGTTTTTAAGAGCTCTGGAGTCATTTCGTTGGAAGCGCTTTTTTAAGTATTCTTTGTCCTTTCATTGGAAGCGGGTTTTTAAGTGCTCAGGGTTCATTTCGTTAGAAGCAGGTTTTTAAGTGCTCTGGATTCATTTCGTTGGAGGGGGGTTTTTAAGTGTTCTGGTGTCCTTTCGTTGGAAGTGGTTTTTTAAGTGCTCTGCGGTCATATCGTTGGATGTGGGTTTTTAAGTGCTCTGGAGTCAATTCCTAGGAAGAAGGTTTTTAAGTGCTCTGGAGTCATTTCGTTGGAAGCGGGTTTTTAAGTGCTCTGGAGTCATTTCATTGGAAGCGCATTTTTAAGTGCTCTGGAGTCATTTTTTTGAGAGCAGATTTTAAGTGCTGTGGAATCATTTCGTTGGAAGCGGGTTTTTAAGAGATCTGGTGTCCTTCTGTTGGAAGCGGGTTTTAGAGTGCTCTGGAGTCATTTCTTTGGAAGCGGGTTTTTAAGTGCTCTGGAGTCATTTCGTCTGAAGCTGTTTTTTAAGAGCTCTGGAGTCATTTTGTTGGAGGGGGGTGTTTAAATGTTCTACTATCCTTTCATTGGATACAGATTTTTAAGTGCTCTGGATTCATTTCGTAGGAAGCAGGTTTTTAAGTGCTCTGGAGTCATTTCGTTGGAAGCGAGTTTTTAAGTGCTCTGAAGTCATTTCGTTGGAAGCAGGTTTTTAAGTGCTCTGCAGTCATTTCGTTGGAAGAGGGTTTTAGAGTGCTCTGGAGTCATTTCGTTGGAAGCTGTTTTTTAAGTGCTCTGGAGTCATTTCGTTGGTGGCGGGTTATTAAGTGTTCTAGTATCCTTTCTTTCCAAGCGGGTTTTTAAGTGCTCTGTAGTCATTTCTTTGGAAGCAAGGTTTTAAGTGCTCTGGAGTCATTTCGTTGGACCCGGGTTTTTAAGTGTTCTGGTGTCCTTTCTTTGGAAGCGGGTTTTAGAGTGCTCTGGAGTCATTTCGTTGGAAGCGGTATTTTAAGTGCTCTGGAGTCATTTCGTTGGAAGAGGGTTTTTACGTGCTGTGGATTCATTTCGTTGGAAATGGGTTTTTAAGTGCTCCTGAGTAATTTTGTTTGAAGCAGGTTTTTAAATATTCTTTTGTCCATTTGTTGGAAGCGGGGTTTAAGTGTTCTAGGGTCGTTTCCTTGGAAGCAGGTTTTTAAATGCTCTGTAGTCATTTCGTTGGAAGCGTGTTTTTAAGAGCTCTGGGGTCATTTCGTTGGAAGCGGGTTTTTATGTGCTCTGAGGTCATTTCGTTGGAAGTGGGTTTTTCAGTGCTCTGGAGTTATTTCGTTGGATGCTGTTTTTTAAGTGCTTGGAGTCATTTCGTTCGAAGCGGGTTTTTGAGTGCTCTGGAGTCATTTTGTTGGAAGCGTTTTTTTGAGTGCTCTGGAGTCATTTCGTTGGAAGCGGGTTTTAAAGTACTCTGGGGTCATTTCGTTGGAAGCGGGTTTTAGAGTACTCTGAAATCATTTCATTGGAAGCAGGTTTCTAAGTGATCTGGAGCAATTTCGTTGGAAGCAGGTTTTTAATTGCTCTGCAGTCATTTCGTTGGAAGCGGTTTTTTAAGTGCTCTGGAGTCATTTCGTTGGATGCGGATTTTTAAGTGTTCTAGTATCCTTTCTTTGGAAGCGGGTTTTTAAGTGCTCTAGTGTCATTTCATTGGAAGCAGGTTTTTAAGTGCTCTGGTGTCCTTTCTTTGGGGCGGTTTTTAAGGGCTCTGGAGTCATTTCATTTGAAGCGAGTTTGTTAGTGTTTGGTATCCTTTCATTGGAAATGGGTTTTTCAGTGCTCTGGAGTCATTTCGTTGGAAGCAGTTTTTAAGTGCTCTGGATTCATTTCATTGGAAGCAGGTTTTAGAGTCCTCTGGAGTAATTTCGTTGGAAGCGGGTTTTTAATTGCTCTGGTCATTTTTAATTTCTTTGCTCTGTAGTCATTTCATTGGAAGCGGTTTTTAAGTGCTCTGAGTCATTTCTTTCTTTTTAAGTGCTCTGAGTCATTTTGTTCATTTCATTTTGTTGGATGCGGGTTTTAAGTGCTCTGGAGTCATTTCTTTGGACCGGGTTTTTAAGTGTTCTGGTGTCATTTCTTTGGAAGCGGGTTTTAGAGTGCTCTGGGTCATTTTGAGGCGGTATTTTGTTCTGGAGTCATTTTGTTGGAAATGGGTTTTAAGTGCTCTGAGTAATTTTTTTGAAGCAGGTTTTAAATATTCTTTTTCCATTTGTTGTTGGCGGGGTTTGGTGTTTTAAGTGTTTCTGGCAGGTTTTTTCTGTAGTCATTTCGTTGGCAGGTGTTTTAAGTGCTCTGGGGTCATTTCGTTAGGCGGGTTTTATGTGCTCTGAGGTCATTTCGTTGGAAGTGGGTTTTTAAGTGCTCTGGAGTCATTTTGTTGGAAGTTGTTTTTAGTCAGTGCGGGTTTTGAGTGTCATTTCATTTTTGATGCAGCGTTTTTAAGTGTTCTGGAGTCATTTCATTGGAAGCAGTTTTTACTCTGGGGTCATTTCTCGGGTTTTGTACTCTGAAATCATTTTTGGAAGCAGGTTTTTAAGTGATCTGGAGTCATTTCGTTGGAGCAGGTTTTTAAGTGTTCTGCAGGGTCATTCGTTGGAAGTGGGTTTTTAAGTGCTCTGGAGTCATTTCGTTGGATGCAGATTTTTAAGTGTTCTAGTATCCTTTTTTGAAGCGGGTTTTAAGTCTCTTGTGTCATTTCATTGGAAGCAGGTTTTTAAGTGCTCTGGTGTCCTTTCATTTCATTTCATTTGTTTGTTAGTGTTTGGTATCCGTTTTTAAGTGCTCTGTCATTTCTGAAGCAGTTTTCATTCTAGTCATTTCATTGGAAGCGGGTTTTAAGTGCTCTGTCATTTCTTTGGAATCTATTTTTTAAGTGCTCTGGAGTCATTTTTGTTGGAAGCGGGAGTTTTAGTCATTTTGTTGATCGGGTTTTTGAGTGTCCATTTCGTTGGAAGGTGGTTTTAAGTGCTCGTCTTTTGTTGGAAGCAGGTTTTAGAGTGCTCTGGAGTCATTTCTTTGGGCGGGTTTTAAGTGCTCTGAGTCAGTTGGAGCGGTTTTTAAGTTTGGAGTCATTTTGTTGGAAGTTGTTTTTAGAGTGCTCTGGAGTCATTTCTTTGGCTTTTTAAGTGCTCTGGAGTCATTTTTAAATGTTTTAAGTATTCTCCTTTCTTTTTTGGAAACAGGTTTTTAAGTGCTCTGTAGTCATTTCGTTGGAGGGGGTTTTAAGTGTTCTGGGGTCATATCGTTGGAAGTGGGTTTTTAAGTGCTCTGAAGTCATTTCATTGGAAGCGGTTTTTAAGTGCTCTGGAGTCATTTCTTTGGAAGGAGTCATTTCATTGGGGCGTTTTTAAGTGCTCTGGAGTCATTTCGTTGAAAGCGGGTTTTAAGTGCTTGGAATCATTTCGTTGGCGGTTTTTAAGTGATCTGGTGTCCTTTTTCAAGTTTTTCTGGTGTCCTTTCTTTGGAAGCGGGTTTTTAAGTGCTCTGGAGTCATTGTTTTTAAGAGCTCTGGAATCATTTTTTAAATGTTTAAATGTTCTATCCTTTCATTGGAAACAGATTTTTAAGTGCTCTGTAGTCATTTCGTTTTTTTAAGTGTGTCATTTCTGGCGGTTTTTAAGTGCTCTGGAGTCATTTCTTTGGAAGGAAGGTTTTAAGTGCTCGGGTTTTTAATTGCTTTGCGTGTTTTTAAGTGTGATTGGGCGAGTTTTAAATGTTTGGTATTTTAAGCGGGTTTTTAAGTGCTCTGGAGTCATTTTTTCGGGTTTTTAATTGCTGTGGGGTTTGCGGGTTTTTAATTGCTCTGGAGTCATTGGAAGCGGGTTTGTAAGTGGGGATTTTGTTAAGTACTATGGATTCAATTCGTTGGAAGCGGTTTTTTTGTGCGTTGAGGTCATTTTTTTTGGAAGTGGGTTTTTAAGTGTTCTGGTGTCCTTTCGTTGAAGAAGCTATTTTTAAGTGCTCTGGAGTCATTTTGTAGGAAGTGGGTTTTAAGTACTCTGGAGTCATTTCGTTGGAAGTGTGTTTTTAAGTGCTCTGGAGTCATTTCTTTGGAAGCAGGTTTTTAAGTGCTCTGAGTCAGTCAGTTTTTAAATGTTTGGTATCCTTTAAGCTGGAAGTGTGGTTTTAAGTGCTCTGCAGTTCTGTTAGGCGGGTTTTCATTCTTGGATTCATTTTTCGTTGGTAGGGAGGTTTTAAGTGCTCCTGAGTAATTTTGTTTGAAGCAAGTTTTTAATTGTTCTGTTGTCCATTCGTTGGAAGAGGGGTTTAAGTGCTCTAGGGTCGTTTCCTTGGAAGCAGGTTTTTAAATGCTCTGTATTCATTTCGTTCGAAGCGTGTTTTTAAGAGCTCTGGGGTCATTTCGTTGGAAGCGGGTTTTTATGTGCTCTGAGGTCATTTCGTTGGAAGTGGGTTTTTCAGTGCTCTGGAGTTATTTCGTTGGATGCTGTTTTTTAAGTGCTCTGGATTCATTTCGTTCAAAGCGGGTTTTTGAGTGCTCTGGAGTCATTTTGTTGGAAGCGTTTTTTTGAGTGCTCTGGAGTCATTTCGTTGGAAGCGGTTTTTAAGTACTCTGGGGTCATTTCGTTGGAAGCGGGTTTTAGAGTACTCTGAAATCATTTCATTGGAAGCAGGTTTCTAAGTGATCTGGAGTAATTTCGTTGGAAGCAGGTTTTTAATTGCTCTGCAGTCATTTCGTTGGAAGCGGTTTTTTAAGTGCTCTGGAGTCATTTCGTTGGATGCGGATTTTTAAGTGTTCTAGTATCCTTTCTTTGGAAGCGGGTTTTTAAGTGCTCTAGAGTCATTTCATTGGAAGCAGGTTTTTAAGTGCTCTGGTGTCCTTTCTTTGGGGCGGTTTTTAATTGCTCTGGAGTCATTTCATTTGAAGCGAGTTTGTTAGTGTTTGGTATCCTTTCGTTGGAAATGGGTTTTTCAGTGCTCTGGAGTCATTTCGTTGGAAGCAGTTTTTTAAGTGCTCTGGATTCATTTCGTTGGAAGCAGGTTTTAGAGTCCTCTGGAGTAATTTCGTTGGAAGCGGGTTTTTAATTGCTGTGGAGTCATTTCGTTGGAAGCGGTTTCTTAAGTGCTCTGGAGTCATTTCATTGGGGCGCACAGCTTGTCTGTAAAAGCTCTCTGCGCGCGGCAGGAGTTCGGCTGTGATGGCGGCAGAGATTTTCCAGGGAGAGACTGGGTGACCTGCGATCAGATCCGCAACCCTGCTTCCTCGTGGGGTCCCCCCGCGACTAGGACTCCCAGTCTCAGGTACCCTTGTGCCCACGGATCAGCCTGGGAAAGTGGCTGCGACCCGCCTGCTTGCGGCTCCAGCCCGGAGACCCAAAGCCCGCGTTACCCGGGATTTCTTCGGGTTCTGGCTGGGTAACCGTGAGTGGACCCGACCGATTCCCACGCCCGTGGGAGCCTCCCCTCACCTGGGAAACCCGATCGATGTAGTTTCAGGGCCCGGAGTTCAGTCTCCTGGCCTCTGCCCGGAAAGTGCTGCCCTGCTGCTCAGACGTGCTGTTTTCCCAGCGCCGCCATCTTGGCTCCCCTGGATACGGTTTTTTATGTGCGTTGAGGTCATTTTTTTTGGAAGCGGGTTTTTAAGTGTTCTGGTGTCCTTTCGTTGGAAGCGGGTTTTTAAGTGCTCTGGAGTCATTTTGTTGGAAGCGGGTTTTTAAGTGCTCTGGAGTCATTTCGTTGGAAGAGGGTTTTTAAGTGTTCTGGTGTCCTTTCGTTGTAAGTGGGTTTTTAAGTGCTATGGGCTCATATCGTTGGAAGCCCTTTTTTAAGTATTCTCCTGTCCTTTCGTTGGAAACAGGTTTTTAAGTGCTCAGGGCTCATTTCGTTGGAAGCAGGTTTTTAAGTTCTCTGGAGTCATTTCGTTTGAAGGGGTATTTTAAGTGCTCTGGAGTCATTTCGTTGGAAGCGGGTTTTTACGTGCTTTGGATTCATTTCGTTGGAAGGGGGTTTTTAAGTGCTCCTGAGTAATTTTGTTTGAAGCAGGTTTTTAAATGCTCTGTAGTCTTTTCATTGGAAGCGGGTTTTTAGGTGCTCTGGAGTAATTTCTTTGGAAGCAAGTTTTTAAGTGCTCTGGAGTCATTTCGTTGGACGCGGGTTTTTAAGTGTTCTGGTGTCCTTTCTTTGGAAGCGGGTTTTTAAGTGCTCTGGAGTCATTTCCTTGGAAGCGGGTTTTTAAGTGCTCTGGATTCATTTTGTTGGAAGCGGGTTTTTAAGTGCTCTGGAGTCATTTCGATGGAAGCATTTTTTTAATTGCTGTGGAGTGATTTCGTTTTAAGCGGGTTTTTAAGTGTTCTGGAGTCATTTCATTGTAAGCGGGTTTTTAATTGTTCTAGGATCCTTTCTTTGGAAGCGGGTTCTTAAGTGCTCTAAAGTCATTTCGTTGGAAGCTAGTATTTATGTGTTTGGTGTCCTTTCATTGGAAGTGGGTTTTTAAGTATTCTGGTATCCTTTTCGTTTTGGGCGGGTTTTAGTGCTCTGGAGTCATATCGTTGGAAGCGGGTTTGTAAGTGCTCTGGAGTCATTTCGTTGGAAGTGGGGATGTAAGTACTCTGGATTCATTTCATTAGAAATGGTTTTTTATGTGCGTTGAGGTCATTTTTTGGAAGTGGGTTTTTAAGTGTTCTGGTGTCCTTTTGTTCGAAGCGGGATTTTAAGTGCTCTGGAGTCATTTCGTTGGAAGGGGATTTTTAAGTGTTCTGGTGTCCTTTCATTGGAAGTGGTTTTTTAAGTGCTCTGGGGTCATATCGTTGGAAGCGGGTTTTTACTGCTCTGGAGTCATTTCATTGGAAGTGGGTTTTTAAGTGCTCTGGTGTCCTTTCGCTGGAAGCGGGTTTTTAAGTGCTCTGGAGTAATTTCGATGGAAGTGGGTTTTTAATTGCTCTGGAGTAATTTTGATGGAAGCGGGTTTTTAAGTGCTCTGGAGTCATTTTGTTGGAAGCGGGTTTTTAAGCGCTCTGGAGTCATTTCGTTCGAAGCTGTTTTCTAAGAGCTCTGGTGTTATTGCGTTGGAGGTGGGTTTTAGAGTGCTCTGGAGTCATTTCGTTGGAAGCGGTATTTTAAGTGCTCTGGAGTCATTTCGTTGGAAGCGGGTTTTTACGTGCTGTGGATTCATTTCATTGGAAGGGGGTTTTTAAGTGCTCCTGAGTAATTTTGTTTGAAGCAGGTTTTTAAATGTTCTGTTGTCCATTTGTTGGAAGCGGGGTTTTAGTGCTCTAGCGTCGCTTCCTTGGAAGCAGGTTTTTAAATGCTCTGTAGTCATTTCTTTGGAAGCGGCTTTGTATGTGCTCTGAAGTCATTTCGTTGGAAGCGAGTTTTTATGTGCTCTGAGGACATTTCGTTGGAAGCTGGTTTTTAAGTGCTCTGTGGTCATTTCATTGGAAGCGGTTTTTTAAGTGCTCTGGAGTCATTTCGTTGGAAGCAGTTTTTTGAGTGCTCTGGAGTCATTTTGTTGGAAGCGGGTTTTTGAGTGCTCAGGCGTCATTTCGTTGGAAGCGGGTTTTTAAGTGCTCTGGGGTCATTTCATTGAAAGCGGGTTTTTAAGTGCTCTGGAGTCATTTCGTTGAAATCGGGTTTTTAGTGCTGTGGAATCATTACTTTGGAAGCGGGTTTTTAAGTGATCTGGTGTCCTTCTGTTGGAAGCGGGTTTTAGAGTGCTCTGTAGTCATTTCTTTGGAAGCGGGTTCTTAAGTGCTCTGGAGTCATTTCGTTGGAAGCAGGTTTTAGAGTGCTCTGGAGTCATTTCTTTGGAAGCGCGTTTTTAAGTGCTCTGGAGTCATTTCGTTGGAAGCCCTTTTTTAAGTATTCTCCTGTCCTTTCGTTGGAAACGGGTTTTTAAGTGCTCAGGGTTCATTTCGTTGGAAGCAGGTTTTTAAGTTCTCTGGAGTCATTTCGTTGGAAGCGGGTTTTTAAGTGCTCTGGGGTCATTTCATTGGAAGCGGGTTTTTAAGTGCTCTGGAGTCATTTCCTTGGAAGCGGGTTTTAGAGTGCTCTGGAATCATTTCACTGGAAGCGTGTTTTTAAGTGATATGGAGTCATTTTGTTGGAAGCGCGTTTTTAAGTGCTCTGGAGTCATTTCGTTGGAAGTGCTTTTTTAAGTATTCTCCTGTCCTTTCGTTGGAAGCGGGTTTTTAAGTGCTCGGGGCTCATTTCGTTGGAAGCAGGTTTTTAAGTGCTCTCCATTCATTTAGTTGGAAGTGGGGATGTAAGTACTCTGGATTCATTTCGTTGGATACGGTTTTTTATGTGCGTTGAGGTCATTTTTTTTGGAAGCGGGTTTTTAAGTGTTCTGGTGTCCTTTCGTTGGAAGCAGGTTTTTAAGTGCTCTGGAGTCATTTTTTTGGAAGCGGGTTTTTAAGTGCTCTGGAGTCATTTCGTTGGAAGAGGGTTTTTAAGTGTTCTGGTGTCCCTTCGTTGTAAGTGGGTTTTTAAGTGCTATGGGCTCATATCGTTGGAAGTGGGTTTTTAAGTGCTCTGGAGTAATTTCCTTGGAAGAAGTTTTTTAAGTGCTCTGGAGTCATTTCGTTGAAGTCGGGTTTTTAGTGCTGTGGAATCATTACTTTGGAAGCGGGTTTTTAAGTGATCTGGTGTCCTTCTGTTGGAAGCGGGTTTTAGAGTGCTCTGTAGTCATTTCTTTGGAAGCGGGTTTTTAAGTGCTCTGCAGTCATTTCGTTGGAAGCAGGTTTTAGAGTGCTCTGGAGTCATTTCGTTGGAAGCGCGTTTTTAAGTGCTCTGGACTCATTTCGTTGGAAGCCCTTTTTAAAGTATTCTCCTGTCCTTTCGTTGGAAACGGGTTTTTAAGTGCTCACGGTTCATTTCGTTGGAAGCTGGTTTTTAAGTTCTCTGGAGTCATTTCGTTGGAAGCGGGTTTTTAAGTGCTCTGGAGTCATTTTGTTGGAGGCGGGTTTTTAAGAGTTCTAGTATCCTTTGTTTGGAAGCAGATTTTTAAGTGCTCTGGAGTCATTTCGTTGGAAGCGGGTTTTTAAGTGTTCTGGAGTCATTTCTTTGGAAGCGGTTTTTAAAGTGCTCTAGAGTCATTTAGTTGGAAGCGGTATTTTAAGTGCTCTGGAGTCATTTCGTTGGAAGCTGGTTTTTAAGTGATTTGGATTCATTTCGTTGGAAGAGGGTTTTTAAGTGCTCCTGAGTAATTTTGTTTGAAGCAGGTTTTTAAATGCTCTGCAGTCTTTTCATTGGAAGCGGGTTTTTAGGTGCTCTGGAATAATTTCTTTGGAAGCAAGTTTTTAAGTGCTCTGGAGTCATTTCTTTGGACGCGGGTTTTTAAGTGTTCTGGTGTCCTTTCTTTGGAAGCGGGTTTTTAAGTGCTCTGGAATCATTTAGTTGGAAATGAGTTTGTAAGTGTTTAGTATCCTTTCGTTGGAAGTGGGTTTTTAAGTGCTCTGGAGTCATTTCGTTGGACGCGGGTTTTTAAGTGCTCTGGAGTCATTTCGTTGGAAGTGGGGACGTAAGTACTATGGATTCATTTCGTTGGAAACGGTTTTTTATGTGCGTTGAGGTCATTTTTTTGGAAGTGGATTTTTAAGTATTCTGGTGTCCTTTCGTTGGAAGCAGATTTTTAAGTGCTCTGGAGTCATTTCGTTGGAAGCAGGTTTTTAAGTGCTCTGCAATCATTTCGTTGGAAGAGGGTTTTAGAGTGCTCTGGAGTCATTTCGTTGGAAGCTGTTTTTTAAGTGCTCTGGAGTCATTTCGTTGGTGGCGGGTTATTAAGTGTTCTAGTATCCTTTCTTTCCAAGCGGGTTTTTAAGTGCTCTGGAGTAATTTCTTTGGAAGCAAGGTTTTAAGTGCTCTGGAGTCATTTCGTTGGACCCAGGTTTTTAAGTGTTCTGGTGTCCTTTCTTTGGAAGCGAGTTTTAGAGTGCTCTGGAGTCATTTCGTTGGAAGCGGTATTTTAAGTGCTCTGGAGTCATTTCGTTGGAAGCGGTTTTTTACGTGCTGTGGATTCATTTCGTTGGAAGGGGGTTTTTAAGTCCTCCTGAGTAATTTTGTTTGAAGCAGGTTTTTAAATATTCTTTTGTCCATTTGTTGGAAGCGGGGTTTAAGTGTTCTATGGTCGTTTCCTTGGAAGCAGGTTTTTAAATGCTCTGTAGTCATTTCGTTGGAAGCGTGTTTTTAAGAGCTTTCGGGTCATTTCGTTGGAAGCGGGTTTTTATGTGCTCTGAGGTCAATTCGTTGGAAGTGGGTTTTTCAGTGCTCTGGAGTTATTTCGTTGGATGCTGTTTTTAGTGCTTCGTTGGATGCTGTTTTTAAGTGCTCTGGAGTCATTTGTTGAAGCGGGTTTTGAGTGCTCTGGAGTCATTTTGTTGGAAGCGTTTTTGAGTGCTCTGGAGTCATTTCGTTTAGGCGGGTTTTTAAGTACTCTGGGGTCATTTCGTTTGGAAGCAGGTTTTTAAGTACTCTGAAATCATTTCATTGAAGCTCTGGTTTCTAAGTGCTCTGGAGTAATTTCGTTGGAAGCAGATTTTTTTAATTGCTCTCCTTTCAGTCATTTAATTGTCTGGAAGCGGTTTTTAAGTGCTCTGGAGTCATTTAGTTGGATGCGGATTTTAAGTGTTCTAGTATCCTTTCTTTGGAGCGGGTTTTTAAGTGCTCTAGAGTCATTTCATTGGAAGCAGCTTTTTAAGTGCTCTGGTGTCCTTTCTTTGGGGAGGTTTTTAAGTGCTCTGGAGTCATTTCATTTGAAGCGAGTTTGTTAGTGTTTGGTATCCTTTCGTTGGAAATGGGATTTTCAGTGCTCTGGAGTCATTTCGTTGGATGCGGAGTTTTAAGTGTTCTAGTATCCTTTCTTTTAGGCGGGTTCTTAAGTGCTCTAAAGTCATTTCATTTGGAAGCTAGTATTTATGTGATCTGGTGTCCTTTCATTGGAAGTGGGTTTTTAAGTGTTCTGGTATCCTTTCGTATGGAAGCGGTTTTTTAAGTGCTCTGGAGTCATTTCGTTAGAAGGGGGTTTTTAAGTGTTCTGGTATCCTTTCTTTGGAAGCGGGTTTTTAAGTGCTCAGGGTTCATTTCGTTGGAAGCAGGATTTTAAATGCTCTGGATTCATTTCGTTGAAAGCGGGTTTTAGAGTGCTCTGGACTAATTTCGTTGGAAGCTGGTTTTTAATTGCTCTGGAGTCATTTCGTTGGAAGCGGTTTTTTAATTGTTCTGGAGTCATTTCGCTGGAGGGGGTTTTTTAAGTGTTCTGGTGTCCTTTCGTTGGAAGTGGTTTTTTAAGTGCTCTGGGGTCATATCGTTGGAAGTGGGTTTTTAAGTGCTCTGGAGTCAATTCCTTGGAAGGAGGTTTTTAAGTGCTCTGGAGTCATTTCTTTGGAAGAGCGTTTTTAAGTGCTCTGGAGTCATTTTGTTGGAAGCTGTTTTTTAAGTGCTCTGGAGTCATTTCATTGGAAGCACTTTTTTAAGTTTTCTCCTGTCCTTTCGTTGGAAGCGGGTTTTTAAGTGCTCAGGGTTCATTTCGTCGGAAGCAGGTTTTTAAGTGCTCTGGATTCATTTCGTTGGAGGGGGGTTTTTAAGTGTTCTGGGGTCATATCGTTGGAAGTGGGTTTTTAAGTGCTCTGGAGAAAATTCCTTGGAAGAAGGTTTTTAAGTGCTCTTGAGTCATTTCGTTGGAAGCGGGTTTTTAAGTGCTCTGGAGTAATTTCATTGGAAGCGCGTTTTTAAGTGCTCTGGAGTCATTTCGTTGAAAGCGGGTTTTAAGTGCTGTGGAATCATTTCGTTGGAAGCGGGTTTTTAAGTGATCTGGTGTCCTTCTGTTGGAAGCGTGTTTTAGAGTGCTCTGGAATCATTTCTTTGGAAGCGGGTTTTTAAGTGCTCTGGAGTCATTTCGTTGGAAGCTGTTTTTTAAGAACTCTGGAGTCATTTCTTTGGAGGTGGGTGTTTAAATGTTCTAGTATCCTTTCATTGGAAACAGATTTTTAAGTGCTCTGGAGTCATTTCGTTGGAAGCGAGTTTTTAAGTGCTCTGAATTCATTTCATTGGAAGCAGTTTTTAAGTGCTCTGGAGTCATTTCTTTGGAAGCAAGGTTTTAAGTGCTCTGGAGTCATTTCGTTGGACGCGGGTTTTTCAAGTTTTCTGGTGTCCTTTCTTTGGAAGCGTGTTTTTAAGTGCTCTGGAGTCATTTCGTTGGAAGCGAGTTTTTAAGTGTTTGTTATCCTTTCGCTGGAAGTGGGTTTTTAAGTGCTCTGGAGTAATTTTGTTGGAAGCGGGTTTATAATTGCTGTGGAGTGATTTCGTTTTAAGCGGGTTTTTGAATGCTCTGGAGTCATTTCGTTGTAAGCGGGTTTTTAATTTTTCTGGGATCCTTTCGTTGGAAGCAGGTTCTTAAGTGCTCTAAAGTCATTTCGTTAGAAGCTAGTATTTATGTGTTCTGGTGTCCTTTCATTGGAAGTGGGTTTTTAAGTGTTCTGCTATCCTTTCGTTTGCAAGCGGGTTTTTAAATGCTCTGGAGTCATTTCGTTGGAAGTGGGTTTTTCAGTGCTCTGGAGTCATTTCTTTGGAAGCGGTATTTTAAGTGCTCTGGAGTCATTTCTTTGGAAGCGGGTTTTTACGTGCTGTGGCGTCATTTCGTTGGTAGGGGGTTTTTAAGTGCTGCTGAGTAATTTTTTTGAAGCAAGTTTTTAATTGTTCTGTTGTACATTCATTGGAAGCGGGGTTTAAGTGCTCTAGGGTCGTTTCCTTGGAAGCAGATTTTTAAATGCTCTGTAGTCATTTCTTTTGAAGCATGTTTTTAAGTGCTCTGGAGTCATTTCGTTGGAAGTGGGTTTTTCAGTGCTCTGGTGTCATAACGTGGAAGCTGTTTTTTAAGTGCTCTGGAGTCATTTCGTTGGAAGCCGGTTTTTGAGTGCTCTGGAGTCATTTTGTTGGAAGCGTTTTTTTGTGTGCTCTGGAGTCATTTCGTTGGAAGCGGGTTTTTAAGTACTCTGGGGTCATTTCGTTGGAAGCTGTTTTTTAAGTGCTCTGGAGTCATTTCGTTGGATGTGGATTTTTAAGTGTTCTAGTATCCTTTCGTTGGAAGTGGGTTTTTAAGTGCTCTGGAGTCATTTCATTGGAAGCGGGTTTTTAAGTGCTCTGGAGTAATTTCTTTGGAAGCAAGGTCTTAATTGCTCTGGAGTCATTTCGTTGGATGCGGGTTTTTAAGTGCTCTGGTGTCCTTCCTTAGGGGTGGGTTTTTAAGTGCTCTGGGGTCATTTCGTTTGAAGCGAGTTTGTTAGTGTTTGGTATCCTTTCGTTGGAATTGGGTTTTTAATTGCTCTGGAGTAATTTTGTTGGAAGCGCGTTTTTGAGAGCTCTGGAGTCATTTCGTTGGAAGCGCTTTTTTAATTATTCTCCTGTCCTTTCCTTGGAAGCGGGTTTTTAAGTGCTCAGGGTTCATTTCGTTGGAAGCAGGTTTTTAAGTGCTCTGGATTCATTTCGTTGGAAGTGGGTTTTAGAGTGCTCTGGAGTAATTTCTTTGGAAGCGGGTTTTTAATTGCTCTGGAGTCATTTCGTTTGAAGCAGGTTTTTAAGTGCTCTGGAGTCATTTTGTTGGAAGTTGTTTTTAGAGTGCTCTGGAGTCATTTCTTTGGAAGTGCTTTTTTAAGTGCTCTGGAGTCATTTCATTGGAAGCGCTTTTTTAAGTATTCTCCTGTCCTTTCGTTGGGTCGGGTTTTTAAGTGCTCAAGGTTCATTTCGTTGGAAGCAGTTTTTAAGTGCTCTGGATTCATTTCTTTGTTGGGGGGTTTTTAAGTGTTCTGGTGTCCTTTCGTTGGAAGTGGTTTTTTAAGTGCTCTGCGGTCATATCGTTGGAAGTGGGTTTTTAAGTGCTCTGGAGTCAATTCCTTGGAAGCTGTTTTTTAAGTGCTCTGGAGTCATTATGTTGGAAGCGGGTTTTTGAGTGCTGTGTAATCATTTCGTTGGAAGTGGGTTTTTAAGTGATCTGGGGTCCTTCTGTTGGAAGTGAGTTTTAGAGTGCTCTGGACTCATTTCTTTGGAAGCGGATTTTTAAGTGCTCTGGAGTCATTTGGTTGGAAGCTGTTTTTTAAGGGCTCTGGAGTCATTTCGATGGAGGGGGGTGTTTAAATGTTCTACTATCCTTTCATTGTTAACGGATATTTAAGTGCTCTGGAGTCATTTCGTAGGAAGCGGGTTTTTAAGTGCTCTGGAGTCATTTCCTTGGAAGCGGGTTTTAGAGTGCTCTGGAGTCATTTCGTTGGAAGCGGTATTTTAAGTACTCTGGAGTCATTTAGATTTGGCGGGTTTTTACGTGCTGTGGCTTCATTTCGTTGGAAGGGGGTTTTTAAGTGCTCCTGAGTAATTTTGTTTGAAGCAGGTTTTTAAATATTCTGTTGTCCATTTGTTGGATGCGGGGTTTAAGTGCTCTACGGTCGTTTCCTTGGAAGCAGGTTTTTAAATGTTCTGTAGTCATTTCGTTGGAAGCGTGTTTTTAAGTGCTCTGGGGTCATTTCGTTGGAAGCGGGTTTTTATGTGCTCTGAGGTCATTTCATTGGAAGTGGGTTTTTCAGTTCTCTGGAGTAATTTCGTTGGAAGCTGTTTTTTAAGTGCTCTGGAGTCATTATGTTGGAAGCGGGTTTTTGAGTGCTCTGGAGTCATTTTGTTGGAAGCGTTTTTTTGAGTACTCTGAAATCATTTCATTGGAAGCAGGTTTCTAAGTGATCTGGAGTAATTTCGTTGGAAGCGGGTTTTTAATTGCTCTGGAATCCTTTCATTGGAAGCTGTTTTTTAAGTGCTCTGGAGTCATTTCGTTGGAAGCGCGTTTTTAAGTGCTCTGGAGTAATTTCTTTGGAAGCAAGGTCTTAATTGCTCTGGAGTCATTTAGATTTGGACCTTGGGTTTTTAAGTGCTCTGGTGTCCTTTCTTAGGGGCGGGTTTTTAAGTCCTCTGGAGTCATTTCGTTTGAAGCGAGTTTGTTAGTGTTTGGTATCCTTTCTTGGAATTGGGTTTTTAAGTGCTCTGGAGTCATTTCATTGGAAGCGGGTTTTTAAGTGCTCTGGAGTAATTTCTTTGGAAGCAAGGTCTTAATTGCTCTGGAGTCATTTCGTTGGACGCGGGTTTTTAAGTGCTCTGGTGTCCTTTCTTAGCGGCGGGTTTTTAAGTGCTCTGGAGTCATTTCGTTTGAAGCGAGTTTGTTAGTGTTTGGTATCCTTTCGTTGGAATTGGGTTTTTAAGTGCTCTGGAGTCATTTCGTTGGAAGTGGGTTTTTCAGTGCTCTGGAGTCATTTCTTTGGAGGCGGTATTTTAAGTGCTCTGGAGTCATTTCTTTGGAAGCGGGTTTTTACGTGCTGTGGAGTCATTTCGTTGGTAGGGGGTTTTTAAGTGCTGCTGAGTAATTTTTTTGAAGCAAGTTTTTAATTGTTCTGTTGTCCATTCATTGGAAGCGGGGTTTAAGTGCTCTAGGGTCGTTTCCTTGGAAGCAGATTTTTAAATGCTCTGTAGTCATTTCGTTTGAAGCGTGTTTTTAAGTGCTCTGGGGTCATTTCGTTTTGAGCGGGTTTTATGTGCTCTGAGGTCATTTCGTTTGGAAGCTGGATTTTTAAGTGCTCGGTGGTCATTTCATTGAAGCGGTTTTTAAGTGCTCTGGAGTCATTTGGTTGGAAGCCGGTTTTTGAGTGCTCTGGAGTCATTTTGTTGGAAGCGTTTTTTTGTGTGCTCTGGAGTCATTTCGTTGGAAGCGGGTTTTTAAGTACTCTGGGGTCATTTCGTTGGAAGCGGATTTTAGAGTACTCTGAAATCATTTCATTGGAAGTAGGTTTTTAAGTGATCTGGAGTCATTTCGTTGGAAGCGCGTTTTTAAGAGCTCTGGAGTCATTTCGTTGGAAGCGTTTTTTAATTATTCTCCTGTCCTTTCCTTGGAAGCGGGTTTTTAAGTGCTCAGGGTTCATTTCGTTGGAAGCAGGTTTTTAAGTGCTCTGGATTCATTTCGTTGGAAGCGGGTTTTAGAGTGCTCTGGAGTAATTTATTTGGAAGCGGGTTTTTAATTGCTCTGGAGTAATTTCGTTTGAAGCAGGTTTTTAAGTGCTCTGGAGTCATTTTATTGGAAGTTGTTTTGAGAGTGCTCTGGAGTCATTTCTTTGGAAGTGCTTTTTTAAGTGCTCTGGAGTCATTTCGTTGGAAGCGCGTTTTTAAGAGCTCTGGAGTCATTTCGTTGGAAGCGCTTTTTTAAGTATTCTCCTGTCCTTTCGTTGGAAGCGGGTTTTTAAGTGCTCAGGGTTCATTTCATTGGAAGCAGGTTTTTAAGTGCTCTGGATTCATTTCTTTGTTGGGGGGTTTTTAAGTGTTCTGGTGTCCTTTCGTTGGAAGTGGTTTTTTAAGTGCTCTGCGGTCATATCGTTGGAAGTGGGTTTTTAAGTGCTCTGGAGTCAATTCCTTGGAAGAAGTTTTTTAAGTGCTCTGGAGTCATTTCGTTGGAAGCGGGTTTTTAAGTGTTCTGGAGTCATTTCATTGGAAGAGCATTTTTAAGTGCTCTGGAGTCATTTTGTTGAAAGCGGATTTTAAGTGCTGTGTAATCATTTCGTTGGAAGCGGGTTTTTATGTGCTCTGAGGTCATTTCATTGGAAGTGGGTTTTTCAGTGCTCTGGAGTAATTTCGTTGGAAGCTGTTTTTTAAGTGCTCTGGAGTCATTATGTTGGAAGCGGGTTTTTGAGTGCTGTGTAATCATTTCGTTGGAAGTGGGTTTTTAAGTGATCTGGGGTCCTTCTGTTGGAAGCGAGTTTTAGAGTGCTCTGGACTCATTTCTTTGGAAGCGGATTTTTAAGTGCTCTGAAATTATTTCTATGGAAGCAGGTTTCTAAGTGATCTGGAGTAATTTCGTTGGAAGCGGGTTTTTAATTGCTCTGGAATCATTTTGTTGGAAGCTGTTTTTTAAGTGCTCTGGAGTCATTTCGTAGGAAGCGGGTTTTTAAGTGCTCTGGAGCATTTCCTTGGAAGCGGGTTTTAGAGTGCTCTGGAGTCATTTCGTTGGAAGCGGTATTTTAAGTACTCTGGAGTCATTTTGTTGGAAGCGGGTTTTTACGTGCTGTGGATTCATTTCGTTGGTAGTGGGTTTTTAAGTGCTGCTGAGTAATTTTTTTGAAGCAAGTTTTTAATTGTTCTGTTGACCATTCATTGGAAGCGGGGTTTAAGTGCTCTAGGGTCGTTTCCTTGGAAGCAGATTTTTAAATGCTCTGTAGTCATTTCGTTTGAAGCGTGTTTTTAAGTGCTCTGGGGTCATTTTGTTGGAAGCGGGTTTTGATGTGCTCTGAGGTCATTTCGTTGGAAGCTGGATTTTAAGTGCTCGGTGGTCATTTCATTGGAAGCTGTTTTTTAAGTGCTCTGGAGTCATTTCGTTGGAAGTGGGTTTTTCAGTGCTCTGGAGTCATAACGTGGAAGCGGTTTTTTAAGTGCTCTGGAGTCATTTCGTTGGAAGCCGGTTTTTGAGTGCTCTGGAGTCATTTTGTTGGAAGCGTTTTTTTGTATGCTCTGGAGTCATTTCGTTGGAAGCGGGTTTTTAAGTACTCTGGGGTCATTTCGTTAGAAGCGGATTTTAGAGTACTCTGAAATCATTTCATTGGAAGCAGGTTTTTAAGTGATCTGGAGTCATTTCGTTGGAAGCGCGTTTTTAAGAGCTCTGGAGTCATTTCGTTGGAAGCGCTTTTTTAATTATTCTCCTGTCCTTTCCTTGGAAGCGGGTTTTTAAGTGCTCAGGGTTCATTTCGTTGGAAGCAGGTTTTTAAGTGCTCTGGATTCATTTCGTTGGAAGCGGGTTTTAGAGTGCTCTGGAGTAATTTCTTTGGAAGCGGGTTTTTAATTGCTCTGGAGTCATTTTGTTGGAAGTTGTTTTTAGAGTGCTCTGGAGTCATTTCTTTGGAAGTGCTTTTTTAAGTGCTCTGGAGTCATTTCATTGGAAGCTCTTTTTTAAGTATTCTCCTGTCCTTTCGTTGGAAGCGGGTTTTTAAGTGCTCTGGGGTCATTTCGTTGGAAGCGGGTTTTTATGTGCTCTGAGGTCATTTCATTGGAAGTGGGTTTTTCAGTGCTCTGGAGTAATTTCGTTGGAAGCTGTTTTTTAAGTGCTCTGGAGTCATTATGTTGGAAGCGGGTTTTTGAGTGCTGTGTAATCATTTCGTTGGAAGTGGGTTTTTAAGTGATCTGGGGTCCTTCTGTTGGAAGCGAGTTTTAGAGTGCCCTGGACTCATTTCTTTGGAAGCGGATTTTTAAGTGCTCTGAAATCATTTCATTGGAAGCAGGTTTCTAAGTGATCTGGAGTAATTTCGTTGGAAGCGGGTTTTTAATTGCTCTGGAATCATTTCGTTGGAAGCTGTTTTTTAAGTGCTCTGGAGTCATTTCGTTGGAAGCGGGTTTTTAAGTGCTCTGGAGTAATTTCTTTGGAAGCAAGGTCTTAATTGCTCTGGAGTCATTTCGTTGGACGCGGGTTTTTAAGTGCTCTGGTGTCCTTTCTTAGGGGCGGGTTTTTAAGTGCTCTGGAGTCATTTCGTTTGAAGCGAGTTTGTTAGTGTTTGGTATCCTTTCTTGGAATTGGGTTTTTAAGTGCTCTGGAGTCATTTCATTGGAAGCGGGTTTTTAAGTGCTCTGGAGTAATTTCTTTGGAAGCAAGGTCTTAATTGCTCTGGAGTCATTTCGTTGGACGCGGGTTTTTAAGTGCTCTGGTGTCCTTTCTTAGCGGAGGGTTTTTAAGTGCTCTGGAGTCATTTCATTTGAAGCGAGTTTGTTAGTGCTTGGTATCCTTTCGTTGGAATTGGGTTTTTAAGTGCTCTGGAGTCATTTCGTTGGAAGTGGGTTTTTCAGTGCTCTGGAGTCATTTCTTTGGAAGCGGTATTTTAAGTGCTCTGGAGTCATTTCTTTGGAAGCGGGTTTTTACGTGCTGTGGAGTCATTTCGTTGGTAGGGGGTTTTTAAGTGCTGCTGAGTAATTTTTTTGAAGCAAGTTTTTAATTGTTCTGTTGTCCATTCATTGGAAGCGGGGTTTAAGTGCTCTAAGGTCGTTTCCTTGGAAGCAGATTTTTAAATGCTCTGTAGTCATTTCGTTTGAAGCGTGTTTTTATGTGCTCTGAGGTCATTTCGTTGGAAGCTGGATTTTAAGTGCTCGGTGGTCATTTCATTGGAAGCGGTTTTTTAAGTGCTCTGGAGTCATTTCGTTGGAAGTGGGTTTTTCAGTGCTCTGGTGTCATAACGTGGAAGCGGTTTTTTAAGTGCTCTGGAGTCATTTCGTTGGAAGCCGCTTTTTGAGTGCTCTGGAGTCATTTTGTTGGAAGCGTTTTTTTGTGTGCTCTGGAGTCATTTCGTTGGAAGCGGGTTTTAGAGTACTCTGAAATCATTTCATTGGAAGTAGGTTTTTAAGTGATCTGGAGTCATTTCGTTGGAAGCGCGTTTTTGAGAGCTCTGGAGTCATTTCGTTGGAAGCGCTTTTTTAATTATTCTCCTGTCCTTTCCTTGGAAGCGGGTTTTTAAGTGCTCAGGGTTCATTTCGTTGGAAGCAGGTTTTTAAGTGCTCTGGATTCATTTCGTTGGAAGCGGGTTTTAGAGTGCTCTGGAGTAATTTCTTTGGAAGCGGGTTTTTAATTGCTCTGGAGTCATTTCGTTTGAAGCAGGTTTTTAAGTGCTCTGGAGTCATTTTGTTGGAAGTTGTTTTTAGAGTGCTCTGGAGTCATTTCTTTGGAAGTGCTTTTTTAAGTGCTCTGGAGTCATTTCATTGGAAGCGCTTTTTTAAGTATTCTCCTGTCCTTTCGTTGGAAGCGGGTTTTTAAGTGCTCAGGGTTCATTTCGTTGGAAGCAGGTTTTTAAGTGCTCTGGATTCATTTCTTTGTTGGGGGGTTTTTAAGTGTTCTGGTGTCCTTTCGTTGGAAGTGGTTTTTTAAGTGCTCTGCGGTCATATCGTTGGAAGTGGGTTTTAAGTGCTCTGGAGTCAATTCCTAGAGGCTGTTTTTTTAAGTGCTCTGGAGTCATTATGTTGGAAGCGGGTTTTTGAGTGCTGTGCAATCATTTCGTTGGAAGTGGGTTTTTAAGTGATCTGGGGTCCTTCTGTTGGAAGTGAGTTTTAGAGTGCTCTGGACTCATTTCTTTGGAAGCGGATTTTTAAGTGCTCTGGAGTCATTTGGTTGGAAGCTGTTTTTTAAGGGCTCTGGAGTCATTTCGATGGAGGGGGGTGTTTAAATGTTCTACTATCCTTTCATTGTTAACGGATATTTAAGTGCTCTGGAGTCATTTCGTAGGAAGGGGGTTTTTAAGTGCTCTGGAGTCATTTCCTTGGAAGCGGGTTTTAGAGTGCTCTGGAGTCATTTCGTTGGAAGCGGTATTTTAAGTACTCTGGAGTCATTTCGTTGGAAGCGGGTTTTTACGTGCTGTGGCTTCATTTCGTTGGAAGGGGGTTTTTAAGTGCTCCTGAGTAATTTTGTTTGAAGCAGGTTTTTAAATATTCTGTTGTCCATTTGTTGGAAGCGGGGTTTAAGTGCTCTACGGTCGTTTCCTTGGAAGCAGGTTTTTAAATGTTCTGTAGTCATTTCGTTGGAAGCGTGTTTTTAAGTGCTCTGCGGGGTCATTTCGTTGGAAGCGGGTTTTTATGTGCTCTGAGGTCTTTTCATTGGAAGTGGGTTTTTCAGTTCTCTGGAGTAATTTCGTTGGAAGCTGTTTTTTAAGTGCTCTGGAGTCATTATGTTGCAAGCGGGTTTTTGAGTGCTCTGGAGTCATTTTGTTGGAAGCGTTTTTTTGAGTACTCTGAAATCATTTCATTGGAAGCAGGTTTCTAAGTGATCTGGAGTAATTTCGTTGGAAGCGGGTTTTTAATTGCTCTGGAATCATTTCGTTGGAAGCTGTTTTTTAAGTGCTCTGGAGTCATTTCGTTGGAAGCGCGTTTTTAAGTGCTCTGGAGTAATTTCTTTGGAAGCAAGGTCTTAATTGCTCTGGAGTCATTTCGTTGGACGCGGGTTTTTAAGTGCTCTGGTGTCCTTTCTTAGGCGGTTTTTAAGTGCTCTGGAGTCATTTCGTTTGAAGCGAGTTTGTTAGTGTTTGGTATCCTTTCTTGGAATTGGGTTTTTAAGTGCTCTGGAGTCATTTCGTTGGAAGTGGGTTTTTCAGTGCTCTGGAGTCATTTCTTTGGAAGCGGGTTTTTACGTGCTGTGGAGTCATTTCGTTGGTAGGGGGTTTTTAAGTGCTGCTGAGTAATTTTTTTGAAGCAAGTTTTTAATTGTTCTGTTGTCCATTCATTGGAAGCGGGGTTTAAGTGCTCTAGGGTCGTTTCCTTGGAAGCAGATTTTTAAATGCTCTGTATTCATTTCGTTTGAAGCGTGTTTTTAAGTGCTCTGGGGTCATTTCGTTGGAAGCGGGTTTTTATGTGCTCTGAGGTCATTTCGTTGGAAGCTGGATTTTAAGTGCTCGGTGGTCATTTCATTGGAAGCGGTTTTTTAAGTGCTCTGGAGTCATTTCGTTGGAAGTGGGTTTTTCAGTGCTCTGGTGTCATAACGTGGAAGCTGTTTTTTAAGTGCTCTGGAGTCATTTCGTTGGAAGCCGGTTTTTGAGTGCTCGGGAGTCATTTTGTTGGAAGCGTTTTTTTGTGTGCTCTGGAGTCATTTCGTTGGAAGCAGGTTTTTAAGTACTCTGGGGTCATTTCGTTGGAAGCGGATTTTAGAGTACTCTGAAATCATTTCATTGGAAGCAGGTTTCTAAGTGATCTGGAGTAATTTCGTTGGAAGCGGGTTTTTAATTGCTCTGGAATCATTTCGTTGGAAGCTGTTTTTTAAGTGCTCTGGAGTCATTTCGTTGGATGCGGATTTTTAAGTGTTCTAGTATCCTTTTGTTGGAAGTGGGTTTTTAAGTGCTCTGGAGTCATTTCATTGGAAGCGGGTTTTTAAGTGCTCTGGAGTAATTTCTTTGGAAGCAAGGTCTTAATTGCTCTGGAGTCATTTCGTTGGACGCGGGTTTTTAAGTGCTCTGGTGTCCTTCCTTAGGGGCGGGTTTTTAAGTGCTCTGGAGTCATTTCGTTTGAAGCGAGTTTGTTAGTGTTTGGTATCCTTTCGTTGGACTTGGGTTTTTAATTGCTCTGGAGTCATTTCTTTGAAATGGGGTTTTCAGTGCTCTGGAGTCATTTCTTTGAGGCGGTTTTTACGTGCTGTGGAGTCATTTCGTTGGTAGGGGGTTTTTAAGTGCTGCTGAGTAATTTTTTTGAAGCAAGTTTTTAATTGTTCTGTTGTCCATTCATCGGAAGCGGGGTTTAAGTGCTCTAGGGTCGTTTCCTTGGAAGCAGATTTTTAAATGCTCTGTATTCATTTCGTTTGAAGCGTGTTTTTAAGTGCTCTGGGGTCATTTCGTTGGAAGCGGGTTTTTATGTGCTCTGAGGTCATTTCGTTGGAAGCTGGATTTTAAGTGCTCGGTGGTCATTTCATTGGAAGCGGTTTTTTAAGTGCTCTGGAGTCATTTCGTTGGAAGTGGGTTTTTCAGTGCTCTGGTGTCATAACGTGGAAGCTGTTTTTTAAGTGCTCTGGAGTCATTTCGTTTGGAGTCGGTTTTTGAGTGCTCGAGTCATTTTGTTGGAAGCGTTTTTTTGTGTGCTCTGGAGTCATTTCGTTGGAAGCAGGTTTTTAAGTACTCTGGGGTCATTTCGTTGGAAGCGGATTTTAGAGTACTCTGAAATCATTTCATTGGAAGCAGGTTTCTAAGTGATCTGGAGTAATTTCGTTGGAAGCGGGTTTTTAATTGCTCTGGAATCATTTCGTTGGAAGCTGTTTTTTAAGTGCTCTGGAGTCATTTCGTTGGATGCGGATTTTTAAGTGTTCTAGTATCCTTTTGTTGGAAGTGGGTTTTTAAGTGCTCTGGAGTCATTTCATTGGAAGCGGGTTTTTAAGTGCTCTGGAGTAATTTCTTTGGAAGCAAGGTCTTAATTGCTCTGGAGTCATTTCGTTGGACGCGGGTTTTTAAGTGCTCTGGTGTCCTTCCTTAGGGGCGGGTTTTTAAGTGCTCTGGAGTCATTTCGTTTGAAGCGAGTTTGTTAGTGTTTGGTATCCTTTCGTTGGACTTGGGTTTTTAATTGCTCTGGAGTCATTTCGTTGGAAATGGGTTTTTCAGTGCTCTGGAGTCATTTCTTTGGAAGCGGTATTTTAAGTGCTCTGGAGTCATTTTGTTGGAAGCGTTTTTTTGTGTGCTCTGGAGTCATTTCGTTGGAAGCGGGTTTTTAAGTACTCTGGGGTCATTTCGTTGGAAGCGGATTTTAGAGTACTCTGAAATCATTTCATTGGAAGCAGGTTTTTAAGTGATATGGAGTCATTTCGTTGGAAGCGCGTTTTTAAGAGCTCTGGAGTCATTTCGTTGGAAGCGCTTTTTTAATTATTCTCCTGTCCTTTCCTTGGAAGCGGGTTTTTAAGTGCTCAGGGTTCATTTCGTTGGAAGCAGGTTTTTAAGTGCTCTGGATTCATTTCGTTGGAAGTGGGTTTTAGAGTGCTCTGGAGTAATTTCTTTGGAAGCAGTTTTTAATTGCTCTGGAGTCATTTCGTTGGAAGCAGGTTTTTAAGTGCTCTGGAGTCATTTTGTTGGAAGTTGTTTTTAGAGTGCTCTGGAGTCATTTCTTTGGAAGTGCTTTTTTAAGTGCTCTGGAGTCATTTCATTGAAAGCGCTTTTTTAAGTATTCTCCTGTCCTTTCGTTGGAAGCGGGTTTTTAAGTGCTCAGGGTTCATTTCGTTGGAAGCAGGTTTTTAAGTGCTCTGGATTCATTTCGTTGGAGGGGGGTTTTTAAGTGTTCTGGTGTCCTTTCGTTGGAAGTGGTTTTTTAAGTACTCTGCGGTCATATCTTTGGAAGTGGGTTTTTAAGTGCTCTGGAGTCAATTCCTTGGAAGAAGGTTTTTAAGTGCTCTGGAGTCATTTCGTTGGAAGCGGGTTTTTAAGTGCTCTGGAGTCATTTCATTGGAAGAGCATTTTTAAGTGCTCTGGAGTCATTTTGTTGAAAGCGGATTTTAAGTGCTGTGTAATCATTTCGTTGGAAGCGGGTTTTTAAGTCCTCTGGGGTCATTTCGTTGGAAGCGGGTTTTTATGTGCTCTGAGGTCATTTCATTGGAAGTGGGTTTTTCAGTGCTCTGGAGTAATTTCGTTGGAAGCTGTTTTTTAAGTGCTCTGGAGTCATTATGTTGGAAGCGGGTTTTTGAGTGCTCTGGAGTCATTTTGTTGGAAGCGTTTTTTTGAGTGCTCTGGAGTCATTTCGTTGGAAGCGGGTTTTTAAGTACTCTGGGGTCATTTCGTTGGAAGCGGGTTTTAGAGTACTCTGAAATCATTTCATTGGAAGCAGGTTTCTAAGTGATTTGGAGTAATTTCGTTGGAAGCAGGTTTTTAATTGCTCTGGAATCATTTCGTTGGAAGCTGTTTTTTAAGTGCTCTGGAGTCATTTCGAGTCATTTTTAGGCGGGTTTTTAAGTGCTCTGGAGTAATTTCTTTGGAAGCAAGGTCTTAATTGCTCTGGAGTCATTTCGTTGAACCTTGGGTTTTTAAGTGCTCTGGTGTCCTTTCTTGCATTTGGCGGGTTTTTAAGTGCTCTGGAGTCATTTCGTTTTGGCGAGTTTGTTAGTGTTTGTATCCTTTCTTTGGAATTGGGTTTTTAAGTGTCTCTGAGTCATTTCGTTGGAGGCGGTATTTTAAGTGCTCTGAGTCATTTCTTTGAAGCGGTTTTTCGTGCTGTGGAGTCATTTCGTTGGTAGGGGTTTTTAAGTGCTGCTGAGTAATTTTTTTTTTGAAGCGGTTTTTTTTAATTGTTCTGTTGTCCATTCATTGGAAGAGTAATTTTTTTAAGTGCTCTAGGGTTGTTTCCTTGGAAGCAGATTTTTAAATGCTCTGTAGTCATTTCGTTTGAAGCGTGTTTTTAAGTGCTCTGGGGTCATTTTTTTTAGGCGGGTTTTTATGTGCTCTGAGGTCATTTCGTTGGAAGCTGGAATTTAAGTGCTCGGTGGTCATTTCATTGGAAGCGGTTTTTTAAGTGCTCTGGAGTCATTTCGTTGGAAGTGGGTTTTTCAGTGCTCTGGTGTCATAACGTGGAAGCTGTTTTTTAAGTGCTCTGGAGTCATTTCGTTGGAAGCCGGTTTTTGAGTGCTCTGGAGTCATTTTGTTGGAAGCGTTTTTTTGTGTGCTCTGGAGTCATTTCGTTGGAAGCGGGTTTTTAAGTACTCTGGGGTCATTTCGTTGGAAGCGGATTTTAGAGTACTCTGAAATCATTTCATTGGAAGCAGGTTTCTAAGTGATCTGGAGTAATTTTGTTGGAAGCGGGTTTTTAATTGCTCTGGAATCATTTCGTTGGAAGCTGTTTTTTAAGTGCTCTGGAGTCATTTCGTTGGATGCGGATTTTTAAGTGTTCTAGTATCCTTTCCTTGGAAGTGGGTTTTTAAGTGCTCTGGAGTCATTTCATTGGAAGCGGGTTTTTAAGTGCTCTGGAGTAATTTCTTTGGAAGCAAGGTCTTAATTGCTCTGGAGTCATTTCATTGGACGCGGGTTTTTAAGTGCTCTGGTGTCCTTCCTTAGGGGCGGGTTTTTAAGTGCTCTGGAGTCATTTCGTTTGAAGCGAGTTTGTTAGTGTTTGGTATCCTTTCGTTGGACTTGGGTTTTTAATTGCTCTGGAGTCATTTCGTTGGAAGTGGGTTTTTCAGTGCTCTGGAGTCATTTCTTTGGAAGCGGTATTTTAAGTGCTCTGGAGTCATTTTGTTGGAAGCGTTTTTTTGTGTGCTCTGGAGTCATTTCGTTGGAAGTGGGTTTTTAAGTACTCTGGGGTCATTTCGTTGGAAGCAGATTTTAAAGTACTCTGAAATCATTTCATTGGAAGCAGGTTTTTAAGTGATATGAGTCATTTAGTGATTTGGAGTCGCAGCGTTTTAAGAGCACTGAGTCATTTCGTTGGAAGCGCTTTTTTAATTATTCTCCTGTCCTTTCCTTGGAAGCGGGTTTTTAAGTGCTCAGGGTTCATTTCGTTGGAAGCAGGTTTTTAAGTGCTCTGGATTCATTTCGTTGGAAGCGGGTTTTAGAGTGCTCTGGAGTAATTTCTTTGGAAGGGGGTTTTTAATTGCTCTGGAGTCATTTCGTTTGAAGCAGGTTTTTAAGTGCTCTGGAGTCATTTTGTTGGAAGTTGTTTTTAGAGTGCTCTGGAGTCATTTTTTGGAAGTGCTTTTTTAAGTGCTCTGGAGTCATTTCATTGGAAGCGCTTTTTTAAGTATTCTCCTGTCCTTTCGTTGGAAGCGGGTTTTTAAGTGCTGAGGGTTCATTTCGTTGGAAGCAGGTTTTTAAGTGCTCTGGATTCATTTCTTTGTTGGGGGGTTTTTAAGTGTTCTGGTGTCCTTTCGTTGGAAGTGGTTTTTTAAGTGCTCTGCGGTCATATCGTTGGAAGTGGGTTTTTAAGTGCTCTGGAGTCAATTCCTTGAAAGCTGTTTTTTAAGTGCTCTGGAGTCATTATGTTGGAAGCGGGTTTTTGAGTGCTGTGTAATCATTTCGTTGGAAGTGGGTTTTTAAGTGATCTGGGGTCCTTCTGTTGGAAGTGAGTTTTAGAGTGCTCTGGACTCATTTCTTTTGGCGGATTTTTAAGTGCTCTGGAGTCATTTGTTGGAAGCTGTTTTTTTTAAGGGCTCTGGAGTCATTTCGATGGAGGGGGGTTTAAATGTTCTACTATCCTTTCATTGTTAACGGATATTTAAGTGCTCTGGAGTCATTTCGTAGGAAGCGGGTTTTTAAGTGCTCTGGAGTCATTTCCTTGGAAGCGGGTTTTAGAGTGCTCTGGAGTCATTTCGTTAGGCGGTATTTTAAGTACTCTGGAGTCATTTTCATTTGGAAGCGGGTTTTTACGTGCTGTGGATTCATTTCGTTGGAAGGGGGTTTTTAAGTGCTCCTGAGTAATTTTGTTTGAAGCAGGTTTTTAAATATTCTGTTGTCCATTTGTTGGAAGCGGGGTTTAAGTGCTCTACGGTCGTTTCCTTGGAAGCAGGTTTTTAAATGCTCTGTAGTCATTTCGTTGGAAGCGTGTTTTTAAGTGCTCTGGGGTCATTTCGTTTTTAGGCGGGTTTTTATGTGCTCTGAGGTCATTTCATTGGAAGTGGGTTTTTCAGTTCTCTGGAGTAATTTCGTTGGAAGCTGTTTTTTAAGTGCTCTGGAGTCATTATGTTGGAAGCGGGTTTTTGAGTGCTCTGGAGTCATTTTGTTGGAAGCGTTTTTTTGAGTACTCTGAAATCATTTCATTGGAAGCAGGTTTCTAAGTGATCTGGAGTAATTTCGTTGGAAGCGGGTTTTTAATTGCTCTGGAATCATTTCGTTGGAAGCTGTTTTTTAAGTGCTCTGGAGTCATTTCATTGGAAGCGGGTTTTTAAGTGCTCTGGAGTAATTTCTTTGGAAGCAAGGTCTTAATTGCTCTGGAGTCATTTCGTTGGACGTGGGTTTTTAAGTGCTCTGGTGTCCTTTCTTAGGGGCGGGTTTTTAAGTGCTCTGGAGTCATTTCGTTTGAAGCGAGTTTGTTAGTGTTTGGTATTGGGTTTTTCGTTGGATTTGGGTTTTTAAGTGCTCTGGAGTCATTTCGTTAGGCGGTATTTTAAGTACTCTGGAGTCATTTCGGTTTTTGGAGTGTTTGCATTTTTTTTTCGTGCTGTGGATTCATTTCGTTGGAAGGGGTTTTAAGTGCTCTGAGTAATTTTGTTTGAAGCAGGTTTTAAATATTCTGTTGTCCATTTGTTGGAAGCGGGGTTTAAGTGCTCTGGAGTCGTTTCCTTGAAGCAGGTTTTTAAATGCTCTGTAGTCATTTCGTTGGAGCGTGTTTTTAAGTGCTCTGGGGTCATTTAGATTTGGAAGCGGGTTTTATGTGCTCTGAGGTCATTTCATTGGAAGTGGGTTTTTCAGTTCTCTGGAGTAATTTCGTTGGAAGCTGTTTTTTAAGTGCTCTGGAGTCATTATGTTGGAAGCGGGTTTTTGAGTGCTCTGGAGTCATTTTGAAGGGCGTTTTTTAAGTACTCTGAAATCATTTCATTGGAAGCAGGTTTTAAGTGATCTGGAGTAATTTCGTTGGAGGCGGTTTTTTAATTGCTCTGGAATCATTTCGTTGGAAGCTGTTTTTTAAGTGCTCTGGAGTCATTTCATTGGAAGCGGGTTTTTAAGTGCTCTGGAGTAATTTCTTTGGAAGCAAGGTCTTAATTGCTCTGGAGTCATTTCGTTGGACGTGGGTTTTTAAGTGCTCTGGTGTCCTTTCTTAGGGGCGGGTTTTTAAGTGCTCTGGAGTCATTTCGTTTGAAGCGAGTTTGTTAGTGTTTGGTATCCTTTCGTTGGAATTGGGTTTTTAAGTGCTCTGGAGTCATTTCATTGGAAGCGCTTTTTTAAGTATTCTCCTGTCCTTTCGTTGGAAGCGGGTTTTTAAGTGCTCAGGGTTCATTTCGTTGGAAGCAGGTTTTTAAGTGCTCTGGATTCATTTCTTTGTTGGGGGGTTTTTAAGTGTTCTGGTGTCCTTTCGTTGGAAGTGGTTTTTTAAGTTCTCTGCGGTCATATCGTTGGAAGTGGGTTTTTAAGTGCTCTGGAGTCAATTCCTTGGAAGAAGTTTTTTAAGTGCTCTGGAGTCATTTCGTTGGAAGCGGGTTTTTAAGTGCTCTGGAGTCATTTCATTGGAAGAGCATTTTTAAGTGCTCTGGAGTCATTTTGTTGAAAGCGGATTTTAAGTGCTGTGTAATCATTTCGTTGGAAGCGGGTTTTTAAGTGCTCTGGGGTATTTCGTTGGAAGCGGGTTTTTATGTGCTCTGAGGTCATTTCATTGGAAGTGGGTTTTTCAGTGCTCTGGAGTAATTTCGTTGGAAGCTGTTTTTTAAGTGCTCTGGAGTCATTATGTTGGAAGCGGGTTTTTGAGTGCTGTGTAATCATTTCGTTGGAAGTGGGTTTTTAAGTGATCTGGGGTCCTTCTGTTGGAAGCGAGTTTTAGAGTGCTCTGGACTCATTTCTTTGGAAGCAGATTTTTAAGTGCTCTGAAATCATTTCTATGGTTTTTAGTTGCTCTGGAGTCATTTTTTTTAGAGTACTCTGAAATCATTTCATTGGAAGCAGGTTTTTAAGTGATCTGGAGTAATTTCGTTGGGGCGGTTTTTAATTGCTCTGGAATCATTTCGTTGGAAGCTGTTTTTAAGTGCTCTGGAGTCATTTCGTTAGGAAGCGGGTTTTTAAGTGCTCTGGAGTCATTTCCTTGGAGCGGGTTTTAGAGTGCTCTGGATTCATTTCGTTGGATGCGTTTTATTTTAAGTACTCTGGAGTCATTTTGTTGGAGCGGGTTTTTTTTACGTGCTCTGGATTCATTTCGTTGGAAGGGGGTTTTAAGTGCTCCTGAGTAATTTTGTTTGAAGCAGGTTTTTAAATATTCTGTTGTCCATTTGTTGGATGCCGGGTTTAAGTGCTCTACGGTCGTTTCCTTTGAAGCAGGTTTTTAAATGCTCTGTAGTCATTTCGTTGGAAGCGTGTTTTTAAGTGCTCTGGGGTCATTTCGTTGGAAGCGGGTTTTTATGTGCTCTGAGGTCATTTCATTGGAAGTGGGTTTTTCAGTGCTCTGGAGTAATTTCGTAGGAAGCTGTTTTTTAAGTGCTCTGTAGTCATTATGTTGGAAGCGGGTTTTTGAGTGCTCTGGAGTAATTTCGTAGGAAGCTGTTTTTTAAGTGCTCTGTAGTCATTATGTTGGAAGCGGGTTTTAGAGTGCTCTGGACTCATTTCTTTGGAAGCAGATTTTTAAGTGCTCTGAAATCATTTCTATGGTTTCGTTGGAAGCGGATTTTAGAGTACTCTGAAATCATTTCATTGGAAGCAGGTTTTTAAGTGATCTGGAGTAATTTCGTTGGAAGCGGGTTTTTAATTGCTCTGGAATCATTTCGTTGGAAGCTGTTTTTTAAGTGCTCTGGAGTCATTTCGTAGGAAGCGGGTTTTTAAGTGCTCTGGAGTCATTTCCTTGGAAGCGGGTTTTAGAGTGCTCTGGAGTCATTCGTTGGAAGCGGTATTTTAAGTACTCTGGAGTCATTTTGTTGGAAGCGGGTTTTTACGTGCTGTGGATTCATTTCGTTGGAAGGGGGTTTTTAAGTGCTCCTGAGTAATTTTGTTTGAAGCAGGTTTTTAAATATTCTGTTGTCCATTTGTTGGATGCCGGGTTTAAGTGCTCTACGGTCGTTTCCTTTGAAGCAGGTTTTTAAATGCTCTGTAGTCATTTCGTTGGAAGCGTGTTTTTAAGTGCTCTGGGGTCATTTCGTTGGAAGCGGGTTTTTATGTGCTCTGAGGTCATTTCATTGGAAGTGGGTTTTTCAGTGCTCTGGAGTAATTTCGTAGGAAGCTGTTTTTTAAGTGCTCTGTAGTCATTATGTTGGAAGCGGGTTTTTGAGTGCTCTGGAGTCATTTTGTTGGAAGCGTTTTTTTGAGTGCTCTGGAGTCATTTCGTTGGATGTGGATTTTTAAGTGTTCTAGTATCCTTTCGTTAGAAGTGGGTTTTTAAGTGCTCTGGAGTCATTTCATTGGAAGCGGGTTTTTAAGTGTTCTGGAGTAATTTCTTTGGAAGCAAGGTCTTAATTGCTCTGGAGTCATTTCGTTGGGCGCGGGTTTTTAAGTGCTCTGGTGTCCTTCCTTAGGGGCGGGTTTTTAAGTGCTCTGGAGTCATTTCGTTTGAAGCGAGTTTGTTAGTGTTTGGTATCCTTTCGTTGGAATTGGGTTTTTAATTGCTCTGGAGTCATTTCGTTGGAAGTGGGTTTTTCAGTGCTCTGGAGTCATTTCTTTGGAAGCGGTATTTTAAGTGCTCTGGAGTCATTTCTTTGGAAGCGGGTTTTTACGTGCTGTGGAGTCATTTCGTTGGTAGGGGGTTTTTAAGTGCTGCTGAGTAATTTTTTTGAAGCAAGTTTTTAATTGTTCTGTTGTCCATTCATTGGAAGCGGGGTTTAAGTGCTCTAGGGTCGTTTCCTTGGAAGCAGATTTTTAAATGCTCTGTAGTCATTTCGTTTGAAGCGTGTTTTTAAGTGCTCTGGGGTCATTTCGTTGGAAGCGGGTTTTTATGTGCTCTGAGGTCATTTCGTTGGAAGCTGGATTTTAAGTGCTCGGTGGTCATTTCATTGGAATCGGTTTTTTAAGTGTTCTGGAGTCATTTCGTTGGAAGTGGGTTTTTCAGTGCTCTGGAGTCATAACGTGGAAGCGGTTTTTTAAGTTCTCTGGAGTCATTTCGTTGGAAGCCGGTTTTTGAGTGCTCTGGAGTCATTTTGTTGGAAGCGTTTTTTTGTGTGCTCTGGAGTCATTTCGTTGGAAGCGGGTTTTTATGTACTCTGGGGTCATTTCGTTGGAAGCAGATTTTAGAGTACTCTGAAATCATTTCATTGGAAGCAGGTTTTTAAGTGATCTGGAGTCATTTCGTTGGAAGCGCGTTTTTAAGAGCTATGGAGTCATTTCGTTGGAAGCGCTTTTTTAATTATTCTCCTGTCCTTTCCTTGGAAGCGGGTTTTTAAGTGCTCAAGGTTCATTTCGTTGGAAGCAGGTTTTTAAGTGCTCTGGATTCATTTCGTTGGAAGCGGGTTTTAGAGTGCTCTGGAGTAATTTCTTTGGAAGCGGGTTTTTAATTGCTCTGGAGTCATTTCGTTTGAAGCAGGTTTTTAAGTGCTCTGGAGTCATTTTGTTGGAAGTTGTTTTTAGAGTGCTCTGGAGTCTTTTCTTTGGAAGTGCTTTTTTAAGTGCTCTGGAGTCATTTCATTGGAAGCGCTTTTTTAAGTATTCTCCTGTCCTTTCGTTGGAAGCGGGTTTTTAAGTGCTCTGGGGTCATTTCGTTGGAAGCGGGTTTTTAATGTGCTCTGAGGTCATTTCATTGGAAGTGGGTTTTTTAGTACTCTGGAGAAATTTCGTTGGAAGCTGTTTTTTAAGTGCTCTGGAGTCATTATGTTGGAAGCGGGTTTTTGAGTGCTGTGTAATCATTTCATTTGGAAGTGGGTTTTTAAGTGATCTGGGGTCCTTCTGTTGGAAGCGAGTTTTAAGTGCTCTGGACTCATTTCTTTGGAAGCGGGTTTTTAAGTGCTCTGAAATCATTTCATTGGAAGCAGGTTTTTAAGTGATCTGGAGTAATTTTAAGTTTTTCGGTGGTCATTTCATTGGCGCGGTTTTTAAGTGCTCTGGAGTCATTTCGTTGGAAGTGGGTTTTCAGTGCTCTGGAGTCATTTACATTAGGCGGTTTTTAAGTGTTCTGGAGTCATTTCGTTGGAAGCGGTTTTTGAGTGCTCTGGAGTAAAGCGTTTTTGTGTCTCTGGATTCATTTCGTTTTGAAGCAGGTTTTTAAGTTCTCTGGAGTCATTTTGTTGGAAGTTGTTTTAAGTGCTCTGGAGTCATTTTTTTGGAAGTGCTTTTTTAAGTGCTCTGGAGTCATTTCATTAGGCGCAGTTTAAGTATTCTCCTGTCCTTTCGTTGGAAGCAGGTTTTTAAGTGCTCAGGGTTCATTTCGTTGGAAGCAGGTTTTAAGTGCTCTGGATTCATTTAGTTGGATGGGGTTTTTAAGTGTTCTGGTGTCCTTTCGTTGGAAGCGGGTTTTTAAGTGCTCTGCGGTCATATCTTTGGAAGTGGGTTTTTAAGGGCTCTGGAGTCAATTCCTTGGAAGCGGTTTTTAAGTGCTCTGGAGTCATTTGTTGGAAGCGGGTTTTTAAGTGCTCTGGAGTCATTTCATTGGAAAGAGCATTTTTAAGTGCTCTGGAGTCATTTTGTTGGAAGCGGTTTTTTAAGTGCTCTGTAATCATTTCGTTAGGCGGGTTTTTAAGTGCTCTGGGGTCATTTCGTTGGAGCGGGTTTCGGGTTTTATGTGCTCTGAGTCATTTCATTGGAAGTGGGTTCTTCAGTGCTCTGGGTAATTTCGTTGGAAGCTGTTTTTAAGTGCTCTGGAGTCATTATGTTGGAGCGTTTTTTTGAGTGCTGTGGAGTCATTTTGTTAGGCGGGTTTTAAGTGCTCTGGGGTCATTTCGTTGGAGCGGGTTTTTAAGTGCTCTGAAATCATTTCATTGGAAGCAGGTTTCTAAGTGATCTGGAGTAATTTCGTTAGGCGGGTTTTTTTAATTGCTCTGGAATCATTTCGTTGGAAGCTCTTTTTAAGTGCTCTGGAGTCATTTTTGGAAGATTTTTGTGTTCTAGTATCCTTTCGTTGGAAGCGGGTTTTTAAGTGCTCTGGAGTAATTTCTTTGGAAGCAAGGTCTTAATTGCTCTGGAGTCATTTCGTTGGACGCGGGTTTTTAAGTGCTCTGGTGTCATTTCTTAGGGGCGGGTTTTTAAGTGCTCTGGAGTCATTTCGTTTGAAGCGAGTTTGTTAGTGTTTGGTATCCTTTCGTTGGAATTGGGTTTTTAAGTGCTCTGGAGTCATTTCGTTGGAAGTGGGTTTTCAGTGCTCTGGAGTCATTTCTTTAGGCGGTATTTTAAGTGCTCTGGAGTCATTTCATTGGAAGAGCATTTTAAGTGCTCTGGAGTCATTTTGTTGAAAGCGGTTTTAAGTGCTGTGTAATCATTTTCGTTGGAAGCGGGTTTTAAGTGATCTAGGGTCCTTCTGTTGGAAGCGAGTTTTAGAGTGCTCTGGACTCATTTCTTTGGAAGCGGATTTTTAAGTGCTCTGGAGTCATTTCGTTGGAAGCTGTTTTTAAGGGCTCTGGAGTCATTTCGTTGGAGGGTTTTTAAATGTTCTACTATCCTTTCATTGTTAGCGGATTTTTAAGTGCTCTGGAGTCATTTCGTTGGAAGCGGGTTTTTAAGTGCTCTGAGTCATTTCCTTGGAGCGGGTTTTAGAGTGCTCTGGAGTCATTTCATTGGAAGCGGTATTTTAAGTACTCTGGAGTCATTTTCGTTGGAAGCGGGTTTTTCGTGCTGTGGATTCATTTGTTGGAAGGGGTTCTTAAGTGCTCTGAGTAATTTTGTTTGAAGTAGGGTTTTAAATATTCTGTTGTCCATTTTTTGGAAGCAGGGTTTAAGTGCTCTGGGTCGTTTTTAAGTGTTTTAAATGCTCTGTAGTCATTTCGTTGGAAGCTTGTTTTTAAGTGCTCTGGGGTCATTTCTTTGGAAGCAGGTTTTATGTGCTCTGAGGTCATTTCATTGGAATTGGGTTTTCAGTGCTCTGTAATTTCGTTGGAAGCTGTTTTTTAAGTGCTCTGAAGTCATTATGTTGGAGGCGGGTTTTACAGTGCTCTGGAGTAATTTCGTTTAGGCGGGTTTTAATGCTCTGGAATCATTTCGTTGGAGGCGGTTTTTTAAGTGCTCTTGAGTCATTTCGTTGGATGCGGATTATTCAGTGTTCTAGTATCCTTTCGTTGGGCGGGTTTTTAAGTGTTCTGGAGTCATTTCGTTTGGGCAGGTTTTTAAGTGCTCTGGTGTCCTTTCTTTTGGGCGGGTTTTTAAGTGCTCTGGAGTCATTTCATTTTGAAGCAAGTTTGTTAGTGTTTGGTATCCTTTTGTTGGAAGTGGGTTTTAAGTGCTCTGGAGTAACTTCATTAGAAGGGTTTTTTAATTGCTTTGGAGTGATTTCGTTTTAAAGCGGGTTTTTAAGTGCTCTGGAGTCATTTCATTTGGAAGCGGGTTTTAATTGTTCTGGGATCCTTTTGTTGGAAGCGGGTTCTTAAGTGCTCTAAAGTCAATTCGTTGGAAGCTAGTATTTATGTGTTCTGGTGTCCTTTCATTGGAAGTGGGTTTTTAAGTGTTCTGGTATCCTTTCATTGGAAGCGGGTTCTTAAGTGCTCTAAAGTCAATTCGTTGGAAGCTAGTATTTATGTGTTCTGGTGTCCTTTCATTGGAAGTGGGTTTTTAAGTGTTCTGGTATCATTTCGTTGGAATCGGGTTTTTAAGTACTCTGGGGTCATTTCGTTTGGAGGCGGGTTTTAGAGTACTCTGAAATCATTTCATTGGAAGCAGGTTTCTAAGTGTTCTGGAGTAATTTCGTTAGGCGGGTTTTAATTGCTCTGGAGTCATTTTGTTAGGCGGTTTTTAAGTGCTCTGGGGTCATTTTGTTGGGCGGGTTTTTAAGTGCTCTGAGTCATTTCTTTGGAAGTGGGTTTTCAGTTCTGGAGTCAATTGGAAGCTGTTTTTAAGTGCTCTGGAGTCATTTTATTTGGAAGCGGGTTTTTAAGTGCTCTTCATTAATTTGGATGTGGATTTTTAAGTGTTCTAGTATCCTTTCTTTTGGTGGTTTTTAAGTGCTCTGGAGTCATTTCATTTGGAAACAAAGTTTTTAGTGTTTGCTATCATTTTGTTGGAATCAGGTTTTTCAGTGCTCTAGTGTCATTTGTTGAGGCGGTTTTTAAGTGCTCTGGATTCATTTTGTTTGAAGCAGGTTTTAGAGTGCTTTGGAGTAATTTCGTTGGAAGCGGGTTTTAATTGCTCTGGAGTCATTTCGTTGGAAGCGGTTTTTTAAGTGCTCTGGAGTCATTTTTTTGGAGGCGGGTTTTTAAGTGTTCTGTAGTCATTTCTTTGGAGGCGGGTTTTAAGTGCTCTGGAGTCATTTCATTGGAAGTAGGTTTTTAAGTGTTCTGGAGTCATTTTTTTTGAAACAAGGTTTTAATTGTTCTGTTGTCATTTCATTTGAAGCGGTTTTTAAGTGCTCTAGTGTCCTTTCTTGAAAAACAGGGTTTTAAAGTGCTCTGGAGTCATTTCGTTGGAGCGTGTTTTTAAGTGCTCTGGAGTCATTTCGTTGGAAGCTGGTTTTTGAGTGCTCTGGAGTCATTTTGTTGGAAGCTGGATTTTCAGTGCTCTGTGGTCATTTCGTTGGAAGCGTTTTTTAAGTGTTCTGGAGTCATTTCGTTGGAAGTTGGTTTTTCAGTGCTCTGGAGTCATTTTTTGGAAGGCGCTTTTTTAAGTTCTCTGGAGTCATTTGTTTGGAAGCTTTTTAAGTGCTCTCCTGTCATTTCGTTGTAAGAGGTTTTTTAAGTGCTCAGGAGTCATTTTGTTGGAAGCAGGTTTTATGTGCTCTGGGGTCATTTCATTGGAAGGGTTTTAAGTACTCTGGTGTCATTTCGTTGGAAGTGGTTTTTAAGTTCTCTGGAGTCATTTTCGTTTGGAAGTGGTTTTTAAGTGCTCTGGAGTCATTTTTTGGAAGTGGGTTTTTAATTACTCTCTGTCATTCCTTGGCCCGGGTTTTTTAAGTGCTCAGGTTCATTTTGTTGGAAGCAGGTTTTTAAGTGCTCTGGAGTCATTTCGTTTGAAGGGGTTTTTTGAGTGCTCTGGAGTCATTTTCTTTGAGAAGCGGGTTTTAAGTTCTCTGGGGTCATTTCGTTGGAAGCAGGTTTTAAGTGCTCTGGAAGTCATTTTGTTGGAAGCAGGTTTTTAAGTGCTCTGGAGTCATTTCGTTGGAAGTGGGTTTTTAAGTGCTCTGGAGTCATTTCGTTGGAAGCTGGTTTTTTAAGTATTCTCCTGTCCTTTCGTTGGAAGCAGGTTTTTAAGTGCTCTGGGGTCATTTCATTGGAAGCGGGTTTTTATGTGCTCTGAGGTCATTTAGTTGGAAGCGGGTTTTTCAGTGCTCTGGAGTCATTTCGTTGGAAGGGGTTTTTAAGTGTTCTGGAGTAATTTTATTGGAACAGTTGTTTTTGAGTGCTCTGTAGTCATTTTCTTTGGAAGTGGTTTTTAAGTGCTCTGGGGTCATTTCATTGGAGCGAGTTTTTAAGTTTTAAGTCATTCAGGTTCTGGACTCATTTCTTTGGAAGCGGTTTTTAAGTGCTCTGGGTTCATTTCATTGGAAGCAGGTTTTTAAGTGTTCTGGATTCATTTCGTTGGGCGGGTTTTTAAGTGTTCTGGTATCATTTTCGTTGGAAGCTGTTTTTAAGTGCTCTGTAGTCATTTCATTTGGAAGTGGGTTTTAAGTGCTCTGCAGTCATTTCATTGGAAACAGGTTTTTAAGTGCTCTGGAGTCATTTCTTTGGAAGCGGGTTTTAAGTGCTCTGGAGTCATTTCATTGGAAGAGCATTTTTAAGTGCTCTGGAGTCATTTGTTGAAGCGTTTTTTTTAAGTGCTCTGTAGTCATTTCGTTGGAAGCGGGTTTTTAAGTGATCTGGAGTCATTTCATTGGAAGAGCATTTTTAAGTGCTCTGGAGTCATTTGTTGGCGGGTTTTTAAGTGCTCTGTAGTCATTTAGTTGGAAGCGTATTTTTAAGTGCTCTGGGGTCATTTCGATTTGGAGGCGTGTTTTTATGTGCTCTACTCATTTCTTTGGAAGTGGGTTTTATGTGCTCTGAGGTCATTTGGATGGAAGCTGGTTTTTAAGTGCTCTGGAATCATTTCATTGGAAGCGCTTTTTTTAAGTGCTCTGGAGTCATTTCGTTGGAAGCGGTTTTTAAGTGCTCTGTAGTCCTTTTGTTGGGCGGGTTTTAAGTGCTCTGGAGTCATTTTCTTTGGAAGCAGGGTTTTAAGTGCTCTGAGTCATTTCGTTGGAAGCGTTTTTAAGTGCTCTGGTGTCATTTGTTTGAAGCGGGTTTTAAGTGCTCTGGAGTAATTTCGTTGGAGCACGGTTTGTTAAGTGTTCTGGTATCCTTTCATTGGAAGCGGGTTTTAAGTGCTCTGTAGTCATTTCGTTGGGAAGTGTTTTTAAGTGCTCTGGTGTCATTTCTTTGGTAGCAGTATTTTAAGTGCTCTGAGTCATTTCATTGGAAGAGCATTTTTAAGTGCTCTGGAGTCATTTTGTTGGAAGCTGATTTTAAGTGCTGTGTAGTCATTTGTTAGGCGGGTTTTAAGTGATCTGTCCTTTTTAAGCAGTTTTGTTCTGGACTCATTTCTTTGGAAGCGGTTTTTAAGTGCTCTGGAGTCATTTGTTGGAAGCTGTTTTTAAGTGCTCTAGTATCATTTCGTTGGAGCAGTGTTTAAAGTGTTCTGGAGTCATTTCATTGTTAGCGGATTTTTAAGTGCTCTGGAGTCATTTCTTTGGAAGCGGGTTTTTAAGTGCTCTGGAGTCATTTCCTTTGGAAGCGGGTTTTAGTGTGCTCTGTATCATTTTGTTGGAGCGGTATTTTAAGTGCTCTGAGTCATTTTGTTGGAGCGCATTTTTTAAATGTTCTGTTGTCCATTTCTTTGGAAGCGGGGTTCTTAAGTGCTCTGGGTAATTTTGTTGGAAGTAGGTTTTTAATATTCTGTGTCCATTTTGTTGGAAGCGTGTTTTAAGTGCTCTGGGGTTATTTCATTGGAAGCAGTTTTTTAAGTGCTCTGGTATCATTTTGATTTGGAAAGCTGGTTTTTAAAGTGCTCTGGAGTCATTTTCATGGAAGCTGGTTTTTAAGTGCTCTGTGGTCATTTCATTGGAAGCGGTTTTTAAGTGCTCTGGAGTCATTTCATTGGAGCGGGTTTTAAGTGCTCTGGAATCATTTCGTTAGGCGGGTTTTTAAGTGCTCTGGAGTCATTTCGTTGGAGCGGGTTTTTCAGTGCTCTAGTATCATTTTCATTGGAGCGCGGTTTTTAAGTGTTCTGGAGTAATTTCGTTTAGGCGGGTTTTTAAGTCCTCTGGTCATTTCTTTTTTTAGGCGGTTTTTAAGTGCTCTGGAGTCATTTCATTTTGGCGGTTTGTTAGTGTCTGGTATCATTTTGTTGGAAGCAGGTTTTTAAAGTGATCTGGAGTCATTTCATTAGAAGGTTTTTAAGTGCTTTGGAGTCATTTCGTTTGGGCGGGTTTTTAAGTGCTCTGGAGTCATTTCATTGTAGCGGGTTTTAAGTGTTCTGGGTCCTTTATTGGAAGCGGGTTTTTAAGTGCTCTAAATCATTTCGTTAGGCGGTTTTTAAGTGCTCTGTATTCATTTGTTCTGGTTATTAAGTGTTCTAGTATCCTTAGGTTTTAAAGCGGGTTTTAAGTGTTCCTTTCATTGGGCGGGTTTTTAAGTGCTCTAAAGTCATTTCGTTGGAAGCTATTTTTTATGTGTTCTGGTGTCCTTTCGTTGCAAGTGGGTTTTTAAGTGTTTGGTATCCTTTCATTTGGAAGTGGGTTTTTAAGTACTCTGGGGTCATTTCTTTCAAGGGGGTTTTAAGTACTCTCAAAGTCATTTTTTTTAGCGGGTTTCCAAGTGTTCTGGAGTAATTTCTTTTATGCGGGTTTTAATTGTTCTGGGAGTCATTTTGTTGGAGCGGGTTTTTAAGTGCTCTCGAGTCATTTCATTGGAAGCGGGTTTTTAAGTGTTCTGGAGTCATTTCATTGGAAGTGGGTTTTAAGTGTTCTTTTTTCGTTGGGCGGGTTTTAAGTGCTCTAAAGTCCTTTCTTGGAAGGGTGGTTTTAAGTGTTCTGGTGTCATTTCATTGGAAGTTGTTTTTTAAGTGTTCTGGTATCCTTTTGTTGAAATGGTTTTTCAGTACTCTGGGGTCATTTTGTTGGAAGGGGTTTTTAAGTGTTCTGGATTCCTTTCGTTGGAAGTGGAGGTTTTAAGTGCTCTAGTCATTTCATTAAAGCGGTTTTTTAATTGCTCTGGAGTCATTTCGTTGGAAGCGGTTTCTTAAGTGCTCTGGAGTCATTTTGTTGGAAGGGTTTTTAAGTGTTCTAGTATCCTTTTCGTTGGAGCGGGTGCTCTGGGTCATTTCTTTGGAAGTGGGTTTTTCAGTGCTCTGGAGTCATTTCTTTGGAAGCAAGGTCTTAAGTGTTTGGAGTCATTTTGTTGAAATGGGTTTTAAGTGCTCTGGTGTCCTTTCTTAGGAAGGGTTTTTAAGTGCTCTAGGATTCATTTCGTTGGTAGGGTTTTTCAGTGCTCTCAGTCATTCGTTGGAAGCTGGTTTTTAAGTGTTCTGGAGTCATTTTGTTGGAAGCGTTTTTTAAGTGCTCTGTATTCATTTTGTTGGAAGGAGTTTTTAAGTGATCTGGAGTCATTTCGTTGGAAGTTGGTTTTAGAGTGCTCTGGAGTCATTTTTTCTTTGGAAGGCGGGTTTTTAAGTTCTCTGGATTGTTCATTTTTTGGAAGCGGTTTTAAGTGCTCAGGGTAATTTTGTTGGAAGCAGGTTTTTAAGTGCTCTCTGAGTCTTTTTTTAGATTTGGAAGGGGGTTTTAAGTGTTCTGGTGTCCTTTGTTGGAAGTAGTTTTTAAGTTCTCTGGAATCATTTCATTGGAAGCAGGTTTTTAAGTGCTCTGGGTCATTTCATTTTGGGTTTTTAAGTGCTCTGGAGTTTTAGCGTTTTTTAAGTGCTCTGGAGTCATTTCGATTTAGGCGGGTTTTTACAGTGCTCTGGGGTCATTTCGTTGGAAGCCAGTTTTAATGCTCTGGAATCATTACATTGGAAGCGGTTTTTTAAGTAATCTGGAGTCATTTCGTTGGAAGCTCGTTTTATGAGATCTAGTATCATTTCGTTGGAAGTGCTTTTTAATTATTCTCCTGTCATTTCCTTTAAAGCAGGTTTTAAGTGCTCAGGTGTTCATTTCTTTGGAAGGAGGATTTTTAATGCTCTGGATTCATTTCGTTTTGAAGCGGGTTTTTTAGTGTTTGGTCATTTTGTTGGAAGTGGTTTTAAGTGCTCTGGAGTAATTTTGTTGGAAGTTGTTTTTAAGTGCTCTGGAGTCATTTCTTTAGGCGGCTTTTTTTAAGTGCTCTGGAGTCATTTCATTGGGCGCTTTTAAGTATTCTCTGTCCTTTTATTTAGGCGGGTTTTTAAGTGCGCAGGGTTCAATTCGTTGGAAGCAGGTTTTTTAAGTGTTCTGGATTCTTTTCGTTGGAAGGGGTTTTTAAGTGTTCTGGTGTCCTTTCGTTGGAAGGGTTTTTAAGTGCTCTAAAGTCATATGTCGTTGGAAGTGGGTTTTTAAGTGCTCTGCAGTCAATTCCTAGGAAGAAGGTTTTTAAGTGCTCTGGAGTCATTAAGTTGGAAAGCGGGTTTTTAAGTGCTCTGGAGTCATTTCATTGGAAGAGCATTTTTTAAGTGCTCTGGAGTCATTTGTTGAAAGCGGATTTTAAGTGCTGTGTAATCATTTCGTTGGAAGCAGGTTTTAAGTGATCTGGTGTCCTTCTATTTGGGCAAGGTTTTAAGTGCTCTTGAGTCATTTCTTTGGGCGGGTTTTTAAGTGCTCTGGAGTCATTTCTTTGGAAGCTGTTTTTAAGAGCTCTGGAGTCATTTCGTTGGAGGGGGTTTTTAAATGTTCTACTATCCTTTCATTGTAAGCGGATATTTAAGTGCTCTGGAGTCATTTAGTTGAAGCGGGTTTTTAAGTGCTCTGGAGTCATTTTCGTTTAAGCGGTTTTTAAGTGCTCTGGGTCATTTTCGTTTGGGCGGTTTTTTAAGTGCTCAGGAGTCATTTTGTTGGGCGGGTTTTAAGTGCTGTGGATTCATTTCGTTGGAAGGGATTTTTAAGTGCTCTGGAGTCATTTTTTTTAGGCAAGTTTTTAAATATTCTGTTCTCCATTAGTTGGAAACGGGGTTTAAGTGCTCTGGAGTCATTTCCTTGGAAGCAGGTTTTAAATGCTCTGTAGTCATTTCGTTGGAAAAGTGTTTTTAAGTGCTCTGGGGTCATTTCGTTGGAAGCGGGTTTTCAGTGCTCTGAGGTCATTTCATTTAGTGGGTTTTTAGTGCTCTGGGTAATTTCGTTTGGAAGCTGGTTTTTAAGTGTTCTGGAGTCATTTTGTTGGAAGCGGGTTTTGAGTGCTCTGTATTCATTTTGTTGGCATTTTTTAAGTGCTCTGGAGTCTTTTCGTTAGAGCGGTTTTTAAGTGATCTGGAGTCATTTTGTTGGAAGCGGGTTTTAGAGTGCTCTGAAATCATTTCATTGGAAACAGGTTTCTAAGTGGTCTGTAGTAATTTCGTTAGGCAGTTTTTAATTGCTCTCCTGTCATTTCGTTGGAGCGGTTTTAAGTGCTCAGGGTTCATTTTTGTTGGAGCGGGTTTTTAAGTGTTCTAGTATCCATTTTTTTTTGGAAGGGGGTTTTTAAGTGTTCTAGAGTCATTTCTTTGGGCGTTTTTAAGTTCTCTGGGTCATTGCTTTGGAAAGTAGGTTTTAAGTGCTCTGGAGTCATTTAGATTTGGGCCGGGTTTTTAAGTGCTCTGGTGTCCTTTCTTTAGGCTGGTTTTTAGTGCTGTGGAGTCATTTCATTTGGAGGCAGGTTTTAAGTGATTTGCTATCCTTTTGTTGGCGGGTTTTTCTGTGCTCTGTAGTCATTTCGTTGGAAGCAGGTTTTTTAAGTACTCTGGAGTAATTTCGTTGAAGCGGGTTTTTCATTGCTCTGGAGTCATTTTGTTGAAGCTGGTTTTTAAGTGCTCTGGAGTCATTGTGTTGGAAGCAGGTTTTTAAGTGTTCTAGTATCCTTTCATTGGGCGGGTTTTAAGTGCTCTGGAATCATTTCATTGGGCGGGTTTTTAAGTGCTCTGGAGTAATTTCTTTGGAAGGAAGGTCTTAAGTGCTCTGGAGTCATTTCGTTTAGGCGGGTTTTTAATGCTCTGGAATCATTTCTTTGGGCGGGTTTTTAAGTGCTCTGGAGTCATTTGTTTGGATCGAGTTTGTTAGTGTTTGGTATCCTTTCGTTGGAAGTGGTTTTTAAGTGTTCTGGAGTCATTTCGTTGGGAGTGGGTTTTTAAGTGTTCTGGTGTCCTTTCTTTGGGCGGTTTTTTAAGTGCTCTGGATTCATTTCGTTGGAAGCAAGTTTTTTAGTGTTCTGTATCATTTTGTTGGAAGCGGGTTTTAAGTGCTCTGTATTCATTTCGTTGGAAGAGGTTTTTAAGTGCTCTGGGGTCATTTCGTTTAAGCGGGTTTTAAGTGCTCTGGAGTCATTTCATTGGAAGAGCATTTTTTAATTGTTCTGAGTCTTTTTTTTGTTGAGCGGTTTTTAAGTGCTGTGTAATCATTTCGTTGGAAGCAGGTTTTTAAGTGATCTGGTGTCCTTCTGGAGCGGGTTTTCAGTGCTCTGGAGTCATTTTTTTGGGGCAGGTTTTAAGTGCTCTGGAGTCATTTCGTTGGGAAGCTGTTTTTTTTAAGTGCTCTAAAGTCATTTCGTTGGAGCTAGTGTTTAAATGTTCTACTATCCTTTCATTGGAAGTGGATATTTAAGTGCTCTGGAGTCATTTCGTTAGAGCGGGTTTTTAAGTGCTCTGGGGTCATTTCATTGGAAGCGGGTTTAGAGTGCTCTGGAGTCATTTCGTTGGAGCGGTATTTTAAGTGCTCTGGAGTCATTTAGTTGGAGCGGTTTTTAAGTGCTGTGGATTCATTTCTTTGGAAGGGGGTTTTTAAGTGCTCTAGAGTAATTTTGTTTGAAACAAGTTTTTAAATATTCTGTTCTCATTGCTTTGGAAGCAAGGTCTCTGGGTCGTTTCCTTGGAGTCAGGTTTTAAATGCTCTGTAGTCATTTCGTTGGAAAAAGTGTTTTTAAGTGCTCTGGTGTCATTTCTTTGGGGGCGGGTTTTTAAGTGCTCTGAGGTCATTTCATTTGAAGTGGGTTTTTAGTGTCTGCTATCCTTTTATTTAGGAAATGTTTTTTAAGTGCTCTGGAGTCATTTTGTTGGAAGTGGGTTTTTAAGTGCTCTGGAGTCATTTTGTTTGGAAGCATTTTTTGAGTGCTCTGAGTCTTTTCGTTTTGGGCGGTTTTTAATTACTCTGGGGTCATTTTGTTTAGGCGGGTTTTTAAGTACTCAGAAATCATTTGTTGGAAGCAGGTTTTTAAGTGTTCTGGAGTAATTTCGTTGGGAGGCGGGTTTTTAATTGCTCTGGAGTCATTTCATTGGAAAGCGGTTTTTAAGTGCTCTGGAGTCATTTCTTTGGAAACGGATTTTTAAGTGTTCTAGTATCCTTTTTTTGGGCGGTTTTTTAAAGTGCTCTAAGTCCTTTCTTTGGAGCGGTTTTTAAGTGCTCTGGAGTCATTTCATTGGAAGTGGGTTTTCAGTGCTCTGGAGTCATTTCGTTGGGCCTTGGTTTTTTTAAGTGCTCTGGTGTCATTTCTTTGGGGTGGTTTTTAAGTGTTCTGGAGTCATTTCATTGGAAGCGAGGTTTTTAGTGCTCTGTATTCCTTTTGTTGGAGGCGGGTTTTTCTGTGCTCTGCTTAGTCATTTCGTTGGAAGCGGGTTTTTAAGTGCTCTGGAGTAATTTTGTTGGAAGTTGGTTTTCATTGCTCTGGAGTCATTTTGTAGGAAGCAGTTTCTTAAGTGCTCTGGGTCATTTCGTTGGATCACAGTTTTTAAGTGTTCTAGTATTTTTTTTTGAAGCGGGTTTTTAAGTGCTCTGGAATCATTTCATTGGAAGAGGATTTTAAGTCCTCTGGAGTCATTTCTTTGGAAGCAAGGTCTTAATTGTTCTTGAATCATTTTCGTTGGTGGCGGGTTTTTAAGTGCTCTGGTGTCCTTTCTTAGGCGGGTTTTTTAAGTGCTCTGGAGTCATTTGTTTGGAAGCAGTTTTTTAAGTGTTTGGAGTCATTTCTTTGGAAGCAAGGTTTTAAGTGCTCTGGAGTCATTTTCGATTTGGAAAGCGGGTTTTTCAGTGTTCTGGAGTCATTTGTTGGAAGGGGTTTTTAAGTGCTCTGGATTCATTTTCATTGGAAGCATGTTTTTAAGTGTTCTGTAGTCATTTTTTTAGGCGGGTTTTAAGTGCTCTGTATTCATTTCGTTGGAAGAGGGTTTTAAGTGCTCTGGGGTCATTTCGTTGGGAGCGGGTTTTTAAGTGCTCTGGGGTCTTTTGTTGGAAGCGTGTTTTTAAGTGCTCTGGAATCATTTCTTTGGAAACAGGTTTTTAAGTGATCTGAGGTCATTTGGTTGGAAGCTGGGTTTCAAGTGCTCTGTGTTCATTTTCGTTGGAAGTGATTTTTAAGTATTCTCCTGTCCTTTCGTTGGAAGAGCGGGTTTTTAAGTGCTCAGGGTTCATTTTGTTGAGGCGGTTTTTAAGTGCTCTGGAGTCATTTCGTTGGAAGCAGGTTTTAAGTGATCTGGTGTCCTTTCGTTGGAAGTGGTTTTTAAGTTCTCTGGGGTCTTTTCGTTGGAAGTGGGTTTTTAAGTGCTCTGGAGTCATTTCCTTGGAAGAAGGTTTTTAAGTGCTCTGGAGTCATTTCCTGTTTTTAAGTGCTGTAGAGTCATTTCATTGAGCAGGTTTTTTAAGTGTTCTGTGTCATTTAGTTGAAAGCTGGTTTTTAGTGCTGTAGAATCATTGCGTTAGAGCGGGTTTTTAAGTGATCTGGTGTCCTTCTTTGGCGGGTTTTTAAGTGCTCTGAAGTCATTCGTTGGAAGCTGTTTTTAAGTGCTCTGGAGTCATTTTGTTGGAGGGTGTTTAAATGTTCTACTATCCTTTCGTTGGAAACTGATTTTTAAGTGTTCTTGAGTCATTTCGTTGGTGGCGGGTTATTAAGTGTTCTAGTATCCTTTCGTTGGAAGCAGGTTTTAAGTTGTCTGGAGTCATTTCATTGGAAGCGATTTTTAAGTGCTCTGGAGTCATTTCTTTGGAAGCAAGGTTTTAAGTGCTCTGGAGTCATTTCGTTGCAAGCGGGTTTTTACGTGCTGTGGATTCATTTGTTGGAAGGGGTTTTTAAGTGTGCTGTGGTAATTTTGTTTGGAAGCATGTTTTTAATTGTTCTGTTGTCCATTCTTTAGGCGTGTTTTTAAGTGCTCTGGATTCGTTTCCTTGGAGCAGGTTTTAATTGCTCTGTAGTCATTTCTTTGGGCGTGTTTTATGTGCTCTGGGGTTATTTCGTTTAGGCGTGTTTTAAGTGCTCTGGGTTCATTTCTTTGGAAGCGGTTTTTTATGTGCTCTGAGGTCATTTCGTTGGAAGCTGGTTTTTTCAGTGCTCTGGGGTCATTTCATTTAGGCGGTTTTTAAGTGCTCTGGAGTCATTTCATTGGAAGCAGTTTTTCAGTGCTCTGGGGTCATTTTTTTGGAGCGTTTTTTGAGTGCTCTGGAGTCATTTCATTAAGCGGGTTTTAAGTGTTCTGGGTCATTTTGTTTGTTAAGCGTTTTTTAAGTGCTCTGGAGTCATTTTGTTGAGGCGGTTTTTAAGTCCTCTGGAATCATTTCATTGGAAGCAGGTTTTTAAGTGCTCTGGAGTCATTTGTTGGAAGCGTTTTTAAGTGCTCTCTGGAGTCATTTCGTTGGAAGCAGGTTTTTAAGTGATCTGGAGTCATTTTCGTTGGGCCGGGTTTTACAGTGCTCTGGAGTAATTTCGTTGGAAGCGGGTTTTTAATGTTCTGGAATCATTTCGTTTAGGCGGTATTTTAAGTGCTCTGGAGTCATTTCGTTGGATCACGGGTTTTAATGCTCTGGAATCATTTCGTTGGGCGGGTTTTAAGTGTTTTGGAGTCATTTCGTTGGGCCCTTGGGTTTTAAGTGCTCTGGTGTCCTTTCTTTGGGGTGGGTTTTTAGTGCTCTGGAGTCATTTCGTTTGAAACAAGTTTGTTAGTGTTTGGTATCCTTTTGTTGGAATTGGGTTTTTAAGTGCTCTGGAATAACTTCGTTAGAAGGTTTTTAATTGCTGTGGAGTGATTTCGTTTTTAGCGGGTTTTTAAGTGCTCTGGAGTCATTTCGATTTGTAAGCGGGTTTTTAATTGTTCTAGGATCCTTTCGTTTAGGCGGGTTCTTAAGTGCGCTAAAGTCAATTAGTTAAGCTAGTATTTATGTGTTCTGGTGTCCTTTCATTGGAAGTGGGTTTTTAAGTGTTCTGGTATCCTTTCATTGGACGGGCGGGTTTTTAAGTGCTCTAAAGGTCATTCCTTTCATTGGAAGTGGGTTTTAGCGGGTATTTATGTGTTCTGAAATCCTTTCATTGGAAGCGGTTTGGGTGATTTAATTTGTTTGTTTTATCTGGAGTCATTTACCGTTAGGCGGGTTTTTAAGTGCTCTGGGGTCATTTTATTTGGATGCGGTTTTTAAGTGTTCTAGTATCCTTTCTTTGGAAGTGGATTTTTAAGTGCTCTAGAGTCATTTCATTGGAAGGCGGGTTTTTAAGTGCTCTGGAGTCATTGCTTTGGAAGCAATGTCTTAATTGCTCTGGAGTCATTTCGTTGGGCGGGGTTTTTAAGTGCTCTGGTGTCCTTTCTTTTGGGTGGTTTTTAAGTGCTCTGGAGTCATTTCATTTGAAGCGAGTTTGTTAGTGTTTGCTATCCTTTTTTTGAAATGAGGTTTTCAGTGCTCTGGAGTCATTTCGTTGGAAGTGGTTTTTAAGTGCTCTGGATTCATTTCGTTGGTAGCAGGTTTTAGAGTGCTCTGGAGTAATTTCGTTCAGCGGGTTTTAATTGCTCTGGAGTCATTTCGTTGAAGCGGTTTCTTAAGTGCTCAGGAGTCATTTTGTTGGATCACGGATTTTTAAGTGTTCTAGTATCCTTTCGTTGGAAGCGGGTTTTAAGTGCTCTGGAGTCATTTCATTGGAAGCGGGTTTTTAAGTGCTCTGGAGTCATTTCTTTGGAAGCGTTTTTTAAGTGCTCTGGAGTCATTTCGTTGGGCGGGTTTTTAAGTCCTCTGGGGTCATTTCTTGGCTGGGTTTTTAAGTGCTCTGGAGTCATTTTGTTTGGCTTGAGTTTGTTAGTGATCTGGTATCCTTTCATTGGAAGCAGGTTTTAAGTGATCTGGAGTCATTTTCGTTGGAAGTAGGTTTTTCAGTGCTCTGGAGTCATTTCGTTGGAAGCAGGTTTTAAGTGCTCTGGAGTCATTTCGTTGGAATCTGGTTTTACAGTGTTCTGGAGTCATTTTGTTGGAAGCGGGTTTTTAATGCTCTGTATTCATTTCGTTAGGCGGTTTTTAAGTGCTCTGGAGTCATTTCGTTGGAAGCGGGTTTTTAAGTGCTCTTCTGAAGTATCTCTGGAATCATTTCATTGGAAAAAGGTTTTTAAGTGTTCTGGAGTCATTTAGTTTGGAAGTTGGTTTTTAAGTGCTCTGGTGTCATTTCTTTGGAAGGGCTTTTTAAGTGCTCTGGAGTCATTTCGTTTTTTGAAATTCAAGTTTGTTAGTATTTTCTATCCTTTTGTTGGAAGCAGGTTTTAAGTGCTCAGATTTGGAATAAGTGTTCTTTTTTGTAGAAGGGTTTTTTAAGTGCTCTGTGGGTCATTTTCGTTAAGCGGGTTTTTAAGTGCTCTGGAGTCATTTCGTTGAAAAGCGGGTTTTAATTGCTCTGGGATCATTTCGTTGGAAGCGGGTTTTTAAGTGATCTAAAGTCAATTCTGTTGGAAGCTAGTTTTATGTGTTCTGGTGTCATTTTATTGGAAGTGGTTTTTAAGTGTTCTGGTAGTCATTTTTGTTTTTTGGGAGGGGGTGTTTAAAATGTTCTACTATCCTTTCATTAACAGATTTTTAATGCTCTGGAGTCATTCGTAGGAAGCAGGTTTTTATGTAAGGGTAATTTCTGAATTTTTGTCTCTTTCATTTGTTTGAAGCAGGTTTTTAAGTGTTCTGGAGTCATTTCGTTGGAAGGTTTTAAGTCCTCTGGAGTCATTTAGTTGGAAGCTGTTTTTAAGTGTTCTTGAATCATTTAGTTGGTGCGGGTTATTAAGTGGTATCCTTTAAGTGCGGGTTTTAAGTGCTCTGGAGTCATTTCATTGGAAGCAGTTTTTTTAAGTGCTCTGGAGTCATTGCTTTGGAAGCAAGGTTTTAAGTGCTCTGGAGTCATTTCGTTGCAAGCGGGTTTTACATGCTGTGGATTCATTTGTTGGAAGGGTTTTAAGTGCTCCTGGTAATTTTGTTTTGAAGCATGTTTTTAAATGTTCTGTTGTCATTCATTTGAAGCGGGGTTTAAGTGCTCCGAGTTTGTTAGTGTTTTTAATTGCTCTGTATCCTTTTCGTTAGAAATATTTTTAAGTGCTCTGGGGTTATTTCGTTGGGCGTGTTTTTAAGTGCTCTGGGTTCATTTCGTTGGTAGCAGGTTTTAGAGTGCTCTAGAGGTCATTTGGATGGAAGCTGGTTTTTAATTGCTCTGGAGTCATTTCGTTAGGCGGTTTTTTAAGTGCTCAGGAGCCATTTGTTGGATCACAGATTTTTAAGTGTTCTAGTACCTCCTTTTGTTGGCGGGTTTTTAAGTGCTCTGAGTCATTTCATTGGAAGCGGTTTTTTAAGTGCTCTGAGTCATTTCTTTGGAAACAAGGTCTTAACTGCTCTGGAGTCATTTTTGGGCGGGTTTTTAAGTGCTCTGGTGTCCTTTCTTTGGGGCAGGGTTTTTAAGTGATCTGGAGTCATTTCATTTGGTTAGGCGGGTTTTCAGTGCTCTGAGTCATTTAGTTGGAAGCGGTTTTTAAGTGTTCTGGAGTCATTTCTTTGGAAGCTGGGTTTTAAGTGTTCTGGAGTCATTTTTGTGGCGGGTTTTTAAGTGCTCTGTATCTTTTCGTTGGAAGCGGCGTTTTAAGTGCTCTGGGTTCATTTCATTAGGCGGGTTTTTAAGTGATCTGAGTCATTTTGTTGGAAGTTGGTTTTAGAGTGCTCTGAGTCATTTCTTTGGAAGGGCTTTTTAAGTGCTCTGTAGTCATTTCGTTGGGCGGTTTTTAAGTATTCTCCTGTCCTTTCGTTGGAAGGCGGGTTTTAAGTGCTCAGGGTTCATTTTGTTGGAGCGGGTTTTTAAGTGCTCTCTGAGTCATTTCGTTGGAAGGGGTTTTTAAGTGTTCTTGTGTCCTTTCGTTGGAAGTGGTTTTTAAGTTCTCTGGGGTCTTATCGTTGGAAGGGTTTTTAAGTGCTCTGGAGTCATTTCCTTGGAAGAAGGTTTTTAAGTGCTCTGAGTCATTTCGTTGGAAGCTGGGTTTTAAGTGCTCTGGTCATTTCGTTGAAAGCTGGTTTTAGTGCTGTGGAATCATTGTGTTGGAAGCAGGTTTTTAAGTGATCTGGTGTCCTTCTGTTGGAAGCGGGTTTTTAAGTGCTCTGGAGTCATTTCTTTGGAGCGGGTTTTAAGTGCTCTGGAGTCATTTTGTTGGGCGGGTTTTTAAGTGCTCTGGAGTCATTTCATTTGGAAGCTGGTTTTAGTGCTGTGGAATCATTTTGTTGGAAGCAGGGTTTTAAGTGATCTGGTGTCCTTCTGTTGGAAGCGGGTTTTAGAGTGCTCTGGAGTCATTTCTTTGGAGCGGGTTTTTAAGTGCTCTGGAGTCATTTGAGTCATTTGGAAGGTGTTTTTAAGTGTTCTTGAGTCATTTCATTGGAAGCAGGTTATTAAGTGTTCTAGTATCCTTCTGTTGGAAGCGGTTTTTAAGTGCTCTGAGTCATTTCATTGGAAGCGGTTTTAAGTGCTATGGAGTCATTTCTTTGGAAGCAAGGTGGCGTGCTCTGGAGTCATTTCGTTGCAAAGCGGGTTTTTACGTGCTGTGGATTCATTTGTTGGTAGGGGGTTTTAAGTGCTCCTGAGTAATTTTGTTTGAAGCATGTTTTAAATGTTCTGTTGTCCATTCTGTAAGCGGAGCGGTTTTTAAGTGCTCGGGTTGTCCATTCTTTCTGAGTTTTTGGAAGCAGGTTTTTAATTGCTCTGTAGTCATTTCCAGCGTGTTTTTAAGTGCTCTGGGTTCATTTCTTTGGAAGCGGGTTTTTATGTGCTCTGAGGTCATTTGGATGGAAGCTGGTTTTAAGTGCTCTGTGGTCATTTCATTGGGCGGTTTTTAAGTGCTCTGAGTCATTTCCTTGAAGTGGGTTTTTCAGTGCTCTGGGGTCATTTCGTTGGGCGGTTTTTAAGTGCTCTGGAGTCATTTCCGTTTAGGCGGGTTTTAGAGTGCTCTGGAGTCATTTCTTTGGAGGCGGGTTTTTAAGTGCTCTGAGTCATTTTAGTTTGGGGTTTTAGAGGTTTTTAAGTGCTCTGGAATCATTCGTTGGAAGGGTTTTTAAGTCCCTCTGGATTCATTTCGTTGGAAGGGGTTTTTAAGTGCTCCTGAGTAATTTTGTTTGAAGCAGGTTTTTAAATGTTCTGTTGTCCATTTGTTGGAAGCTGGGTTTAAGTGCTCTAGGTGGTTTCCTTGGAAGTAGGTTTTTAAATGCTCTGGAGTCATTTCGTTGGAAGCGGGTTTTTATGTGCTCTGAGGTCATTTAGTTGGAAGCAGGTTTTTATGTGCTCTGAGGTCATTTCGTTGGAAGTGGGTTTTTAAGTGCTCTGGTATCCTTTCGTTGGAAGCAGGTTTTTAAGTGTTCTGGGATCCTTTTGTTGGAAGTGGGTTCTTACGTGCTCTAAAGTCATTTCGTTGGAAGCTAGTATTTATTTGTTCTGGTGTCCTTTCGTTGGAAGTGGGTTTTTAAGTGTTCTGGTATCCTTTTGTTGGAAGTGGGTTTTTAAGTGCTCTTGAGTCATTTCGTTGGTAGCGGGTTTTTAAGTGCTCTGCAGTCATTTCGTTGAGAGCAGGTTTTTAGTGCTCTTTAGTCATTTCGTTGGAAGCGGGTTTGTAAATGCTCTGGAGTCATTTCGTTGGAAGTGGGGATGTAAGTACTCTGTATTCATTTCGTTGGAAACCGTTTTTTATGTGCGTTGAGGTCATTTCTTTGGAAGCGTGTTTTTAAGTGTTCTGGTTTCCTTTTGTTGGAAGCGGGTTTTTAAGTGCTCTGTAGTCATTTCGTTGGAAGCGGGGTTTAGAGTGCTCTGGAGTCATTTCGTTGGAAGCGGTATTTTAAGTGCTCTGGAGTCATTTCGTTGGAAGCGGGTTTTTACGTGCTGTGGATTCATATCGTTGGAAGGGGTTTTTAAGTGCTCCTGAGTAATTTAGTTTGAAGCACGTTTTTAAATGTTCTGTGGTCCATTCGTTGGAAGTGGGGTTTAAGTTCTCTAAGGTCGTTTCATTGGAATCAGGTTTTTAAATGCTCTTCAGTCATTTCGTTGGAAGCGGGTTTTTATGTGCTCTGAGGTCATTTCTTTGGAATCGGGTTTTAAGTGCTCTGGGGTGATTTCGTTGGAAGTGGGTTTTTATGTGCTCTGAGGTCATTTGGTTGGAAGCTGGTTTTTAAGTGCTCTGTGGTCATTTCATTGGAAGCGGGTTTTTAAGTGCTCTGGAGTCATTTCGTTGGAAGTGGGTTTTTTTAGTGCTCTGGAGTCATTTCGTTGGAAGCGGTTTTTTTTTAGTGCTCTGGAGTCATTTCATTGAAAGCGGGTTTTTTGCTTGCTCTGGAGTCATTTTGTTGGAAGCGGGTTTTTGAGTGCTCAGGAGTCATTTCGTTGGAAGCGGGTTTTTAAGTGCTCTTGAGTCATCTCATTGGAAGCCGGATTTTAAGTGCTCTGGAGTCATTTCGTTGGAAGCGGTTTTTTAAGTGCTCTGGAGTCATTTCGTTTGAGGCGGATTATTAAGTGTTCTAGTATCCTTTCGTTGGATGCAGGTTTTTAAGTGCTCTGGAGTCATTTCATTGGAAGCAGGTTTTTAAGTGCTCTGGAGTCATTTCTTTGGAAGCAAGGTTTTAAGTCCTCAGGAGTCATTTCGTTGGACGCGGGATTTTAAGTGTTCTGGTATCCTTTTGTTTTAAGCGGGTATTTAAGTTCTTTGGAGTCATTTCGTTGGATGCGGGTTTGAGAGTGCTCTGGAGTCATTTCGCTGGAAGCGGGTTTGAGAGTGCTCTCGAGTCATTTCATTGGACGCGGGTTTTTAAGTGTTCTGGTGTCCTTTCTTTGGAAGCGTGTTTTTAAGTCCTCTGGAGTCATTTCGTTGGAAGAAAGTTTGTAAGTGTTTGGTATCCTTTCGTTGGAAGTGGATTTTTAAGTGCTCTTGAGTAATTTCGTTGGAAGCATTTTTTTAATTGCTGTGGAGTGATTTCGTTTTAAGCGGGTTTTTGAGTGCTCTGGAGTCATTTCGTTGTAAGTGGGTTTTTAAGTGTTCTGGGATCCTTTCGTTGGAAGCGGGTTCTTAAGTGCTCTAAAGTCATTTCGTTGGAAGCTAGTATTTATGTGTTCTGGTGTCCTTTCGTTGGAAGTGGGTTTTTAAGTCTTCTGGTATCCTTTCGTTGGAAGCGGGTTTTTAAGTGCTCTTGAGTCATTTCGTTGGTAGCCGGTTTTTAAGTGCTCTGGAGTCATTTCGTTGGAAGCTGGTTTGTTAGTGCTCTGGAGTCATTTTGTTGGAAGTGGGGATGTAAGTACTCTGGATTCATTTCGTTGGAAATGGTTTTTTATGCGCACTGAGGTCAGTTTTTTGGAAGCGGGTTTTTAAGTGTTCTGGAGTCCTTTCTTTGGAAGCAGGTTTTTAAGTGCTCTGGAGTCATTTGTTGGAAGCAGGTTTTAAGTGCTCTGAGTCATTTACTTGGAGCGGGTTTTAAATGTTCTGGTGTCCTTTTCGTTAGTTGGAAGCAGGTTTTAAGTGCTCTGGAGTCATTTCATTGGAAGTAGGTTTTTAAGTGCTCTGGAGTCATTTAGATTTGGAGGCGGGTTTGTTAGTGCTCTGGAGTCATTTCGTTGGAAGTGGGGATGTAAGTACTCTGGATTCATTTCGTTGGAAATGTTTTTTTTTGTGCACTGAGGTCAATTTTTTGAAGCGGGTTTTTAAGTGTTCTGGAGTCCTTTCTTTGGAAGCAGGTTTTAAGTGCTCTGGAGTCATTTTGTTGGAAGCAGGTTTTTAAGTGCTCTGGAGTCATTTACTTGAGGCGGGTTTTTAAATGTTCTGGTGTCCTTTTCGTTGAAGCAGGTTTTTAAGTGCTCTGGAGTCATTTCATTGGAAGTAGGTTTTAAGTGCTCTGGAGTCATTTCGTTGAAAGGGGGGTTTTTAGTGCTCTGGAATCATTTCCTGTTGGAAATGGGGTTTATGTGCTTTGAGGTCATTTCGTTGGTTTTAGGTTTTTAAGTGTTCTGGTATCCTTTTGTTGGCGAGTTTTTTAAGTGCTTTGGAGTAATTTCTTTAGGCGTGTTTTTTAATTGCTGTGGAGTCATTTCTTTTAAGCAGGTTTTTAAGTGCTCTGGAGTCATTTTGTTGGAATCGGGTTTTTAAGTCTTCTGGTATCCTTTCTTAGAAACAGGTTTTTTAAGTGCTCTGGAGTGATTTCTTTGAAGCAGGTTTTAAGTGCTCTGGTGTCCTTTCTTTTACAGCGGGTTTTAAGTGTTCTGGTATCCTTTCGTTGAAAGTGGGTTTTAAGTGCTCTTGAGTCATTTTTTGGAAAAGGATTTTGTCGCTGAGGTCATTTTTTCTGGAAGCATGTTTTTAAGTGTTCTGGTGTCCTTTCGTTGGAAGCGGGTTTTTAAGTGCTCTGGAGTCATTTTTGGAAGCGGGTTTTAAGTGCTCAGGAGTCATTTCGTTTGAAGTGGGTATGTAAATACTCTGATTCATTTCGTTGGAAACGGTTTTTATGGGCGCTGAGGTCATTTTTTGGAAGCGGTTTTTAAGTGTTCTGGTGTCCTTTTGTTGGAAGCGGGTTTTTAAGTGCTCTGGAGTCATTTCCTTGAAGCTGGTTTGTAAGTGCTCTAGAGTCATTTCTTCGAAGCAAGGTTTTAAGTGCTCTGGAGTCATTTCGTTGAAGCGGGTTTGAGTGCTCTGGAGTCATTTCGTTTGGAAGCAAGGTTTTAAGTGCTCTGGAGTCATTTCGTTGAATGCGGGTTTTAAGTGTTCTGTATCCTTTCTTTGAAGCTGGTTTTTAAGTGCTCTGGAGTCATTTCTTTGGAAGGCGGGTTTTAAGTGCTCTAAATTTATTTAGTTGAAGCGGGCTTTTAAGTGCTCTGGAGTCTTTTTCGTTGGAAGCGGATTTGTAAGTACTCTGGATTCATTTCATTGAAGCGGTTTTTAAGGGCTCTGGAGTCATTTCGTTTGAAAAGGTTTTCATGTGCGCTGAGGTCATTTTTTGGAATTGCGTTCTTAAGTTAATTTGTATGTGATTTAGTTTACAATGTAGTGCTTTCCTTTTTTGTTCTTTCTTTTGAAACTTGTTCCTGTGCCATACAGGCGATATATCACCTTTCAGTTTTCCTGTATTCCTAATTGAGCGAGCGACACACATGTGATTTAACACAAAGTAGTTATTTGGTTTTCTGTTTTTCGTTGGAAACTTGTTCCTGTGCTGTACAGGGCGATATATCACTTTTCAGATTCCCTGTATTCCTAATTGTGCGAGTCACACACATGTGGTTTAGTTTACAAAGTATTGCTTTGCGTTTATGTTCTTTTGTTGGAAACTTGTTCGGAACAAGTTAGGGTTAGTGTTAGGTTTAGGGTTAGGGTAGGGTTTGGGTTAGGATTAGGAGGTTAGGGTTAGGTGGTTAGGGTTAGGGTTAGGGTTATATCACTTTTCAGTTTTCCTGTTATAATAATTGAAAAGGCGACACGTATGTGAATTAGTTTACAAAGTATTGCTTTGCGTTTCTGTTCTGTTGGAAACTTGTTTCTGTGCCGTACATTGTGATATATCAATTTTCAGTTTTCCTGTTACAATGATTAAATGGCGACACGTATGTGAATTAGTTTACAAAGTTGTGCTATGCGTTTCTGTTCTTTCGATGGAAACTTGTTTCTGTGCCGTACAGTGCAAAATAAGACTTTTCAGTTTTCCTGTAATCCTAATTGAGCGAGCGACACACATGTGATTTAGTTTCCAAAGTTGTGCTTTACCTTTCTGTTCTTACATTGGATACTTCTTCCTGTACTACAAAGTGGAAGATATCATTTTTCAGTTTTCCTGTATTCCTAATTGTGCAGGTGACACAAATGTGAATTAGTTTACAAAGTAGTGCTTTGCTTTTCTGTTCAATTTTCCAGTATTCCTAATTGAGCGAGTGACACACATGTGATTTAGTTTACAAACTACTGCTTTGCTTTTCTGTTCTTTCTTTTGAAACTTGTTCCTGTCCTGTACAGTGGGATATATCATTTTTCAGTTTTTCCTGTATTCCTAAATGAGCGAGTGACACACATGTGATTTAGTTTACCAAGTAGTGCTTTTGCGTTTATGTTCTTTCGTTGAAACTTGTTACTGTTAGGAACGATTTCTGGTTATGGCTAGGGATAGGGTTAGGTTTAGGTTAGGTAAGGTTAGGTAGTGTTAGGGTTTTGGTTAGGGTTAGGGTTAGGGTTAGGTTGTTAGGGTTAGGGTTAGGGTTAGTGATATATCACTTTTCAGTTTTTCCTGTTATAATAATTGAACAGGCGACACTTATGTGAATTAGTTTACAAAGTAGTGCTTTGCGTTTCTGTTCTTCTGTTGGAAAGTTTTTCCTGTGCTGTACAGTGTGATATATCACATTTAATTATCCTGTAATAATAATTAAAAGGGCAACACATATATGAAATAGTTTACAAAGTTGTGCTTTGCGTTTCTGTTCTTTCAATGGAAAGTTTTTTCTGTGCCATACAGTGTGAGATTACACTTTTCAGTTCTCCTGTATTCCCAATTGAGCGAGCAACACACATGTGATTCCATTTAAAATAGTGCTTTGCTCTCTGTTTTTTTTGTTGGAAACTTGTTCCTGTGCTGTACAGTGGGATATATCACTTTTCAGTTTTCCTGTATTCCTAATTGAGTGAGCGACACACATGTTATTTAGTTTACTATGTAGTGCTTTGCTTTTCGGTTCTTTCGTTGGAAACTTGTTCCTAACAGGGTTAGGATTAGGTTTAGGGTTAGGGTAGGGTTAGGGTTAGGGTTAGTGTTAGGGTTAGTGGGTTAGTGTTAGGGTTAGGGTTAGGGTTAGGGTTAGTGTTAGGGTTAGGGTTATATCACTTTTCATTTTACCTGTTATAATAATTGAACAGGCGATACGTATGTGAATTAGTTGACAAAGTAGTGCTTTGTGTTTCAGTTCTTTAGATGAAAACTTGTTTCTTTGCAGTACAGTTCAATATATCACTTTTCAGTTTTCCTATATTCCTAAATGAGCAAGCGACACACATGTGATTTAGTTTACAAAAGTAGTGCTTTATGTTTCTGTTCTTGTGTTGGAAACTTGTTTCTGTGCTGTACAGTGTGATATATCACTTTTATTTTTCCTGCTATAATAATTGAACGGGACACATGTATGTGAATTAGTTTACAATGTTGTGCTTTGCGTTTCTGTTCTTTCTTTTTTTTTTTTTAACCACATTTATAGCAGCTTTATTTGTAATAACCGGAACCTATAAACAACCCAGATGTCCATCAACGGAGGAATGGGTACAGAAATTGTGGTATTTTTATACAATGGAATACTACTCACCAATCAAATAGTAGGAAATCATGAAATTTGTAGGCAAATGGTGGGGTCTAGAAAAGATCATTCTGAGGGTAATAACTCATATTTTTTAATGTTTCATATTTTTAAAAATTAATCTACCTTATGCAGTCACTGGCTACAACCATTCAATACTTTTGAGATGTGTTCTCATTTTAACTTTTCATTCTCTAATGTATCCCTTAAATGAATCCAATTTACAAGTCAGATTGAAAACAATTTTCCTGAAGCCTGCCTCTAGCATTCTTATCTCATTATCATACCTATTTTACATGCTGTCACTACAATTTTCTCAAAGCCTAACTCTGTCATGTTAATATTTATTAATACATGCAGATTATCATGAAAATCTGAGTAGGTGAAATACATATTTTCATATTCCACTAATAATATTATTTTACTTCATTTATATTTACTAAAATATAGATACACATGTTTGCATTATATATATATATATATATATATATATATATATATATATATATATATATATATCTTGTCACAATGCCATGTAATTATGAGTACACTGGGCAGTGATCTAAAGTACTCAAATTTTAAGTTCTAAAACTAAGTTGGATATAACTTTACCATCCTGTGTAACAACCCAAGTATGAAATTATAGTATTGAGTATCCATGGCTCACTGTAAGAGGGTCAGAGCACAGTAGTATTATCTATGTGTTTGATATCAACATCTAAAAATGGAAAGCTCTGCTTCTGATTGGTTGTGTTTCTATTCATTCACTTAACTCACATTTATTAAAATTTGACAGTGAATAATGTCAATATTTTAACCTTACCAAGTAAAATATTTTAAAATCTTCTGGAACTTATTAGAAGATCATAATATGCTACACATAGAAAATTTTAGATGACAATGTGGGTTTTGCATTTTAGTCTGTTATATGATGGTTTATATTTATTTAATTATATACATTGAATTATCCTAAATTTCTCAGATGAAGCCTAGTTGATCATGATGGTTGATGTTTTTTGATGTGTTTCTGGATTTGTTTTTTTTTTTTATCTTTTTATTTTTTTTTTCAATGCAGTATATTCAGGAACCTTGAACAATCATCTGACCCTGGGGATAGTCAGCCCACTTTAAATAGCCTCTGGGTAGCCAACCTCAGCATGCCATGTGGGCAATGTAGATAGGTCCACATACATGGAAGCAAGCCAGATCCTCAGCCTTAGCCAAATGTGGAGTTGTTTGTGACACAGAGCGCTCACCATCGGGAAGGTGGAAGGCAGAAACCAGCTCCATCTTTCAGACGTGGGATTACGCAGCTCTCTACAATTCCCCCTTTTTGTTTTGGACGCATCAGGCAAGAGTAGAGGTCTGATCTATGATATTAGAAATAAATTTTGACTTTGTACTGATGTTCATTTAGGTGTCATCCACCCAAAGAGCATCAGACCCGTCCAATACCTTTTTCTCAGAGGCAGGACCTGGGGCATCAACCCGCATGCAATCAGACATGCTCTTCTCTGTGTCCAAGGTGGCTGACCCTGAGTGCAGTGCTTAGCCTCGCATCCTGAGCGTAACATTTTGCTTTTTATGGTAGCCAAACATGCTTGGGGAGACTGTCCTGCTTCAATGGCTGTAAATGCCTGAATGGTCATGGATGCATTACGCTGTTGTGAGACTCTAATCTTGCATATATACAGGCAAACCAAGGTGACCAACACCAGAAGGCCTGCTAAGGCTCCCATGCCCGCCCATTCCTTCAGATGATTCATGGCTGCAGCAATCCATGATGATAATCTGTGGCTAGTCCTCGTCCACTCTGGTAGAATTTATCATGACAATGGCCACTCTCAGCTGGTCCATAATAGTATCAATTCTCAGTCCAATTACCTAAAATATAGCTTGACAATTGTTTAGACAGATTTGCAGCACAGAGAAAATTCTCATGTTGTATGCTAATGACACAAAGTCCAGCATACTTTCATTGACAGCCAAGTTGAAGCGATTTGCCATAGGGTATCAATTTGCTCCTGCAGGTCAAACCTCTGATTGAACACCATCAAACCTCCTTTTAATTGAGCATTAATTCCTTTTTGTACATCTAAGGCATGAGCTACCTTGGCTAAAATTTTATTCAGGGTCTGAGCAGTCTGCCCAGTATGACTCATGGCTAATGCCGTGGTGGTAGCTCCAACAGCCGCCAATGAGATGGCAGTAACAATGGCAGCTGTAATTCCAAGATCCTTTTCTGTCTGAAGAGAGTCATAGTGTGAGGGCATCAACGGGCACAGGCACCCAGCAAGGCATGTGAGTAAACACCTAGTAAATTTACTAGCATTACAGCATTGGGTAAAATCAAGTATCATTACCACAATTACTTGGCTCTATCTGGCTAATAATGAATAAAAATGGTGGATATAAACAAACAGATGTGGGCTTATAGGAAATATTATGAGAAGCCTTAACCCCCTCGTTGGAACATCCTGCATTGGTTCTAGAACTAGCAGTGGTGGTGTCTGAGGTCTGAGTAGGTTCAGGAGACCATTGCCCCAGGGGCGAGATGTGCTCCATGTAAATTGACTAACTCCATGTTTTCCTCCACTTTTGAAAGTCATTTAGGTTCTTAAATTATTATTTTTTCCCTTTTTTTTTTAAATTTTTCATCAATTACAATTTTTCACTGTGCATCCCCATAAGCCCCTCCCTCTCCTCCCAATCCCACTCTCCCTCCTTCCTCTACATGCATGCCACTCCCAAGTCCACTGATAGGGGAGGTTCTCCTCTCCTTTCTGATCTTAGTCCATCAGTTCACATCAAAAGTGGCTGCATTGTCCTCTACTATGGCCTGGTAAGGTTGCTCCCCCCTCAGAAGGAGGTGACTAAAAGCAGGCCAGTCAGTTTATGTCAGAGGCAGCCCTCTTCTCATTACTATGTAACCCAATTGGACTCTGAACTGCCCTGGCTACATCTGTACAAGGGTTCTAGGTTATCTCTATGAATAGTCCTTGGTTGGAGTATGAGTCTCTGGGAATTTAACCTGTGTTCAAATTTTCTTGTTCTGTTGCTCTCCTTGTGGAGACCCTGTCCTCTCAGATCTTGCTCTTTCCCAGTTCTTATATAAAATTCCATTCACTCTGCCCAACAGTTCCCCATCAGGCTTAGCTTCTGCTTTGATAATCTGTAGGGCAGAGGCTCAGAGACCCTCTGTGGTAGGTTCCTAGGTTGTTTCCTGTTTTCTTCTTCTTCTGATGTCCATCCTCTTTTGCCTTTCTGGATGGGGATTAGACATTTTAATTAGCGTCCTCTCTCTTGCTTAGCAGAACTCCAACAGCACAGGCACTAAGAGCAACAATCAATAAATGGGAACTCATGAAACTGAAAAGCTTCTGCAAAACAAAGGACACCATCATCAAAACAAAGCGATCTCCTACATATTGGGAAAGAATCTTCACCAACCCTTTATCTGACAGAGGACTCATATCAAGTATATATAAAGAACTAAAGAAGCTGAAAAGCAGCAAACCAAGTAACCCACTTAAAAATGGGGGAACAGAGCTAAAACAGAGAATTCTCTGTAGAGGAATACCGAATGGGAGAGAAGCACTTAAAGAAATGCTCAACCTCACTAGCCATTAGGGACATGCAAATCAAAACAACCCTGAGATTTCACCTTACACCCATGAGAATGGCCAAGATCAAAACTCAAGTGACAACACATGCTGGAGAGGTTGTGAGAAAGAGGAACCCTTCTCCACTGCTGGTGGGAATGTAAACTGGTACAACCACTCTGAAATCAATCTGGCGTTTTCCGGACAACTAGGAATAGTGCTTCCCCAAGATCCAGCCATACCACTCCTAGGCATATATCCAAAAGAGGCTCAAGCACACAAAAAGGAAATTTGCTAAACCATGTTCATAGCAGCTTTATTTGTAATAGCCAGAAGCTGGAACCAACCCAGATGCCCCTCAACTGAAGAATGGATGCAGAAAATGTGGTACATCTACACAATGGAATATTACTCAGCAATGAAAAATAAGGAAATCAAGAAATTTGGAGGTAAATGGTGGGATCTGGAAAGGATCATCCTGAGTGAGTTGTCCCAGAAGCAAAAAGACTCACATGGTATATACTCACTCATATAGACATACAACATAGGACAAACCCACTAAAACCTGTGCATCTAAAGAAACTAAGCTTTTCTGTTCTTTCGATGAAAACTTGTTTCTGTGCCGTACAGTGCGAGATAACACTTTTCAGTTTTCCTGTATTCCTAATTGAGCGAGCAACACACATGTGATTCCGTTGAAAATAGTGCTTTGCTTTTCTGTTCTTTCGTTGGAAACTTGTTCCTGTGCTGTACAGTGCGTTATATCACTTTTCAGTTTTCCTGTTATAATAATTGAATTGGCGACACTTATGTGAATTAGTGTACAAAGTTTTCCTTTGCGTTTCTGTTCTTTCGTTCAAAATTGTTCCTGTGCTGTAAAGTCCTATACATCACTTTTCAGTTTTCCTGTATTGCTAATTGAGTGAGTGACACACAAGTGATTTAGTTTACAAAGTAGTGCTTTGCGTTTATGTTCTTTCTTTGGAAACTTGTTTCTGTTAGGAACAAGTTAGGGTTAGGGGTTAGGGTTAGGGTTAGGGTTAGGATTAGAGGTAGGGTTAGGGGCTTAGGGTTAGGGTTAGGTTATATCATTTTTCAGTTTTCCTGTTATAATAATTGAACAGGCAACACGTATGTGAATTAGTTTACAAAGCTGTGCTTTGCATTTCTGTTCTTTCGATGAAAAGTTGTTTCTTTGCAGTATAGGTCAATATATCACTTTTGAGTTTTCCTGTATTCCTAATTGAGCTAGTGAACACATGTGATTTAGTTTACAAAGTAGTGATTTGCGTTTCTGTTCTTGTGTTGGAAACTTGTTTCTGTGCTGTAAAGTGTGATATAACACTTTTTAGTTTTCCTGTTATAATAATTGAAAGGAGCAACACGTATTTGAATTAGTTTACAAAGTTGTGCTTTTATGCGTTTCTGTTCTTTCGATGGAAACTTGTTTCTGTGCTGTACAGTCTTGAGATAACACTTTTCAGTTTTCCTGTATTCCTAAATGTGCTTGAGTGACACACATGTGACTTAGTTTACAAAGTAGTGCTTTGCTTTTCTGTTCTTTTATTGGAAACTTGTTCCTGTACTCTATGGTGCGATATATCACTTTTCAGTTTTCCTGTATTCCTAATTGTGTGAGCGACACACATGTGATTTAGTTTACAAATTAGTGCTTTGCTTTTCTCTTCTTTCGTTCCAAACTTGTTCCTGTGCTGTACAATGTGATATATCACTTTTCAGTTTCCTGTATTCCTAATTGAACGGGAAACACACACGTGATTTTGTTTCAAAGTTGTGCTTTACCTTTCTGTTCTTACATTGAAACTTCTTCCTGTACTCCAAAGTGGAAGATATCACTTGTCAGTTTTCCTTTATTCCTAATTGTGCAGGTGACACACATTTTACTTAGTTTACCAAGTTGTGCTTTACATTTCTGTTCTTTCATTGGAAACTTGTTTCTGTGCGGTACAGTGCAAGATATCACTTTTCAGTTTTCCTATATTCCCTATTTGAACGGGTGACACACATGTGATTTAGTTTCCAAAGTTGTGCTTTGCATTTCTGTTCTTTCATTGGAAACTTCTTTTCTGTGCTCTAAAGTGGGAGATATCCCTTTTCAGTTTTCCTGTATTCCTAATTGAACGGGTAACACACATGTGATTTAGTTCACAAAGTTGTGCTTTGCCTTTCTGTTCTTTTGTTGGAAACTTATTTCTGTGCACTACAGTGGGAGATATAACTTTTCAGTTTTCCTGTATTCCTGATTGTGCAGGCGACATACATGTTACTTAGTTAACAAAGTTTTGCTTTACATTTCTGTTCTTTCCTTGAAATTTTTTTCTGTGAGGTACAAAGTAGATATCACTTTTCAGTTTTCCTGTATTCCTAATTGAAGGGTGACACACATGTGATTTACTTTCCAAAGTTGTGGATTGCTTTTCTGTTCTTTCATTGGAAAATTCTTTTTCTGTGCTCTAAAGTGGAATATATCACTTCTCAATTTTCTTGTATTCCTAATTGAGAGGGCTATACACATGTTACTTAGTTTACAAAGTTGTGCTTTACATTTCTCTTCTTTCGTTGGAACAGTGCGAGATATCACTTTTCAGTTTTCCTGTATTCCTAATTGTGGGACTGACAGACATGTTACTTAGTTTACAAAGTTGTGCTTTACATTTCTTTACTTTTCGTTGAAAACTTCTTTCTGTGCTCTCAAGTGGGAGATATCACTTTTCAGTTTTCCTGTATTCCTAATGGAACGGGCGACACAGATGTGATTTATTTTCCAAAGTTGTGCTTTGTGTCTCTGTGCTTTCATTGGAAACTTCTTTCTGTGCTCTAAAGTGGTAGATATCACTTTTCAGTTTTCCTGTATTCCTTAATTAGCAGGCGACACAAATTTGATTTAGTTTACAATGTTTTGCTTTGCCTTTCTATTCTTTTGTTGGAAACTTGTTTTTGTGTACTACAGTGGAGATATCTCTTTTCAGTTTTCCTGTATTCCTAATTGAACGGGCAACACACATGTGATTTAGTTTCCAAAGCTGTGCTTTACCTTTCTGTTCTTACACTGGAAACTTCTTCCTATACTCCAAAGTGGAAGATATCACATTTCAGTTTTCATGTATTCATAATTGTGCAGGTGACACACATGTTACTTAGTTTACAAAGTTGTGCTTTACATTTCTGTTCTTTCATTGGAAACTTGTTTCTGTGCGGTACAGTGTGAGATATCACTTTTTAGTTTTCCTGTATTCCTAATTGAACAGATGACACAGATGTGATTTAGTTTACAAAGTTTTGCTTTGCCTTTCTATTCTTTTGTTGGAAACTTGTTTCTGTGCATTACATTGCAGATATCTCTTTTCAGTTATCCTGCATTCCTAATTGAACGGGCAACACACATGTGATTTAGTTTCCAAAGTTGTGCTTTACCATTCTGTTCTTACATTGGAAACTTCTTCATGTACTCCAAAGTGGAAGATATCACCTTTCAGTTTTCCTGTATTCCTAATTGTGCAGGCGATACACATATTACTTAGCTAACAAAGTTGTATTTTACATTTCTGTTCTTTCGTTGGAAACTTGTTTTTGTGAGGTACATTGGGAGATATCACTTTTCAGTTTTCCTGTGTTCATAATTGAACGGGCAATACAGATGTGATTTATTTTCCAAAGCTCTTCTTTGCGTTTATGTTCTTTCATTGGAAACTTCTTTCTGTGCTCTAAAGTGGGAGATATCACTTTTCAGTTTTCCTGTATTCCTAATTGAATGGGCGACACAAATGTGATTTAGTTTACAAAGTTGTGACTTTCCTTTCTATTCTTTTGGTGGAAACTTGTTTCTGTGCACTACAGTGGAGATATCACTTTTCAGTTTTCTTGTATTCCTAATTGTGCAGGCGACACACATGTTACATAGTTTAAGTTGCGCTTCACATATCTGTTCTTTCTTTGGAAACTTGTTTTGTGAGGTACAGTGTGAGATATCACTTTTCAGTTTTACTGTATTCCTAATTGTGCAATCGACACATGTTACTTAGTTTACAAAGTTGTGTTTTGCTTTTTTGTTCTTTTGTTGGAAACATGTTATTGTGAGGTACAGTGTGAGATATCACTTTTCTGTTTTTCAGTATTCCTAATTGAGCGGTGACACACATGTCATTTATTTTCCAAGGTTGTGTTTGCATTTCTGTTCTTTAATTGGAAACTTCTTTCTGTGCTCTAAAGTGGGAGATATCACTTTTCAGTTTTCCTGTATTCCTAAATGAGCGGGCAACACAAATGTGATTTATTTTACAAAATTGTGATTTGCCTTTCTGTTTTTGTTAGAAACTTCTTTCTGTGCTCTAAAGTGGGAGATATCACTTTTCAGTTTTCCTGTGTTCCTAATTGCACAGGCGACACAAATGTGATTTAGTTTGCAAAGTTGTGACTTTCCTTTTTATTCTTTTTGGTGGAAACTTTGTTTCTGTGCACTACAGTGGGAGATATCACTTTTCAGTTTTCTTGTATTCTTAATTGTGCAGGCGACACACATGTTACTTAGTTTACAACGTTGTCCTTTACATTTCTGTTCTTTCATTGGAAACTTGTTTCTGTGAGGTACAGTGAGAGATATCACTTTTCAGTTTTCCTTTATTCCTAATTGAGCAGACTGACACACATGTTACATAGATTACAAAGTTGTGCTTTACATTTCTGTATTTTCGTTGGAAACTTCTTTCTGTGCTCTCAAGTGGAGATATCACTTTACAGTTTTCCTGTATTCCTAATGAAATGGGCGACACAGATGTGATTTATTTTCCAAAGTTGTGCTTTGTGTTTCTGTGCTTTCATTGGAAACTTCTTTCTGTGCTCTAGAGTGTGAGATATCACTTTTCAGTTTTTCCGTGTTCCCTAATTGTACAGGCGACACACATGTTAATTAGTTTACAAAGTTGTGCTTTACATTTCTGTTCTTTTGTTGGAAACTTGTTTCTTTGAGGTACAAAAAGAGATATCATTTTTCAGTTTTCATGTAATCCTAATTGAACTGGCGACACATATGTGATTTAGTTACCAAAAGTTGTGCTTTGCGTTTGGTTCTTTCATTGAAACTTCTTTCTGTGCTCTAAAGTGGGAGATATCACTATTGAGTTTTCCTGTATTCCTAAATCAGCGGGGAACACAAATGTTATTTAGTTTGCAAAGTTGTGCTTTGCCTTTCTGTTGTATTGTTGGAAACTTGTTTCTGTGTACTAGAGTGGGAGATATCAATTTTCAGTATTCCTATATTCCTAATTGAGTGGGTGACACACATGTGATTTAGTTTCCAAAGTTGTGCTTTGCGTTTGTTTTTCTTTTCATTGGATAGTTCTTTCTGTATTCTAAAGTGGAAGATATCACTTCTCAGTTTCCTGTATTCCTAATTGTGCAGGTGACACACATGTTACTTAGTTTACACAGTTGTGCTTTGCCTTTCTATTCTTTTGGAAACTTGTTTCTGTGAACTACAGTGGAAATATCACTATTCAGTTCTCCTGTATTCCTAATTGACCAGGTGACACACATGTTACATTTTTACAATGTTGTGCTTAACATTTCTGGTCTTTAGTTGGAAACTTGTTTCTTTGAGTACAGTGCAAGATATCACTTTTTAGTTTTTCCTGTATTCCTAATTTGCAGGTTACACACATGTAATTTAGTTTCCAAAGTTGTGCTTTTGTGTTTCTGTTCTTTCATTGGAAATTTCTTTCTGTGCTCTAAAGTGGAGTTACCACTTTTCAGTTTTCCTCCCTGTATTCCTAATTGAGAGGCGACACAAATGTGATTTAAATTAAAAGTTGTGCTTTGCCTTTCTATTCTTTTGTGGAAACTTGTTTTTCTGCACAAGTGGGAGATATCACTTTCAGTTTTCATGTATTCCTAATTAAACAGGCGACACACATGTGATTTAGTTTCGAATGTTGTGCTTTATGTTTCTGTACTTTCATTGGGAGCTACTTTCTTTGCTCTAAAGTGAGAGGGTTAGGGTTAGGGGGTCAGGGTTAGGGTTAGGGTTAGGGTTAGGGTTACAGTTAGGGGGTTAGGGTTAGAGTTAGGTATATATAACTTTTCATTTTACTTGTTATAATAATTGAACAGGCGACACATATGTGAATTAGTGTACAAAGTTGTGCTTTGCATTTCTGTTCTTTCAATGGAAACTTGTTTCGTGCCATACAGTGCAAGATAGCACTTTTCAGTTTTCCTGTATTCCTAATTGAGCTAGCAACACACATGGGATTTAGTTTACAAAGTAGTGCTTTGCTTTTCTGTTCTTTCTTTGAAACTTGTTCCTGTGCTGTAAAGTCACGATATCACTTTTCAGTGTTTCTGTTATAATAATTGAACAGGCGACACGTGTGTGAATTAGGTTACAAAGTTGTGTTTATGCGTTTCTGTTCTTTCGATGGAAACTTGTTTCATGCCGTACAGTGCAAGATAACACTTTTCAGTTTTCCTGTATTCCTAAGTGAGCAAAGCAACAATCATGTGATTCGTTTAAAAGTAGTCCTTTGCTTTTCTATTCTCTCGTTCGAAAAATTGTTCTGTGCTGTAAAGTGCGATATATCACATTTCATTTTTTTCTGTATTCCTAAATGAGCGAGTGACACACAAGTGATTTAATTTACAAAGCAGTGCTTTGCGTTTATGTTCATTCGTTGGTAACTTGTTCCTATAGGATTAGGTTTAGGTTTAGGATTAGGGTTAGGTTATATCACTTTTCAGTTTTTCCTGTTATAATAATTGAACAGGTGACATGTTATGTGAATTAGTTTCAAAGTTGTGCTTTTGTGTTTCTGTTCTTTGATGGAAACTTGTTCCTGGTGTACAGTTCGATATATCACATTTCAGTTTACCTGTATTCCTAATTGACTGACAACACATATGTGATTTGGTTTACCAAGTAGTGTTTGGCTTTGTTCTTTCATTCGAAACTTGTTCATGTACTGTAGGGAGAGCGATATATCACTTTTCAATTTTCCTGTTATAATAATTGAGCAGGCGACACGTATGTGAAATAGGTTACAAAAGTTGTTCTTTGCCTTTCTGTTCTTTCGTGGAAACTTGTTTCTTATATCGTACAATCGGATATGACACTTTTTCAGTTTTCCTGCATTCCTAATTGAGCAAGCGTACACATGTGATTCCATATAAAAGTAGTGCTTTGATTTTCTGTTCTTCGTTCGAAAATTGTTCCTGTGCTGTACAGTGCGATATATGACTTTTCAGTTTTTCCTGTATTTTTTAAATGAGCGGTGACACACATGTGATTTTAGTTTAAAGTAGTGCTTTGCGTTTATGTTCTTCGTTAAGTTGGAACAACTTACAGTGCGATATTAGGTTCAGTTTTCCTGGTTAGGGTTAGGTTGGGTTAGGGTTAGGTTAGTTACAAAGTTAGGGTTCTGTTTTAGCGGGATAGGTTGTTAGGGTTCAGTACAGTTGACATATCACTTCTCAGTTTCTTGTTATAGTAATTGAACAGGCGACGCGTGTGAATTAGTTTACAAAGTTGTGCTTTGTGTTTCTGTTTTTGATGAAAACTTGTTTCTTTGCCATACATTTATATATATTACTTTTTCAGTTTTCCTGTATTCCTAATTTTTGCCGGCGACACACATGTGATTTAGTTTTAAATTAGTGCTTTGCATTTCTGTTCTTCTATTTGGATTCTTGTTTCTGTGCTGAAGAGTGTGATATATCACTTTTCATTTTTCCTGTTATAATAATTGAGCAGGCGACACATATGTGATTTAGTTTACAAAGTTGTGATCCTGTGTTTCTGTTCTTTTGTTGGAAATTTGTGTCTGTGCTGTACAGTTCGATATATCACTTTCAGTTTTCCTGTTATAATAATTGAGCGCGCGGGTTAGGGTTAATTAGTTTACAACAAAGTTGTGGTTTGCGTTTCTGTTCTTTGATGGAAACTTGTTCCTGTGCTGTACAGTTGGTTATAATCATTTTCAGTTTTCCTGTTGTGTAATATTTAGCAGGCGACAAAGTTAAATTAGTTTTACAAAGAAAGTTGTGGTTAGGTTTCTGTTCTTCGATGGTAAATTTTTGGTTAGTGTTAGTACTCCTTTTTCATATTTCCTGTTTTTATAATAATTGAGCAGATAACACGTATGTGAATTAGTTTACAAAGTTGTGCTTTGCATTTCTGTTCTTTTCGATGCAAACTTGTTTCTGTGCTGTACAGTTTGATATATCACTTTTCAGATTTCCTGTTATAATAATTGGTGAGCAGGCGACGTTTATGTGAATTAGTTTACAAAGTTGTGCTTCGTTTCTGTTCTGTCGATGGAAACTTGTTTCTTATTCTTTACAGAGAGTTATATCACTTTTCAGTTTTATTATAATAATTCAGCGAGTAGGCCACGTATGTGAATTAGTTTACAAAGTGCTTGTTGCTGTTCGTTTTTTATTCTTTTCTATTAGGAACAAGTTGTTTCTGTTCTGTACAGTAAAATATAGATCACTTTTCAGTTTCCTGTTATAATAATTGAGCGGTTTACGTTTATTTGAATTAGTTTACAAAGTTGTGCTTTGCGTTTCTGTTGAGTTGATAGAAATTTGTTTCTGTGCTGTACAGTACGGAGATAATCACTTTTCAGTTTTCCTGTTATAATAATTGACCAGCGTGCGAATGTGAATTAGTTTACAAATTGTGCTTTGCCTTTCTATTCTTTCGATGAAAAACTTGTTTCTTTGCCTACAGTGGTGCGATATGTCTTTTCAGTTTTCCTGTATTTCTAATTGGCGAAAGCGACACACATGTGATTTAGTTTACAGGTTAATGTTTGCGTTTATGTTCTTTTCTTTGAAACTTGTTTCCTGTGCTTAGAAAAATTTACGTTTCAGTCAAGTTGTAGGTTAGGAGTTAGGGACAGGTTAGATTTAGTTTACAAATGTTGGGGTTGGTTTAGGGCTTAGGGTTGGGTTACCACGGTTACGATCACATTCAGTTTCCTGTTATAATAATTGGACTGGTTAGGGTTAGGGTTAGATTAGGTTAGGGTTAGGGTTAGCGTTTGGGTTCTTTTGATGGTAGGGTTGTTTTTCTTTAGGGTAAGTATAGTTTATATCACATTTCAGTTTAGGGTCATGATAATTGACCGGCGAAACGTATGTGGTTTAGTTTAAAAGTAGTTCTTTGCGTTTCTGTTCTTTGTTCAAAACTTGTACTTTTGCTCTACAGTCGTTATATCACTTTTCCAGTTTTCCTGTATTAATAATTGAGCAGGCAACACGTATGTGAATTAGTTTACAATGTAGTGCTTTGCTTTCTGTTTTTTTCGTTGAAAGTTGTTTCCTGTTCCAGGAACATATATCACTTTTTAGGTTTCCTGTATTCCCTGTTATAATAATTGTTAGGGTACGTATGTGATTTATTTTACAAAGTTGGGCTTTGCGTTTCTGTTCTTTTAGTTCAAAAGTTTTTTCTGTTCAGCTTAGGCGATTTATCAGTTTTCATTTTTTCCTGTTATAATAATTGAATAGGCGACACATAATGTGAATTAATTTACAAAGTTGTATTTTGCATTTCTGTTCTTTCGATGGAAAGTTGTTTTCTGTGCATTACAGTGTGATATATCCTTTTCCTTTTCAGTTTTCTTATAATAATTGAACAGGCGACCACTTATGGGTTTTAGTTTACAAAGTTGTGCTTTGCATTTCTGTTTTTTGTTGGAACTTGTTTCTGTGCAAATAAAGTGGGAATAACACTTTTCAGTTTTCCTGTATTCCCAATTGAGCCAGCGACACACATGTGTGATCATTTTAAAGATTAGTGCTTTGCTTTTCTGTTCTTTCGATGGAAACTTGTTTCTATACTGTAGAGTGCGATATATCACTTTCCAGTTTTCCTGTATTCCTAATTGAGCGGCGACACACGTGACTGATTTAGTTTACAAAGTTGAACTTTGTGTTTATGTACATTTGTTGTAAACTTTCCCATAACAAGTTAGGTTTAGGTTTCGTTTAATTTGAGGTTTAGGTTAGGGTTACGGGTTGTGTTAGGGTTAGGGTTGGGTTAGGGTTAGGGTTGTTTAGGGTTAGGGGTTTAGGGTTAGGGTAGGGTTAGGAGTTAGGGTTAGGGTTAGGGTTAAGGTTAGGGTTAGGGTTAGGGTTAGGGTTATATCACATTTCAGTTTTCCTCTCATAATGATGGAAACTTGTTACTATGTGAACAGTTTAAAGTAGTTCTTTCGTTTCTGTTATTTGATGAACACTTTTTAGTTTACAAATACAGTGCGTTTATGTTCTTTTCAGTTTTTCTGTTATAATAATTGATCCTTTTCAGTTTTCATACAATAGTGGTTTTACAAAGTTGTGCTTTGCGTTTCTGTTCTTCGTTTCTGGAAACTTGTTTCTGTGCCTGTACAGTCGATATATCACTTTTCAGTTTTCCTGTTATAATAATTGAGCAGGCGACACTTATGTGAATTAGTTTACAAAAGTTGTGCTTTGCGTTTCTGTTCTTTCGATGGAAACTTGTTTCTGTGCCAGTACAGTGGGATATATCACTTTTCAGTTTTCCTGTATTCCCAATTGAGCAAGCGACACACATGTGATTCCGTTTACAAATTTGTGCTTTGCTTTTCTTTTCTTTCATTAAAACTTGTTCCTGTGCTGTGTACAGTCTGGATATATCACTTTTAGTTTTCCTGTATTCCCAAGTTAGCGTTGACAAGTTATGTGATTTAGTTTACAAAGTTGAACTTTGCATTTATGTGCTTTCCGTTGTAAACTTGCCCTGAACAAGTTAGGTTTAGGTTTACGTTTAGGGTTAGGGTTAGGGTTAGGGTTAGGGTTAGGGTTAGGGTTAGTGTTAGGGTTAGGGTTAGGGTTAGGTTAGGGTTAGGGTTAGGGTTAGGGTTAGGGTTAGGGTTAGGGTTAGGGTAGGTTGAGGTTGTTAAGGTTATCATTTTAGGGTTAGGGTTGAACAGGTTAGGACGTTAGGGTTAATTTAGTTACAAAGTTGAGTTAGGGTTGCGTTTCTGTTCTTTAGGTTAGGGTTAGGGTTAAGTTAGGGTTAGGGTTAGGGTTATATCACATTTCAGTTTTCTCTCATAATAATTGAACAGGCGACACGTATGTGAAATAGTTTACAAAGTAGTTCTTTGCGTTTCTGTTATTCGTTGGAAAACTTGTTTCTTTGCCGTACAGTCGATATATCACTTTTCAGTTTTCCTGTTATAATAATTGAGCAGGCGTTACGTATGTAATTAGTTTACAAAGTTGTGCTTTGCGTTTCTGTTCTTTTGTTGAAAGTTGTTTCTGTTCAGTACAGTGCGATATATCACTTTTCAGTTTCCTGTTATAAGGGTTGAGCACAGGCGACACGTATGTGAATTAGTTTTACAAAGTTGTGCTTTGCGTTTCTGTTCTTTCGTTGAAAGTTGTTTCTATTCAGTACAGTTGGATATATCACTTTTCAGTTTTCCTGTATTCCTAATGGCAGGCGACACGTAACATGATTTAGTTTTACAAAGTTGTGTTGCGTTTAGGGTTTGATGGAACTTGTTTCTGTGGTTACTACAGTGGTTATATCACTTTTCAGTTTCCTGTTATAATAATTGAACAGGCGATACTTATGTGTGATTAGTTTACAAAGTTGTGCTTTTCGTTTTGTTCTTTTGATGCAAACTTGTTAAACTGCTGTACAGTGCAATATATCCTTTTCAGTTTTCCTGTATTAATAATTGTAAGGCGGCGACATTTATGTTATTTTAGTTACAAAGTTTGCTTTGCGTTTCTGTTCTTTATTTGTTGGAAACTTGTTTAGGTTACACGTTTAGGGTTTTTTCTAGTTTTGGTTAGGGTTAGGGTTAGTTGGGGTTAGGGTAGGAGTTAGGGTTGAGTTAGTTTACAAAGGGTGTTTGTGTTAGGTTTTTGTTCTTTGTTTCTGTTGGTTTGTTCCTAGGTGTAGGGTAGTGTTAGGGGTTCAGTTTATAAAAGTATTAGGGTATGGTTGTTAGGGTTTTGTTACTTGTTATTTACAAAGTTGTGTGTTAGGGTTTTTACAGTTTTTTCCTGTGAGTACAAGGTTAGGGTTAGGTTTAGGAGTTAGGTTTAGGGTTAGGGTTATGTTAGGGTTAGGGGGGAGTTAGGTTAGGGTTAGGGTTAGGGTTATATCACTTTTTCAGTTTTCCTCTATATAATAATTGAACAGGCGTTATATGATTTAGTTTACTAGTTTTCCTCGTTTCTGTTTTTTGATGAAAACTTGTTTCTTTGCCGTACAGTTCGATATATCACTTTTCAGTTTTCCTTTATAATAATTGAGCAGGCGACATTATGTGATTTAGTTTACAAAGTTGTTTTGCGTTTCTGTTCTTTGATTGGAAACTTGTTTCTGTTAGGTAAAGTTCGATATTCACGCTTTTCAGTTTTCCTGTTATAATAATTGAGCAGGCGTTAGCGTTAGGGTTAGTTTACAAAGTTGTGCTTTGCGTTTCTGTTCTTTTAGAAAGTTAGGGTTACAGTACAGTGGGATATATCACTTTTCAGTTTTCCTGTTATAATAATTGAAAAGGACTGACACATATGTGAATTAGTTTACAAAGTTGTGCTTTGCGTTTCTGTTCTTTCATTGGAAACTTGTTTCTGTGCCATACAGTGAGATATATCACTTTTCAGTTTTCCTGTATTCCCTAATTGAGCAGGTGACACACATGTGATTTAGTTTACAAAGTTGTGCTTTGCTTTTCTGTTCTTTTATTTGGAAACTTGTTCCTGTGCTGTACAGTCCGTTATATAACTTTTCAGTTTTCCTGTATTCCTAATTAGAGTTAGCGACACATGTGATTTCCGTTTACAAAGTTAGTTTTTGTGTTTTCTGTTCTTTTCGTTCAAAACTTAGGTTTAGGTTTCGTTTAGGGTTAGGAAGGGTTAGGAGTTAGGAGTTAGGGTTAGGGTCTTATTAGGGTTAGGGTTAGGGTTAGGGTTTTGTGTTTAGTTAGGTTGTTAGGGTTGGTTTAGGGTTAGGGTTAGCGGTTAGGGTTAGGGTTTTTCAGTTTTCACATTTTTTCCTGTTATAATAATTGAGCAGGCGACATTATGTGAAATAGTTTTACAAAGTTGTGCTTTGCGTTTCTGTTCTTTGATGAAAACTTGTTTCTGTGCTGTACAATGCGATATATCCTTTTCAGTTTTCTGTTATAATAATTGAGCGAGGCGACATTATGGGAAATTAGTTTTACAAAGTTGTTCTTTGCATTTCTGTTCTTTGTTGGAAACTTGTTTCTGACCATAGCCGTACAGTCGATATATCACTTTTCAGTTTTTCCTGTTATAATAATTGAGCAGGCGACACGTATGTGAATTAGTTTACAAAGTTGTGCTTTGCGTTTCTGTTCTTTCATCAAAACTTGTTTCTGTACCAGTACAGTGCGATATATCACTTTTCAGTTTTCCTGTTATTCCTAATTGAGCAAGGACACACCTGTGATTTAGTTTACAAAGTAAAGATTTGCGTTTCTGTTCTTTTCGTTGAAACTTGTTTCTGTTCAGTAAAGTAGGGTTATATCACTTTTCAGTTTTCCTGTTATAGTGTTAGGGTAGGGTTAGGATTATGGTAAGGGTTAGGGGTTAGGGTTTGCGTAAGGTTCTGTTCTTTAGGGTTAGGTTTGTTTCTTAGGGTTAGGGTTAGGGTTATATCATTTTTCAGTTTTCCTGTATATAATAATTGAACAGGCGACACGAATGTGATTCAGTTTACAAATTTGTGCTTTTGCGTTTCTATTCTTTCATGGAAACTTGTTTCTGTGCTGTACAGTGCGATATATCACTTTTCAGTTTTCCTGTATTCCTAATTGGCGAAGCGACACACATGTGATTTAGTTTACAAAGTTGAACTTTGCGTTTATGTTCTTTCATTGTAAACTTATTCTGAACAAGTTAGGTTTTCAGTTTAGGGGTTAGGGTTAGGGTTAGGGTTAGGGTTGGGTTCACGGTTAAGGTTAGGGTTAGGGTTAGGGTTAGGGTGAGGGGTTAGGGTTGGGTTAGGGTTAGGGGTTAGGGTTAGGTTAGGGTTAGGGTTAGAGTTAGGGTTAGGGTTTAGTTTTTCAGTTTAGGGTTAGGGTTAATTGAATAAGAGTTACGAATGAGGTTAGTTTACAAAGTTTGTTAGGGTTAGGGTTAGGGTTGTTTGTTTGAAAACTTGTTAGGGTTAGCTGTTAATTGGGTTGAGTTATTTTAGGTTAGGTTTAGGGTTAGGGTTGGGTTTTCCTGTTATAGGTTGAGGGTTACGTATTGTTAGTTTATTAGGGTTATATGCTTTGTTTTCCTCTCTTCGATGGAAACTTGTTTTGCTGTACAGTGCGATAACACATTTCGTATTCCTGAAATAGTTTACAATTTAGTTCTTTGCGTTTTGTTCTTCTGTTGAAACTTGTTTCTTTGCTGTACACAGTGATATATCACTTTTCAGTTTTCTTGTTATAATCATTGAACGGGCGACACACATGTGAATTAGTTTACAAATTGTGCTTTGCGTTTCTGTTCTTCATTTGAAACTTGTTTCTGTGCTGTACAGTCGAGATAACACTTTTCAGTTTTTTTCCTGTTATTCCTATTTGCAGGCCCGACACATGTGATTAGTTTACAAAAGTTGTTTGCTTTTCTGTTCTTTCATTGAAACTTGTTCCTGTGCAGTACAGTGTGTAATATCACTTTTCAGTTTTCCTGTATTCCCTAATTGTGGTTAGTGGCACACATGTAATTTAGTTTACAAAGTTGTGCTTTGCGTTTATGTTCTTTAGGTTGTAAACTTGTTCCTGTTAGGAACAAGTTGTTTTGTTAGGAGTTAGGGTTAGGGGTTAGGTTTATGGTTAGGGTTAGGGTTAGTTAGTTGTTAGGGTTAGGGTTATATCACTTTTCAGTTTTCCTTTATAATAATTGAACAGGTGACACGAATGTGAATTATTTTACAAAGTTGGTTTGAGTTTCTGTTCTTTCGATGAAAACTTGTTTCTTTTGTTAGGGTTCGATATATCACTTTTCAGTTTTCCTGTATTAATATTTGAACAGAGCGACACACATGTGATTTAGTTTACAAAGTTGTGCTTTGCTTTTTGTTCTTTGTTGGAAATTTGTTTCTGTGCTGTACAGTGTGATATATCACTTTTCAGTTTTCCTGTTATAATATTTGAACAGGCGACACGTATGTGAATTAGTTTACAAAGTTGTACTTTGCATTTCTGTTCTTCGATGAAACTTTTTTCTGTGCTGTACAGTGCAATATATCACTTTTCAGTTTCCTGTTATAATAATTGAGCAGGCGACATTTATGTGAATTAGTTTATAAAGTTGTGCTTTGCGTTTCTGTTCTTTCAATGTAAAATTGTTTCTGTGTGATACAGTGAGATAACCCTTTTCAGTTTTTCTGTATTCCTAATTTAGCAAGCGACACACATGTGATTTAGTTTACAAAGTTGTGCTTTCCTTTCTGTTCTTTCAGATGGAAACTTGTTTCTGTTCTGTACATTGCGTTATATCACTTTTCAGTTTTCCTGTATTCCTAATTGAGCAGTGACACACATGTGATTTAGTTTACAAAGTAGTGCTTTGCGTTTATGTTCTTTCTTTGAAAACTTGTTAGGGTTAGGAACAACGAGTTAGGGTTTGTTAGGGTTAGGGTTATGGTTAGGGTTAGGGTTAGGGTTAGGGTTCAGTTTAGGTTTGAGGCTTAGGCTTAGGGTTAGGGTTAGTGTTAGGATTAGGGTTAGGGTTAGTGTTAGTGTTTAGGATTAGGTGTCATGGTTAGGGTTAGGGTTAGGGTTAGTGTTAGGGTTAGGGTTTAGGGATTAGGGTTAGGAGTTAGGGTTATATCACTTTTCAGTTTTCCTGTTATAATAATTGAACAGGCGACACGTATGTGAATTAGTTTACAAAGTTGTCCTTTGCGTTTTCTGTTCTTTCGATGGAAACTTGTTTCTGTGCCATACAGTGAAAGATAACACTTTTCAGTTTTCCTGTATTTCTAATTGGTGGTGGCACACATGTGATTTAGTTTACAAAGTTGTGCTTTGTTTCTGTTCTTTCTTTGGAAACTTGTTTTGTTCCTGTTAGGAACAAGTTAGGGTTTCCTGTTAGGGCTATGGTTAGGGTTAAGGTTAGGGTTAGTTACAGCGTAGTGTTTTACCTTTCTGGGTTAGGGGCTTAGTGTTAGCGTTAGGGTTATATCAATTTTCAGTTTTCCTGTTTATAATAATTGAACAGGCGACACAACATGTGAATTAGTTTTACAACGTTGTGCTTTGTGTTTTTGTTCTTTGATGAAAACTTGTTCCTGTGCTGTACAGTGCAAGTAACACTTTTCACTTTTGCTGGATTCCTAATTGGGCTAGCCCGAAACACATGTGATTCTGTTTAAGCGTAGTGCTTTCTTTTCTGTTCTTTCATTAGAAATTAGTTCCTGTGCTGTACAGTGCGTTATATCACTTTTCAGTTTTCCTGTATTCCTAATTGAATGAGTGGCACACATGTGATTTAGTTTACAAAAGTAGTTCTTTGCGTTTATGTTCTTTTGTTGGAAACTTGTTCCTGTTAGGAACAAGTTAGGGTTAACAGGCTTAGGCTCAGGCTTTTAGGGTTAGGCTTAAGTTAGGGTAGGATTAGGTTTAGGGTTAGGGTTACGTTAGGGTTAGGGGTTAGGATTCGTGTTAGGGATAGGGTTAGGGTTAGCTTAGTTCTTAGGGTTAGGGTTAGGGTTAGGGGCTTACTGTTAGGGTTAGGGTTAAATGCCTTTTCAGTTTTCCTGTTATAATATTTGAAGGGCGACACATGTGAATTAGTTTACAAAGTTGTGCTTTGCGTTTATGTTCTTTCGTTGGAAACTTGTTTCTGTTAGGAACAAGTTATCACTTTTCCAGTTAGGGTTGGGTAGGGTTAGGGTTAGGGTTAGGGTTAGGGTTAGGGTTATGGTTAGAGATAGGGTTAGGGTCTTAGGGTTAGGGTTAGGGTTATATCACTTTTCAGTTTTCCTGTTATAATAATTGAACAGGCAACCACGAATGTGAATTTGTTTACAAAGTTGTGCATTCTTGGTTCTGTTCTTTTCGATGAAAACTTGTTTCTTTGCCGTACATTTCGATATATCGCTTTTTCAGTTTTCCTGTATTCCTAATTGAAGCAAGTGACAGACATGTGGTTTAGTTTACAAAGTAGTCCTTTCCTTTTCTGTTCTTCTGTTAGAAACTTGTTTCTTTGCTGTATAAGTGATATATCACTTTTCAGTTTTCCTGTTTTAATAATTGAGCAGGCGACACATATGTGAATTAGTTTACAATGTTTGTGCTTTTCATTTCCGTTCTTTTGATGGAAAATTTTTCCTGTGCTGAACAGTTCGATATATCCCTTTTCAGTTTTCCTGTTATAATAATTGAAGCGGCAACACATATGTGGATTAGTTTACAAAGTTGTTCTTTGCGTTTCTGTTCTTTCGATGGAAACTTGTTTCTGTGCTGTACAGTGCAAAATAACAGTTTTCACTTTTTTCCTGTATTCCTAATTTAGCGGCGACACACATGTGATTCCGTTTAAAAAGTAGTGCTTTGCTTTTCTGTTCTTTTGACACACATGTGTTTTATTTACAAAGTAGTACTTTGCGTTTTATGTTTTTCATTGTTTTCCTTGTTCTGTGGGAGCAAGGTTAGGGTTAGGAGTTAGGGTTAGGGTTAGGGTTTGGATTAGGGTTAGGGTTAGGGTTAGGGTTACATTTAGGGTTAGGGTTAGGGGTTAGGGTTAGGGTTAGGGTTAGGGTTAGGGTTAGGGGTTATGGTTATGGTTATGGTTATTGTTGGGTTATATCACTTTTCAGTTTTCCTGTTATAATAATTGAACAAGCGACACGTATGTGAATTAGTTTACAAAGTTGTGCTTTGTGTTTTGTTCTTTCTATGAAAACTTGTTTCTTTGCCGTACAGTTCAATATATCACATTTCAGTTTTCCTGTATTCCTCATTGAGCGAGTGATACACATGTGATTCCGTTTAAAAGTCGTGCTTTGCTATTCTGTTCTTTTGTTGGATACTTGTTACTGTGCTGTACAGTGCGATATATCACTATTCAGTTTTCTTGTATTCCCCATTGAGCTAGCGACACACATGTGATTTAGTTTACAAAGTATTGCTTTGCGTTTCTCTTCTTCTGTTGGAAACTTGTTTCTGTGCTGTACAGTTTGATATATCACTATTTAGTTTTCCTGTTATAATAACTGAAAGGGCAACACGTATGTGAATTAGTTTACAAAGTTGTGCTTTGCGTTTCTGTTCTTTCTTTTTTTTTTTTTTTTTTTTTTTTTAACCATGTTTATAGCAGCTTTATTTGTAATAGGCAGAACCTGGAAACAACTCATATGTCCATCAACGGAGGAATGGGTATAGAAATTGTGGTATTTTTATACAATGGAATACTACTCAGCAATCAAAAGGTGGGAAATCATGAAATTTTCAGGCAAATGGTGGGATCTAGAAAAGATCATTCTGAGGGAAATAACTCATATTTTTATTGTTTCATATTTTTAAAAAATTAATCTACCTGATGCAGTCACTGGCTACAACCATTCAATACTTTTTGAGATGTGTTCTCATTTTAACTTTTCATTCTCTAATTTATTCCTTAAATGAATCCAATTTACAAGTCAGATTGAAAAAAATTTTCCCGAAGCCTGCCTCTAGCATTCTTATCTCATTATCGTACCTATTTTACATGCTGTCACTACAATTTTCTCAAAGCCTAACTCTGTCATGTTAATATTTATTAATACATGGAGATCATCATGAAAATCTGAGTAGGTGAAATACATATTTTCATATTCCACTAATAATATTATTTTACTTCATTTATGTTTAATAAAATATAGATACACATGTTTGCATATATATATATTTATATATCATATATATATCTTGTCACAATGCCATGTAATTATGAGTACACTGGGCAGTGATCTAAAGTACTCACATTTTAAGTTCTGAAACTAAGTTGGATATAACTTTAGCATTCTGTGTAACAACTCCAAGTATGAATTTATAGTATTGGAGTATCCATGGCTCACTGTAAGAGGGTCAGAGCATAGTAGTATTATCTATGTGTTTGATATCAACATCCAAAATGGAAAGCTATGCTTCTGATTGGTTGTGTTTCTATTCATTCACTTAACTCACATTTATTAAAATTTGACAGTGAATAATTTTAACCTTACCAAGTAAAATATTTTTAAAATCTTCTGGAACTTATTAGAAGATCATAATATGCTATATAGAAAATTTTAGATGACAATGTGGGTTTTTGCATTTCAGTCTGTTATATGATGGTTTATATTTATTGAATTTTTTTACATTGAATTATCCTAAATTTCTCAGATGAAGCCTAGTTGATCATGATGGTTGATGTTTTGATGTGTTTCTGGATTTGTTTTTTATCTTTTATCTTTTTTTTTTTTCAATGCAGTTTATTCAGGAACCTTGAACAATCATCTGACCCTGGGGAAAGTCAGCCCACTTTAAATAGCCTCTGGGTAGCCAACCTCAGCATGCCACGTGGGCAATGTAGATAGGTCCACATACATGGAAGCAAGCCAGATCCTCAGCCTTAGCCAAATGTGGAGTTGTTTGTGACACAGAGCGCTCATCTTCGGGAAGGTGGAAGGCAGAAACCAGCTCCATCTTTCAGATGAGGCATTACACATCTCTCTACAGTTCCCCCTTTTTTTGTTTTGGACGCATCAGGCAAGAGTAGAGGTCTGATCTATGATATTAGAAATAAATTTTGACTTTGTACTGATGTTCATTTAGGTGTCATCCACCCAAAGAGCATCAAACCCGTCAATACCTTTTTCTCAGAGGCGGGACCTGGGGCATCAACCCCATGCAATCAGACATGCTCTTCTGTGGATCCAAGGCGGCTGACCTGAGTGCAGTGCTTAGCCTAGCATCCTGAGCGTAACATTTTGGCTTTTATGGTAGCCAACCATGCTTGGGAGATTGTCCTGCTTCAATGGCTGTAAGGCCTGAATGGTCATGGCTTCATTACACTGTTGTGAGACTCTAATCTTGCACATATACCACAGGCAAACCAAGGTTACCAACACCAGAAAGCCTGCTAACGCTCCCATGCCCGCCCATTCCTTCAGATGATTCATGGCTGCAGCAATCCATGATGATAATCCTGTGGCTAGTCCTGCATCCACTCTGGTAGAATTTACCATGACAATGGCCACTCTCAGCTGGTCCATAATAGTATCAATTCTCAGTCCAATTACCTAAAATATAGCTTGACAATTGTTTAGACAGATTTGCAGCACAGGGAAAATTCTCATGTTGTATACTAGTGACAAAATTCCAGCATACTTTCATTGACAGCCAAGTTGAGCGATTTGCCATAGGGTATCAATTTGCTCCTGCACGAGGTCAAACCTCTGATTGAACACCATCAAACCTCCTTTTAGTTGAGCATTAATTCCTTTTTGTACATCTAAGGCATGAGCTACCTTGGCTAAAAACGTTATTCAGGGTCTGAGCAGTCTGCTCAGTATGACTCATGCCTAATACCGTGGTGGTAGCTCAACAGCCGCCAATGAGATGGCAGTAACAATGGCAGCTGTAATTCCAAGATCCCTTTTCTGTCTGAAGAGAGTCATAGCATATGGGCATCAACGGGCACAGGCAACCAGCGAGGCATGTGAGTAAACAGCTAGTAAATTTACTAGCATTACAGCATTGGGCAAAAAAGCAAGTATCATTACTACAATTACTTGGCTCTATCTGGCTAATAATGAATAAAAATGGTGGATGAAAACAAACAGGTGTGGGCTTATAGGAAATATTATGAGAAGCCTTAACCCCCTCGTTGGAACATCCTGCATTGGTTCTAGAACTAGCAGTGGTGGTGTCCTGAGGTCTGAGTAGGTACAGGAGACCATTGCCCCCCAGGGCGAGGCGTGCTCCATGTAAATTGACTAACTCCATGTTTTCCTCCACTTTTGAAAGTCATTTAAGGTTCTTAAATTATTTTTTTTTCCCTTTTTTTTAAAAAATTTTTCATCAATTACACTTTATTCACTCTGCATTCCCCCATAATCCCCTCCCTCTCCTCCCAATCCCACCCTCCCTCCTCCCTCTTCATGCATGCCACTCCCAAAGTCCACTGTTAGGGGAGGTTCTCCTCTCCTTTCTTATCTTAGTCCATCAGTTCACATCAAATGTGGCTGCATTGTCTTCTACTATGGCCTGTTAAGGTTGCGCCCCATCAGGAGGAGGTGACTAAAGAGCAGGCCAGTCAGTTCATGTCAGAGGCAGCCCCTCTTCTCATTACTATGTAACCCAATTGGACTCTGAACTGCCCTGGGCTACATCTGTGCAGGGGTTCTGGGTTATCTCTATGAATGGTCCTTGGTTGGAGTATGAGTCTCTGGGAAGTTCCCTGTGTTCAAATTTTCTTGTTCTGTTGCTCTCCTTGTGGAGACCCTGTCCTCTCCAGATCTTGCTCTTTCCCAGTTCTTATATAAAATTCCATTCACTCTGCCCAACAGTTCCCCATCAGGCTTAGCTTCTGCTTTGATAGTCCGTAGGGCAGAGGCTTTCAGAGACCCTCTGTGGTAGGTTCCTAGGTTGTTTCCTGTTTTCTTCATCTTCTGATGTCCATCCTCTTTGCATTTCCGGATGGGATTAGACATGTTAGTTAGGGTCCTCTCTATTGCTTAGCAGAACTCCAACAGCACAGGCTCTTAGAGCAACAATCAATAAATGGGACCTCATGAAACTGAAAAAGCTTCTGCAAAACAAAGGACACCATCATCAAAACAAAGCGATCTCCTACAGATTGGGAAAGAATCTTCACCAACCCTTTATCTGACAGAGGACTCATATCAAGTATATATAAAAAACTAAAGAAGCTAAAAAGCAGCAAACCAAGTAACCCACTTAAAAAATGGGGAACAGTGCTAAACAGAGAATTCTCTGTAGAGGAATACCGAATGGCAGAGAAGCACTTAAAGAAATGCTCAACCTCACTAGCCATTAGGGACATGCAAATCAAAACAACCCTGAGATTTCACCTTACACCCATGAGAATGGCCAAGATCAAAAACTCAAGTGACAACACATGCTGGAGGTTGTGGAGAAAGAGGAACCCTTCTCCACTGCTGGTGGGAATGTAAACTGGTACAACCACTCTGGAAATCAATCTGGCGTTTTCTCAGACAACTAGGAATAGTGCTTCCCAAGATCCAGCCATACCACTCCTAATCATATATCCAAAAGAGGCTCAAGCACACAAAAGGAAATTTGCTCAACCATGTTCGTAGCAACTTTATTTGTAATAGCCAGAAGCTGGAAACAACCCAGATGCCCCTCAACTGAAGAATGGATGCAGAAAATGTGGTACATCTACACAATGGAATATTACTCAGCAATGAAAAATGAGGAAATCATGAAATTTGCAGGTAAATGGTGCGATCTGGAAAGGATTATCCTGAGTGGGTTGTCCCAGGAGCACAAAGACACACATAGTATATACTCACTCATATAGACATACAAAATAGGACAAACCCACTAAAACCTGTGCATCTAAAGAAATAACCGTTTATGTTCTTTCATTGGAAACTTGTTTCTCTGCCTTACAGTGCGAGATAACACTTTTCAGTTGTCCTGTATTCCTAATTGAGCGGCGACACACATGTGATTCCCTTTAAAAGTAGTGCTTTGCTTTTCTGTTTTTTGTTGGAAACTTGTTCCTGTGCTGTACAGTAGGATATATCACATTTAGTTTTCCTGTTATAATAATTGAAAGGGCACCACGTCACGTGAATTAGTTTTACAAAGTTGTGCTTTGTGTTTCTGTTCTTCGATGGAAACTTGTTTCTGTGCCTAACAGTGAGAGATGACACATTTCAGTTTTCCTGTATTCCTAATTGAGCGAGAGTGACACACATGTGATTCCGTTTAAAAGTAGTGCTTTTTGCTTTTCTGTTCTTTTATTGGAAACTTGTTTCTGTGCTGTATGGTGCGATATAACACTTTTTCAGGTTTTCTGTATTCCTAATTGAGCGAGTGACACACATGTGATTTAGTTTACAAAGTAGTGCTTTGCTTTTCTGTACTTTCGTTGAAACTTGTTCTTGTTAGGAACAAGTTAGCGTTAGGGTTAGGGTTAGGGTTAGGGTTAGGGATAGGGTGAGGTTAGGGTTAGGGTTATGGTTAGGGGTGAGGTTAGGGCTAGGATTAGGGTTAGGGTTAGGGTTAGGGTTAGGGTTAGGGGTTAGGGTTAGTGTTATGGTTAGGGGTTAGGTTTTACGGGGTTAGGGTTAGGGTTAGGGTTAGGGTTAAGGTAAGGTTTAGGGGTAGGGTTATATCAATTTTCAGTTTTCCTGTTATAATTATTGAACAGGTGACACGTATGTGAATTAGTTTTGAAAGTTGTGCTTTGCGTTTCTGTTCTTTCGATGAAAACTTGTTTCTTTGCCGCACAGTTCGATATATCACTTTTCAGTTTTCCTATATTCCCAATTGAGCGAAGCGACACACATGTGATTCCATTTAAAATAGTGCTTTGCTCTTCTGTTTTTTGTTGGAAACTTGTTCTTGTGCTGTACAGTGCGATATATCACTTTTCAGTTTTCCTGTATTCCTAATTGAGTGAGTGACACACATGTGAATTAGTTTAGAAAGTAGTGCTTTGCGTTTATGTTCTTTCGTTGGAAACTTGTTCATGTTTGGAACAAATTAGGGTTACCTTTAGGGTTAGGGTTAGGGTTAGGGTTAGGGTTAGGGTAGGGTTAGGGTTAGGCTTAGGGTTAGGGGTTATTGTTAGTGTTAAGGTTAGGGTTAGGGTTAGCAGTTTAGGGTTAGGATTAGGGTAATATCACTTTTCAGTTTTCCTGTTATAATAATTGAACAGGCAACATGAATGTGAATTAGTTTAGAAAGTTGTGCTTTGCGTTTCTGTTATTTCATTCGAAAATTGTTTCTGTGCTGTACAGTGTGATATATCACTTTTCAGTTTTCCTGTTATAATAACTATATGGGAGATACATATGTGAATTAGTTGACAAAGTTGTGCTTTGTTTTTCTATTCTTTCGATGAAAACTTGTTTCTTTGCCTTACATTTCGATATATCGCTTTTCAGTTTACCTGTTATAATAATTGAACGAGCGACACGTATGTGAATTAGTTTACAAAGTTGTCCTTTGTGTTTCTGTTCTTCAGTTGGAAACTTGTTTCTCTGCTGTACAGTGTGATATGTCACTTTTTAGTTTTCCTGTTACAATAATTGTACTGGCGACACGTATGTGAATTAGTTCACAATGTTGTGCTTTGCGTTTCTGTTCTTTCCATGGAAACTTGTTCCTGTGCTGTACAGTTCGATATATCACTTTTCAGTTTTCCTGTTATAATAATTTAACGAGCGACGCGTATGTGAATTAGTTTACAAAGTTGTGCTTTTTGTTTCTGTTCTTTCTATGGAAACTTGTTTCTGTGCTGTACAGTGCGAGATAACACTTTTCAGTTTTCCTGTATTCCTAATTGAGTGAGCAAAACACATGTCATTCTGTTTAAAAGTATTGCTTTCCTTTTCTGTTCTTTCGTTCGAAACTTCTTCCTTTGCTGTACAGTGGGTTATATCACTTTTCAGTTTTCCTGTATTCCTATTAGAGTGAGTGGCACACATGTGATTTAGTTTACAAAGTAGTGCTTTGCATTTATGTTCTTTCGTTGGAAAATTGTTCCTGTTATGAGCAAGTTATGGTTAGGGTTAGGGTTAGGGTTAGGGTTAGGGTTAGGGTTAGGGTAGGGTTAGGGTTAGGGTTAGGGTTAGGAGTTAGGGTTAGGGTTATGGTTAGGGTTAGGGTTAGGGTTATATCACTTTTCAGTTTTCCTGTTATAATAATTGAACAGGCGACACAAATGTGAATTAGTTTACAAAGTTGTGCTTTGTGTTTCTGTTCTTTCGATGGAAACTTTTTCCTGTTAGGAACTAATTAGGGTTACCCTTAGGGTTAGGGTTACAGTTCAGGATAGGTTAGGGTTAAGGTTAGGGTTAGTGTTAGGGTTAGGGGTTAGGGTTAGGGTTAGGGTTAGGTTTAGGGGCTTAGGGTTAGGGTTTGGGATATATCACATTTCAGTTTTCCTGTTATAATAATTGAACAGGCTACGAATGTGAATTAGTTTACAAAGTTGTGCTTTGCATTTCTTTTCTTTAAATGAAAACTTTTTTCTTTGCCGCACATTTCGATATATTGCTTTTCAGTTTTCCTGTATTCCTAATTGAGCGAGCAACACACATGTGAATTAGTTTACAAATAGTGCTTTGCTTTTCTGTTCTTCCGTTCAAAACTTGTTCCTGTGGTGTACAGTGCGTATATCACTTTTCAGTTTTCCTGTATTCCTAATTTTGCGAGTGTCACACATGTGATTTAGTTTAAAAAGTAATGCTTTGACTTTATGTTCTTTCGTTGGAAACTTGTTCATGTTATGAACAAGTTTGTGTTAGGAGTTAGGATTAGGGTTAGGGTTAGGGTAGGGTTAGGGTTAAGGTTATGGTTGGGGATAGGGTTAGGGTTATGGTTAGGGTTACTGTTAGGGGCTTAGGGTTAGGGTTAGGGTTACGGTTAGCGGTTAGGTTTAGGGTTAGGGTTAGAGTTAGGGTCAGGGTTAGGGGCTTAGGTTTAGGGTTAGGGTTGTATCACTTTTCAGTTTTCCTGTTATAATAATTGAACCGGCAACACAAATGTCAATTAGTTTACTAAGTTGTGCTTTGCGTTATTGTTCTTTCGATGGAAACTTGTTCCTGTGCTGTACAGTTCGATATATCACATTTCAGTTTTCCTGTATTCCCAATTGAGCGAGTGGCATACATGTTATTTAGTTTACAAAGTATTGCTTTTCGTTTATATTCTTTCGTTGGAAACTTGTTCCTGTTATGTACAAGTTAGGGTTACCGTTAGGGTTAGGGTTAGGATTAGGGATAGGTTAGGGTTCGGGTTAGGGTTAGTGTTAGGGTTAGGGTTTAGGGTTAGGGTTAGGGTTAGGTTTAGGGGCTTAGGGTTAAGGTTAGGGATATATCATTTTTCAGTTTTCCTGTTATAACAATTGAACAGGCTACACCAATTTGAATTAGTTTACAAATTTGTGCTTTGCATTTCTTCTCTTTAGATGAAAATATTTTCTTTGCTGTACATTTCGATATATTGCTTTTCAGGTTTCCTGTATTCCTAATTGAGCTAGTGGCACACATGTTATTTAGTTTACAAATAGTGCTTTGCTTTTATGTTCTTTCTTTGGAAACTTTTTTCCTGTTTTGAACAAGTTTGGGTTAGGGTTAGGGTTAGCGTAGGGTTAGGTTTAGGGTTAGGGTTAGGGTTAGGGGCTTAGGGTTAGGATTAGGGTAATATCACTTTTCAGTTTTCCTATATTCCTAATTGGTGAGCGACACATATGTGATTTAGTTTACAAAGTAGTGCTTTGCGTTTCTGTTCTACTGTTGGAAACTTGTTTTTGTGCTGTACAGTGTGATATATCACTTTTTAGTTTTTCTGTTATAATAATTGAAAGGGCAACACGTATGTGAATTAGGGTTAGGGTTAGGGTTACTGGTTAGAGTTAGGGTTACAGTTATGGGGTTAGGGTTATGGTTAGAGTTAGGGTTATGGTTAGGGTTAGGGTTATATCACTTTTCAGTTTTCCTGTTATAATAATTGAACAGGCCACACGTATGTGAATTAGTTTACAAAGTTGTGCTTTGCGTTTCTGTTCTTTTGATGAAAACTTGTTTCTTTGCCGCACAGTTCGATATATCACTTTTCAGTTTTCCTGTATTCCTAATTGAACAGGCGACACATATGTGAATTAGTTTACAAAGTTGTGCTTTGCGTTTCTGTTCTTTTGATCGAAACTTGTTTCTGTGCTTTCCAGTGTGATATATCACTTTTCAGTTTTCCTGTATTCCTAATTGAGCGAGTGACATACATGTGAATTAGTTTACAAAGTAGTGCATTGCGTTTATGTTCTTTCGTTGGAAACTTATTCCTCTTAGGAAAAAGTTAGCGTTATGGTTAGTGTTAGGGTTAGGATTATATCACTTTTCAGTTTTCCTGTTATAATAATTGAACGGGTGACACGTATGTGAATTAGGTAAATTTTGTGCTTTGTGTTTCTGTTCTTCGATGGAACTTGTTTCTTTGCCATACAGTTCAATATATCACTTTTCATTTTCCTGTATTCCTAATTGATCGAGCGACACACATGTGATTTAGTTTCCAAAGTCGTGCTTTGTGTTTCTGTGCTTTCATTTAAAACTTCTTTATGTGCTCTAAAGTGGAGATATCACTCTTCAGTTTTCCTGTATTCCTAATTGTGCAGGCGTCACACATGTTACGTAGTTTACATAGTTTTGCTTCATATTTCTGTTCTGTCATTGGAAAGTTGTTTTTGTGAGGTGCAGTGGGAGATATCACCTTTCATTTTTTCCTGTATTCCTAACTGAAAGGGTGACACACATGTGATTTAGTTTACAAAGTTGTGCTTTACATTTCTGTAGTATCGTTGGAAACTTCTTTCTGTGCTCTCAATTGGGAGATATCACTTTTCAGTTTTCCTGTATTCCTAATTGTACGGGCGACACACATGTGATTTATTTTCTAAAGTTGTGCTTTGTGTTTCTGTGCTTTCATTTAAAACTTCTTTCTGTGCTCTAAAGTGGGAGATATCACTCTTCAGTTTTCCTTTATTCCTAATTGAGAATGCGACAAAAATGTGATTTAACATACAAATTTTTGTTTTGCTTGTGTGTTCTTTCTTTGGAAACTTGTTTCTGTGAGGTACAGTGCGAGATCACTTTTCAGTTTTCCTGTATTCCTAACTGAAAGGGTGACACACATGTGATTTAGTTTACAAAGTTGTGCTTTACATTTCTGTACTATCGTTGGAAACTTCTTTCTGTGCTCTCAATGGGGAGATATCACTCTTGAGTTTTCCTGTATTCCGAATTGAGCAGGTGAAACAAATGTGATTTAATTTACAAATTTTTGTTTTGCTTTTGTGTTCTTTTGTTGGAAACTTGTTTCTGTGCACTACAGTGGGAGATATCACTTTTAAGTTTTCCTGTATTTAAAATTGAAGGGGTGACACAAATGTGATTTAGTTTCCAAAGTTGTGCTTTGCGTTTCTCTTCTTTCATTGGAAACTTCTTTCTGTGCTCTAAAATGGAAGATATCACTTTTCCGTTTTCCTGTATTCCTAATTGTGCAGGACACACACATATTACTTAGTTTACAAAGTTGTGCTTTACATTTCTATTCTCTCCTTGGAAACTTGTTTCGGTGAGGTACAGTGGGAGATATCACTTTTCAGTTTTCCTGTATTCCTAATTGAGCAGGCGACACATATGTTACTTAGTTTACAAAGTTGTGCTTTACATTACTGTTCTTTTGTTCGAAACTTGTTTCTGTGAGGTACAGTGCAAAATATCACTTTTCAGCATTCCTGTATTCCTAAATGAAGGGGTGACACACAGGTGATTCAGTTTCCAAAGTTGTGGTTTGTGTTTCTGTTCTTTCATTGGAAACTTCTTTCTGTGCTCTAAAGTGGGAGATATCACTCTTGAGTTTTCCTGTATTCGAATTGAGCAGGTGACACAAATGTGATTTAATTTACAAATTTTTGTTTTGCTTTTGTGTTCTTTTGTTGGAAACTTGTTTCTGTGCACTACAGTGGGAGATATCACTTTTAAGTTTTCCTGTATTTAAAATTGAAGGGTGACACAAATGTGATTTAGTTTCCAAAGTTTGTGTTTCTCTTCTTTCATTGCGAAACTTCTTTCTCTTCTTTCATTGGAAACTTCTTACTGTGCTATTCTCTCTAATATGGAAGATATCACTTTTCCGTTTTCTGTATTCCTAATTGTGCAGGACACAAACATATTACTGTTCTTTTTAGTTTACAAGTGCAAAATATCACTTTTCAGCATTCCTTGTGCTTTACATTTCTGTTATTCTTTCCTTGGAAACTTGTTTCTGTATTCGAATTGAGCAGGTGAAACAAATGTGATTTAATTTACAAAGAAACTTGTTTACAGTGGGAGATATCACTTTTCAGTTTTCCTGTATTCCCTAATTGATTTAGCAGTTGTGCGTTTCTCTTCTTTCATTGGAAACTTCTTTCTGTGCTCTAATATGGAAGATATCTTTTCTTTGTATTCCTAATTGTGCAGGACACACATATTACTTAGTTTACAAAGTTGTGCTTTACATTTCTATTCTCTCCTTGAAACTTGTTTGGTGACATTACTCAGTTTTCCTGTATTCCTGTTAGTTTACAAAGTTGTGCTTTACATTACTGTTCTTTTGTTGAAACTTGTTTCTGTGAGGTACAGTGCAAAATAACACTTTTCAGCATTCCTGTATTCCTAAATGAAGGGGCGACACACATGTGATTCAGTTTCCAAAGTTGTGGTTTGTGTTTCTGTTCTTTCATTGGAAACTTCTTTCTGTGCTCTAAAGTAGAATATATCACTTTTCAGTTTTCTTGTATTCCTAATTGTGCAGGCGACACACAAGTTACTTTGTTTACAAAGTTGTGGTTTACATTTCTGTTCTTTTTGTTGGAAACTTGTTTCTGTGAGGTAGAGTCGATATATCACTTTTCAGTTTTCCTATATTCCCGAAATGAGCGGGAGACACACATGTGATTTAGTTTACAAAGTTGTGCTTTAAATTTCTGTTCTTTTATTGGAAACTTCTTTCTGTGCACTACACTGGGAGATATCACTTTTCAATTTTCCTGTAATCCTAATTGAACGGGCGACACAGATGTGATTTAGTTTGCAATGTTGTGCTTTGTGTTTCTGTTCTTTCATTGGAAACTTCTTTCTCTGCTCTAAAGTGGAAGATATCACTTTCAGTTTTCCTGTATTCCTAATTGTGCAGTCGACACACATGTTACTTCGTTTACAAAGGTGTGCTTTACATTTCTCTTCTTTCGTTGGAAACTTATTTCTGTGAGGTACAGTGCGAGATATCACTTTTCAGTTTTCCTGTAATCCTAATTGAACGGGCAACACACATGTGATTTAGTTTCCACTGTTGTGCTTTGCGTTTCTCTTCTTTCTTTGGAAACTTCTTTCTTTGCTCTAAAGTGGGAGATAGCACTTTTCAGTTTTCCAGTATTCCTAATTGAGCGCGCAACAAATATGTGATTTATTTTACAAAATTGTGCTTTACCTTTCTGTTCTTTTGTTGGAAACTTGTTTCTGTGCACTACGGCGGAGATATCACTTTTCAGTTTTCCTGTATTCCTAATTGAGAGGGCTATACACATGTTACTTAGTTTACAAAGTTGTGCTTTTCATTTCTGTTCTTTCCTTGGAAACTTGTTTCTGTGAGGTAGAGTGCGAGATATCACTTTTCAGTTTTACTGTATTCCTAATTGTGCAGGCGACACACATGTTACTTTGTTCACAAAGTTGTGCTTTGCATTTTTGTTCTTTTGTTGGAAACTTGTTTTTGTGAGGTACAGTGTGAGATATCACTTTTCAGTTTTCCTGTATCCCTAATTGAGCGAGCGACACACATGTGATTCCGTTTAAGAAGTGCTTTGCTTTTCTATTCTTTCTTTGGAAACTTGTTCCTGTGCTGTACAGTGCTATATATCACTTTTCAGTTTTCCTGTATTCCTAGTTGAGCGAGTGACACAAATGTGATTTAGTTTACAAAGTAGTGCTTTGCGTTTATGTTCTTTCGTTGGAAACTTGTTCCTGTGAGGAACAAGTTAGTGTTAGGATTAGGGTTAGGGTAGGGTTAGGTTTAGGGTTATATCACTTTCAGTTTTCCTGTTATAATAATTGAATGGGCGACACATATGTGAATTAGTTTACAAAGTTGTGCTTTGCGTTTTTGTTCTTTTGATGATAACGTTTTTCTGTGCCTTACAGTGGGTGATAACACTTTTCAGTTTTCCTGTATTCCTAATTGAGCGAGCGAGACACATGTGATTCAGTTTAAAAGTAGTGCTTTGCTTTTCTGTTCATTCATTCGAAACTTGCTCTTGTGCTGTACAGTTCGATATATCACTTTTCCGGTTTCCTGTATTCCTAATTGATCGAGCTACACACATGGGATTTAGTTTACAAAGTAGTGCTTTGCTTTTATGTTCTTTCGTTCGAAAGTTGTTCCTTTGCTGTATACTGTGTGATATATCACTTTTCAGTTTTCCTGTTACAATAATTGAACGGGTGACACGTATGTGAATTAGGTAAATAAGTTGTCCTTTGCGTTTATGTTTTTTCTTTAGAAACTTGTTCCTGTTAGGAATAAGTTAGGTTTAGGGTTAGGGTTAGGGTTAGGTTTAGGGTTAGGTAGGGTTAGTGTTAGGGTTAAGGTTAGGGTTAGGGGTTAGCATTAGAGTTAGGGTTAGTGTTAGGGTTAGGGTTAGGGCCTTACGGTTAGTATTAGGATTACGGTTAAGGTTATATCACATTTCAGTTTTCTTGTTATAATACTTGAACAGGTGAAAAGTATGTTAATTAGTTTACAAAGTTGTGCTTTGCATTTCTGTTTTTCGATGAAAACTTGTTTCTTTGCAGTACAGTTCGATATATCACTTTGGAGATTTCCTGTATTCCTAATTGAGCTAGCGAAACACATGTGATTTAGTTTACAAAGTAGTGTTTTCCTTTGTTCTTTCCTTCAAACTTGTTTCTTTGCAGTACAGTTCGATATATCACTTCTCAGTTTTCCTGTATTCCCAATTGAGCTCATGACACACATGTGATTTAATTTAAAAGGGTGCTTTGCTTTTCTGTTGTTTCATCGAAACTTGTTCCTGTGCTGTACAGTGCGATATATCACTATTCAGTTTTCCTGTATTCCTAATTGAGCGAGTGACACACATGTGATTTAGTTTACAAAGTAGTGCTTTGCGTTTATGTTCCTTCATTCAGAAGAAACTTGTTCCTGTTAGGAATAAGTTAGGATTAGGGTTAAGGTTAGGGTTAGGATTAGGGTTAGGGTTAGGGTTAGGGTTAGGGTAGGGTAAGGGTTAGGGTTAGAGTTAGGGTTAGGGGTTAGCATTAGAGTTAGGGTTAGGGTTAGGGTTAGGGGTTAGGGTTAGGGTTAGTATTAGGGTTATATCACATTTCAGTTTTTTTGTTATAATAATTGAAGTGGCGACACGTATGTTAATTAGTTTACAAAGTTCTGATTTGCATTTCTGTTCTTTCGATGAAAACTTGTTTCTTTGCAGTACAGTTAGATATATGACTTTGGAGTTTTCCTGTATTCCTAATTGAGCTAGTGAAACACATGTGATTTACTTTACAAAGTAGTGTTTTCCTTAGTTCTTTCCTTCAAAACTTGTTCCTGTGTTGTACAGTGGGATACATCACTTTTCAGTTTTCCTGTCATAATAATTGAAAGGGCGATATGTATGTGAATTAGTTTACAAAGTTGTGCTTTGCGTTTCTGTTCTTTCGACGAAAACTTGTTTCTTTGCTGTACAGTTCGATATATCATTTCTCCGTTTTCCTGTATTCCTAATTGAGCTCGCGAAACCCATGTGATTTAATTTACAAAGTAGTTCTTTGCTTTTCTGTTCTTTCGTTCAAAACTTGTTCCTGTGCTGTACAGTGTGATATATCACTTTTCAGTTTTCCTGTTATAGTAATTGAACATGTGACACGTATGTTAATTAGGTAAAAAAGTTGTGCTTTGCGTTTCTGTTCTTTCTATGAAAACTTGTTTCTGTGCCATACAGTGTGATATACCATTTTTCAGTTTTCCTTTATTCCTAATTGAGCGAGTGACACATATGTGATTTAGTTTACAAAGTAGTTCATTGTGTTTATGTTCTTTTGTTGGAAACTTGTTCCTGTTAGGAATAAGTTAGGGTTAGAGATAGGGTTAGATTTAGGGTTAGGGTTAGGGTTGGGGTAGGGTTAGGATTAGGCTTAGGGTAAGGATTTGTGGTTAGTGTTAGAGTTATTGTTAGGTTTAGGGGGTTAGGGTTAGGGTTAGCGTTAGGGTTACAGTTAGGGTTATATCTCATTTCAGTTTTCTTGTTATAATAATTGAACAGGCGACACGTATGTGAATTAGTTTACAAAGGTGTGCTTTGTGTTTCTGTTCTTTCGATGAAAAATTGTTTCTTTTCTGTACAGTTCGATATATAATTTTTCTGTTTTCCTGTATTCCTAATTGAGCAAGCGACACACATGTGATTCCATTTAAAAGTAGTGCTTTGCTTTTCTGTTCTTTCATTGGAAACTTGTTCCTGTGCTGTAGAGTGCATTATATCACTTTTCAGTTTTCCTGTATTCCTAATTGAGCGATCGACACACATGTGATTTAGTTCACAAAGTAGTGCTTTTCGTTTCTGTTCTTCTGTTGGAAACTTGTTTTTTTGCTCTACAGTGTGATATATCACTTTTTAGTTTTCCTTTTATATTAATTGAACGGGCAACTCTTATGTGAATTAGTTTAATAAGTTGTGGTTTGCGTTTCTGTTCTTTCGATGGAAACATGTTTCTGTGCCATACAGTGGGAGATAACACTTTTCAGTTTTCCTGTATTCCTAATTGAGTGATCGACACACATGTGATTCCATTTAATAGTAGTGTTTTGCTTTTCTCTTCTTTCGTTTGAAACATTTTCATGTGCTGTACTGTGCGATATATCACTTTTCAGTTTTCCTGTATTCCTAATTGTGCGAGCGACACACATGTGATTTAGTTTAAAAAGTTGTGCCTTCCGTTTCTGTTCTTCTGTTGGAAACTTGTTTCTGTGCTGTACAGAGTGATATATCACTTTTCAGTTTTCCTGTATTCCTAATTGAGCAAGTGACACATGTGATTTAGTTTACAAAGTAGTGCTTTGCTTTTATGTTCTTTCTTTCGAAATTTTTTCCTGTGCTGTACAGTGCGTTATATCACTTTTCAGTTTTCCTGTTATAATAATTGAACGGGCGACACGTATGTGAATTAGTTTACAACGCTGTGCTTTGCTTTTCTGTTCTTTCGTTGGAAACTTGTCCCTGTGCTGTACAGTGTGATATATCACTTTTCTGTTTTCCTGTATTCCTAATTGAGGGAGCGACACACATGTGTTTTAGTTTACAAAGTAGTGCTTTGCGTTTCGGTTTTCCTATTGGAAACTTGTTTCTGTGCTGTACAGTGCGAGATAACACCTTTCAGTTTTCCTGTATTCCTAATTGACTGAGCAACACACATGTGATTCCATTTAAAAGTAGTGCTTTGCATCTGTTCTTTCGATGGAAACTTGTTCCTGTACTGTACAGTTCGATATATCACTTTTCAGTTTTCCTGTTATACTAATTGAACATGCGACACATCTGTGAATTAGTTTACAAAGTTGTGCTTTGCATTTCTGTTCTTTTGATGGGAACTTGTTCCTGTGCTGTACAGTTCGATATATCACTTTTCAGTTTTCCTGTTATAATAATTGAACAGACGACACGTATGTGAATTAGTTTACAAAGTTGTGCTTTGCGTTTCTGTTCTTCTATGGAAACATGTTTCTGTGCCATACAATGCGAGATAACACTTTTCAGTTTTCCTGTATTCCCAATTGAGAGAGAGACACACATGTGATTCCTTTTAAAATTAGTGCGTTGCTTTTCTGTTCTTTCATTCGAAACTTGTTCCTGTGCAGTACAGTGCATTATATCACTTTTCAGTTTTCCTGTATTTCTAATTTAGCGAGTGGCACACATGTGATTTAGTTTACAAAGTAGTGCTTTGTGTTTATGTTCTTTCGTTGGAAACTTGTTCCTGTTAGGAACAAGTTAGGGTTATGTTTAGGTTTAGGGTTAGGGTTAGTGTTTTAGGGTTAGGGTTAGGGTAGGGGTTAGGGTTAGGGTTAGGGTTAGGGGTTAGGGTTAGGGTTAGGTTTAGGGTTAGGGTTAGGTTTAGGTTATGGTTAGGGGGGTTAAGGTTAGGGGTTGTTGTTAGGCTTAGGGTTAGGGGCTTACGGTTAGGGCTAGGGTTATATTACTTTTCAGTTTTCCTGTAATAATAATTGAACAAGCGACACGTATGTGAATTAGTTTACAAAGTTGTGATTTGTGTTTCTGTTCTTTCGATGAAAACTTGTTTCTTTGCCGTACATTTCGATATATTGCTTTTCAGTTTTCCTGTATTCCTAATTGAGCATGCGACACACATGTGATTTAGTTTACAAAGTAGTGCTTTGCGTTTCTGTTCTTCTGTTGGAAACTTGTTTCTGTGCTGTACAATGTAATATATCACTTTTCAGTTTTCCTGTTATAATAATTGAACGGGCCACACATATGTGAATTAGTTTACATCGTTGTGCTTTGCGTTTCTGTTCTTTCAATATAAACTTGTTCCTGTGCTGTACAGTTCGATATATCACTTTTCAGTTTTCCTGTTATAATAATTGGATGGGCGACAAGCATGTGAATTAGTTTACAAAGTTGTGCTTTGCTTTTCTGTTCTTCTATGGAAACATGTTTCTAGGGTAAGGTTACAGTTAGGGTTAGGGTTAGAGATAACACTTTTCAGTTTTCCTGTATTCTTAATTGCCAGAGAGACACACACATGTAATTCCATTTAAAAGTGAGGAGGAGCTTTGCTTTTCTGTTCAAAATTTTATTATGGAGAAAAAAATTGTTCCTGTTAGGAACAATTTAGTTTTACAACATTGTGTTTAGGTTCGATGAAAACTTGTTTCTTTGCCTTACATTTCGATATATCGCCAGTTTTCCTGTATTCCTAATTGAGAGAGGTTTACAGTTAGGGTTATAGTTAGGGTTAGGTAGGTTTAGGTTAGGGTTAAGGTTTGGGTAGGGTTAGGGTTAGAGTTAAGGTTAGCGGGTTAGGGTTAGGGTTAGGGTTAGGGTTAGGGTTAGGGGCTTAGGGTTAGGGTTATTGTTATATCACTTTTCAGTTTTCCTGTTATAATAATTGAACAGGCTAAACAAATGGGAATTAGTTTACAAAGTTGTGCTTTGTGTTTCTGTTCTTTGATGGAAACTTGTTCCTGTGCTGTACAGTTCGATATATCACTTTTCAGTTTTCCTGTTATAATAATTGAAAGGACAACACGTATGTGAATTAGTTTACAAAGTTGTGCTTTGTGTTTCTGTTCTTCGATGGAAACTTGTTTCTGTGCCATACAGTGTGAGATAACACTTTTCAGTTTTCCTGTATTCCTAATTGAGAGAGACACACATGTGATTCCGTTTAAATGTAGTGCTTTGCTTTTCTGTTCTTTCATCAAAACTTGTTCCTGTGCTGTACAGTGCATTATATCACTTTTCAGTTTTCCTGTATTCCTAATTGAGCGAGTGGCACACATGTGATTTAGTTTACAAAGTAGTGCTTTGTGTTTATGTTCTTTCGTTGGAAACTTGGTTAGGGTTACGGTTTAGGGTTAGGGTTAGGGTTAGGGTTAGGGTTAGGGTAGGGTTAGGGTTAGGGTTAGGGTTTAGGTTAGGGTTAGGGTTAGGGTTAGGGTTAGGGTTAGGGTTAGGTTAGGTTTAGGGTTAGGTCAGGTTTAGGGGCATAAGGTTGAATAGGCGTTAGGGTAATTTCATTTGTTTTCTGTTCTTTTCCAGTTATAATAATAGAACACTTTTCAGCCTGTAGTAATTGAGAAAATACATGTGATTTAGTTTACAAAGTAGTGAGTCATGTTCTTCTGTTGGAAACTTGTTTCTGTGCTGTACAATGTAATATATCACTTTTCAGTTTTCCTGTTATAATAATTGGAAAGTTTACAACATTGTGTTCGTTTCTGAGATAAACTTGTTCCTGTGCTGTACAGTTGATATATCATTTTCAGTTTTCCTGTTATAATAATTGGACAGGCGGATGAACAGTTTACAAAGAATTAACAAAATGTATTAACACTTTGATTCCTGTATTCTTTTAGTTTTCCTGTATTCTTAATGAGAGAAAATTTAAAATTATGCTTTTCTTTTCTGAGAAAAAAACAATAATAGAACAGGTTAGGTTTACAGTTAGGGTTGAATTAGTTTACAACATTGTAGGGTTAGGTTAGAGTTAAGTTTGGGGTTTGATGGGTTAAAGGGTTAGGTTTAGGGGCTTGGGTTAGGTTTTGTTATATCACTTTTCAGTTTTCCTGTTATAATAATTGAAGAGCAAAACAAATGTGATTCCATTTACAAAGTTGTACTTTGTGTTTCTGTTGTTCTTCGATGGAAACTTGTTCCTGTGCTGTACAGTTCGATATATCACTTTTCAGTCTTCCTGTTATAATAATTGAAAGGACAACTTTATGTGAATTAGTGTTACAAAGTTGTGCTTTATGCGTTTCTGTTTTTTTCGATGGAAACTTGTTTCTGTGCCATACAGTGTGAGATAACACTTTTCAGTTTTCCTGTATTCCTAATTGAGAGAGACAAGCATGTGATTCCGTTTAAATGTAGTGCTTTGCTTTTCTGTTCTTTTCAAAACTTGTTCCTTGCTGTGCAGTCGTTATATCACTTTTCAGTTTTCCTGTATTCCTAACACAGTGGCACACATGTGATTTAGTTTACAAAAGTTAAGTTCTTTATTTGGAAACTTGGTTAGGTTTAGGGTTAGGGTTAGGGTTGTTGGGTTAAGGGTTAGGAGTTAGGGTTAGGGGTTAGGGTTAGGGTTAGGTTTATGGTTAGGGGCTTAGGGTTAGGTTTAGGGTTATATCAGTTTTCAGTTTTCCTGTTATAATAATTGAACATACAACAAATGTGAATTAGTTTACCAAGTTGTGCTTTGTGTTTCTGTTCTTCGATGGAAACTTGTTCCTGTGCTGTACAGTTGGATATATCACTTTTTAGTTTTCCTGTTATAATAATTGAATGGGAGACACGTATGTGAATTAGTTTACAAAGTTGTGCTTTGCGTTTCTGTTCTTTCGATGGAAACTTGTTCCTGTGCTGTACAGTGCGTTATATCACTTTTCAGGTTTCCTGTATTCCTAATTGAGCGAGTGGCACACATGTGATTTACTTTACAAAGTAGTGCTTTGCGTTTACGTTCTTTTGTTGGAAACTTGTTCCTGTTAGGAACAAGTAGGTTTAGGGTTAGGTTTCGGGATAGGGTAGGGTTAGTGTTAGTGTTAGTGTTAGTGTTAGGGTTAGGGTTAGGGTTAGGGTAGGGTTAGGGTGAAAGACCCCCGTTGGGTTTCTTCCGTCAGGGAGACCACCTTCCAAGGATCAACGAGACCAGATATTCGGCTGCAAACAGCCAGAGACTTTATTCTTTACACAGATACCTGGGGTGACAAAGTCTCTCAGAGGACTTGCGCAGGTCCAGAAGCGAGAAGCATAGTTACAGGGAGCTGATTGGTACATTCACATGAAACTGCAATTTGAGTCAGAGTTTGGCAGGGACACCATAATACCAGGAACTGGGTGGTCGGAAAGGTCATGATGACTCTCAATCTTGGGACCGCCACCTGTTGTTTGTCTTAGGGCTCCTATCTTAGCTGGAACAGTCTCACAAACTTCTCATATGGGTGGTCAGCACAAATTGATTTTTGGCTCAACTGGGGCAGCCTGACTGTTATATATCCCCAGCAGCTGGGTCTCTTCAGCTAGTTTCTAGTTCCTTTAGCCCGCAGAGTTCTTTAAAACAGTGTTCTACAAAATGACATTAGCTGCTTCTAACTGTGGTGTACAGGGGTCTATCAAGGGTTAGGATTACGGGTTAGGGTTAGGGTTAGGGTTAGGGTTAGGGTTAGGGTTAGGGTAGGGTTAGGGTTAGGGTTAGGGTTAGGGTTACAAAGTTAGGGTTAGGGTTAGGGTCTGTTAGGGTTAGAGGTATGTTAGGGGGGCTTAGGGTTAGGGTTATGGTTATATCACTTTTCAGTTTTCCTGTTATAATAATTGAAGAGAGACACACGAATGTGAATTAGTTCATAAATTTGTGCTTTGTGTTTCTGTTCTTTTTCGATGGAAACTTGTTTCTGTGCCATTTAGGGTTAGGTGAGATAACACTTTTCAGTTTTCCTGTATTCCTAATTGAGAGAGAGACACACATGTGATTTACTTTACAAAGTAGTTTTGTTTTTCTGTTCTTGAGGTTTGGAAACTTGTTTCTGTGTTGTACAGTGTGATATATCACTTTTCAGTTTTCCTGTTATAATAATTGAACAGGCGACACATATGTGAATTAGTTTACAACTTTGTGCTTTTTGTTTCTGTTCTTTCAATGGAAACTTGTTCCTGTGCTGTACAGTTCGATATATCACTTTTCAGTTTTCCTGTTATAATAATTGGAAAGGCAACAAGTATTTGAATTAGTTTACAAAGTTGTGCTTTGCGTTTCTGTTCTTTCGATGGAAACTTGTTCCTGTGCTATACAGTGCGTTATATCACTTTTCAGTTTTCCTGTATTCCTAATTGAGCGAGTGGCACACATATGATTCCGTTTAAACGTAGTGCTTTGCTTTTCTGTTCCTTTGTTCAAAACTCCTTCCTGTGCTTTATAGTGCGTTATATCACTTTTCAGTTTTCCTGTATTCCTAATTGCGCAAGCAACACACATGTGATTTAGTTTAGAAAGTAGTGCTTTGCGTTTATGTTCTTTCGTTGGAAACTTGTTCCTGTTAGGAACAAATTAGGGTTATGTTTAGAGTTAGGGTTATGGTTAGGTTAGGGTTAGGGTTAGGGTTAGCGTTAGGTTTAGGGTTAGGTTTAGGGTTAGAGGTAGTGTTAGGGGCTTAGGGTTAGGGTTATGGTTATATCACTTTTCAGTTTTCCTGTTATAATAATTGAACAGGCGACATGTATGTGAATTAGTTCACAAAGTTGTGCTTTGCGTTTCTGTTCTTCTGTTGGAAACTTGTTTCTGTGCTGTACAGTGTGATATATCACTTTTCAGTTTTCCTGTTATAATAATTGAACGGGCGACACATATGTGAATTAGTTTACAAAGTTGTGCTTTGTGTTTCTGTTCTTTCGATGAAATCTTGTTTCTGTGCCATACAGTGACAGATAACACTTTTCAGTTTTCCTGTATTCCTAATTGAGAGAGAGACACACATTTGATTCCATTTAAAAGTCATGCTTTGCTTTTCTGTTCTTTCGATGGAAACTTGTTCCTGTGCTGTACAGTGCGTTATATCACTTTTCAGTTTTCCTGTATTCCTAATTGAGCGAGCGACACCCATGTGATTCCGTTTAAAAGTAGTGATGTGCTTTTCTGTTCTTTTGTTCAAAACTCCTTCTTGTGCTGTACAGTGCGTTATATCACTTTTAAGTTTTCCTGTATTCCTAAATGAGCAAGTGGCGCACATGTAATTTAGTTTACAAAGTAGTGCTTTGCATTTATGTTCCTTCATTGGAAACTTGTTCCTGTTAGGAATAAATTAGTTCCCTCGCTAGCCCGCAGAGTTCCTTAAAACGGTGTTCTACAAAATGACATTAGCTGCTTCTAACTTGTGGTGCGGCGGGGGTCTATCAAGGGTTAGGGTTAGGGGTTAGGGTTAGGTTAGGGTTAGGTTTAGGGTTAGGGTTAGGGTAGGGTTAGGGTTAGGGTTAGGGTTAGGGTTAGGGGGTTAGGGTTAGGGTTAGGGTTAGGGTTAGGGTTAGGGTTAGGGTTAGGAGTAGGGGTAGGGTTAGGGGCTTAGGGTTAGGGTTAATGTTATATCACTTTTCAGTTTTCCTGTTATAATAATTGAACAGGCGACACGAATGTGAATTAGTTTACAAAGTTGTGCTTTGTGTTTCTGTTCTTTCGTTGAAAACTTGTTTCTTTGCCGTACATTTCAATATATCGATTTTCAGTTTTCCTATATTCCTAATTGAGCAAGAGATACACATGTGATTTAGCTTACAAAGTAGTGCTTTGCGTTTCTGTTCTTCTGTTGTAAATTTGTTTCTGTGTTGTACAGTGTGTTATATCACTTTTCAGTTTTCCTTTTATAATAATTTAACGGGCGACACGTATGTGAACTAGTTTACAAAGTTTCTCTTTGTGTTTCTGTTCTTTTGACAGAAACTTGTTCCTGTGCCGTACAGTTCAATATATCAATTTTCAGTTTTCCTGTTATAATAATTGAAAAGGCGACATATATGTGAATTAGTTTACAAAGTTGTGCTTTGTGTTTCTTTTCTTTCATTGGAAACTTGTTTCTGTGCCGTACAGTGTGAGATAACACTTTTCATTTTTCCTGTATTCCTAATAGAGTGAGCGACACACATGAGATTCCGTTTAACAGAAGTAATTTGCTTTTCTGTTCTGTCATTCGAAACTTGTTAATGTCCTGTAGAGTGCCTTATAACACTTTTCAGTTTTCCTGTTATAATAATTGAACGGGCGACACGTATGTGAATTAGTTTATAAAGGTGTGCTTTGCGTTTCTGTTCTTTCGATGGAAACTTGATCCTGTTAGGAACAAGTAGGGTTAGGGTTAGGGTTAGGGTAGGGTTAGGGTTAGGTTTAGGGTTAAGTTTAGGTGTTAGGGTTAGGGGTAGGGGTAGGGTTAGGGGCTTAGGGTTAGGGTTAGGGTTATATCACTTTTCAGTTTTCCTGTTATAGTAATTGATCGGGTGACACATATGTGAATTAGTTTACAAAGTTGTGCTTTGAGTTTCTGTTCTTTCGATGGAAACTTGTTCCTGTGCTGTACAGTTCGATATATCACTTTTAAGTTTTCCTCTATTCTTAATTGAGGGAGCAACACACATAGGATTCCGTTTAAAAGTAGTGCTTTGCTTTTCTGTTCTTTTGTTCGAAACTACTTCCTGTATTATACAGTGCTTTATATCACATTTCAGTTTTCCTGTATTCCTAATTGAGCGAGTGGCACACATGTAGTTTAGTTTACAAAGTAGTGCTTTGTGTTTATGTTCTTTCGTTGGAAACTTGTTCCAGTTAGGAACAATTTAGGGTTAGGGTTAGTGTTAGGGTTAGTGGTAGGTTTAGGGTTAGGGTATGGTTAGGGTTAGGGTTAGGGGTTAGGGTTAGGGTTAGGGTTAGGGTTAGGTTTAGGGATAGGGGCTTAGGGTTAGGGTTAGGGTAATATCACATTTCAGTTTTCCTGTTATAATAATTGAACAGGCGACACGAATGTGAATTAGTTTCCAAGGCTGTGCTTTTCGTTTCTGTTCTTTCGATGAAAACTTGTTTCTTTGCCGTACATTTCGAAATATTGCTTCTCAGTTTTCCTGTTATAATAATTGAACAGGGGACAACTATATGAATTAGTTTACAAAGTAGTGCTTTGCTTTTCTGTTCTTTCGTTGGAAACTTGTTCCTGTGTTATACAGTGCGATATATCACTTATCAGTTTTCCTGTTATAATTATTGAACAGGCGACACGTATGAGAATTAGTTTACAAAGTATTGCTTTGCTTTTCAGCTTTCGTTGGAAACTTGTTTCTGTGCCATACAGTGCAAGATAACACTTTTCAGTGTTCCTGTATTCCTAATTGAGCGAGCAACAAACATGTGTTTTAGTTTGCAAATTAGTGCTTTGCTTTTCTGTTCTCTCGTTTGAAACTTGTTCCAGTGCTGTACAATGTGATATATCACTTTTCAGTTTTCCTGTATTCCTAATTGAGCAAGCGACACACATGTGATTCCGTTAAAAAGTAGTGCTTTGCTTTTCTGTTCTATTGTTGGAAACTTCTTCCTGTGCTGTACAGTGCGATATATCAATTTTCAGTTTTCCTGTATTCCTAATTGAGGGAGCGACACACATGTGACTTAGTTTATGCAGTAGTGCTTCGCGTTTCTGTTCTTCTTTTGCAAACTTGTTTCTGTGCTGTCCAGTGTGATATATCCCTTTTGAGTTTTCCTGTATTCCTAATTGAGCGAGCAACACACATGTGATTTAGTTTACAAAGTCGTGCTTTGCGTTTCTGTTCTTCTGTTGGAAACTTGTTCTTGTGCTGTACAGTGTGATATATCACTTTTCAGGTTTCCTGTATTCCTAATTTAGTGAGTGACACACATGGGATTTAGTTTCCAATTAGTGCTTTGAGTTTATGTTCTTTCCTTGGAAACTTGTTACTGTTAGGAACAACTTAGAGTTAGGATTAGGGTTATGGTTAGGTTTAGGGTTAGGGTAGGTTTAGCGTTAGGTTTAGGTTTAGGGTTAGGGTTAGGATTAGGTTTAGGGGTTAGGTTTTGGGTTAGGGTTAGGGTTTCAGGGTTAGGTTTAGGGTTAGGGGTTCAGGTTAGGTTTAGGGTTAGGGTTATATCACTTTTCAGTTTTCCTGTTATAATAATTGAACAGGCGACACATGTGAATTAGTCTACAAAGTTGTGCTTTGCGTTTCTGTTCTTTCAATGGAAACTTGTTTCTTTGACGTACAGTGCGAGATAACCCTTTTCAGATTTCCTGTATTCCTCATTTAGCAAGCGATACACTTGGGATTCGGTTTAAAAGTAGTGCTTTGCTTTTCTGTTTTTTTTTGTTCGAAACTTGTTCCTGTGCTGTACAGTGCGATATATCACTTTTCAGTTTTCCTATATTCCTAATTGAGCAAGCGACACACATGTGATTTATTTTACAAAGTAGTGCTTTGCGTTTCTGTTCTTCTGTTGTAAACTTGTTTCTGTGCTGTACAGTGTGATATATCACTTTTTAGTTTTCTTGTTATAATAATTGAATGGGCAAAACGTATGTGATTTAGTTTACAAAGTTGTGCTTTGCATTTCTGTTCTTTCAATGGAAACTTGTTTCTGTGCAATACAGTGCAAGATAACACTTTTCAGTTTTCCTGTATTCCTAATTGAGCAAGCGACACACATGTGATTCCGTTTAAATGTAGTGCTTTGCTTTTCTGTTCTTTCATTTGTTAATTGTTCCTGTGCTGTACAGTGCATTATATCACTTTTCAGTTTTCCTGTATTCCTAATTGAGCAAGTTACACACATGTGAATTAGTTTACAAAGTAGTGCTTTGCGTTTATGTTCTTTCGTTGGAAACTTGTTCCTGTCAGGAACAACTTAGCGTTAGAGTTACGGTTAGGGTTATGGTTATGGTTAGGGTTAGTGGTTACGATTAGTGTTAGGGTTAGGGTTAGGGGGTTAGCGTTATGGTTATGGTTATGGTTACGGTTAGGGTTAGGGTTATATCACTTTTCAGTTTTCCTGTTATAATAATTTAACATGCGATATGTATTTGAATTAGTTTACAAAGTTGTGCTTTTTGTTTCTGTTCTTTCGATGGAAACTTGTTTCTGTGCCATACAGTGACAGATTACACTTTTCAGTTTTCCTGTACTCCTAATTGAGCGAGTGACACACATGTGACTTAGTTTAAAAAGTAGTGCTTTGCGTTTATGTTCTTTCGTTGGAAACTGGTTCCTGTTACAAAAAGTTAGCGTTAGGGTTAGGGTTAGTGGTTAGGATTAGGGTTATGGTTAGGCTTACGGATTATTGTTATGGTTATGGTTAGGGTTATATCACTTTTCAGTTTTCTTGTTATAATAATTGAAAAGGCAACATGTATGTGAATTGGTTTACAAAGTTGTGCTTTTTGTTTCTGTTCTTTAGATGGAAACATGTTTCTGTGCCGTACAGTGAGAGATGACAGTTTTCAGTTTTCTTGTATTCCATATTGAGTGAGTGACACACCTGTGATTCGGTTTAAATGTAGTGCTTTGCTTTTCTGTTCTTTCCTTGGAAAATTTTTTCTGTGCTGTATGGTGCAATATATCACTTTTCAGTTTTCCTGTATTCCTAATTTTTGAGCGACACAAATGTGATTTAGTTTACAAAATAGTGCTCTTCTTTTCTGTTCTTTTGTTCAAAACTTGTACCTGTGCTGTACAATGCGATATATCACTTTTGAGTTTTCCTGTTTTCCTAATTTTTTAGCAACACACATGTGATTTAGTTTACAAAGTATTGCTTTGCGTTTCTGTTCTTCTGTTGGAAACTTGTTTCTGTGCTGTACAGTGTGATATATCACTTTTCAGTTTTCCTGTTATAATAATTGAACCGGCAACACGTATGTGAATTAGTTTACAAAGTTGTGCTTTGTGTTTTTGTTCTTTCGATGGAAACTTGTTTCAGTGCGATACAGTGCGAGAAAACACTTTTCAGTTTTCCTGTATTCCTAATTGAGCAAGCGACACACATGTGATTCTGTTTAAAAGTAGTGCTTTTCTTCTTCTTTTTTTTTGTTGGAAACTTGTTCCTGTGCTGTACAGTGGGATATATCACTTTTCAGTTTTCCTATATTCCTAATTGAGCAAGCGACACACATGTGATTTTGTTTACTCAGTAGTGCTTTTTGCTTCTGTTCTACTGTTTGAAACTTGTTTCTGTGCTGTACAGTGCGATATATCACTATTCAGTTTTCCTGTGTTCCTAATTGAGCGAGTGATACACATGTGACTTAGTTTACAAAGTAGTGCTTTGTATTTATGTTCTTTCGTTGGAAACTTTTTCCTTTTAGGAACAAGTTTGCATCAAGCTTAGGGTTAGGGTTAGGGTTAGGGTTAGGGTTAGGGTTAGGGGTTAGGTTAGGGTTAGGGTTAGGGTTAGGGTTAGGGTTAGGGTTAGGGTTTAGGGTTAGTGTTAGTGTTAGGGTTAGGGTTACGGGGTTAGGGTTAGGGTTATAACACTTTTCAGTTTTCCTGTTATAATAATTGAATGGGCGACATGTATTTGAATTAGTTTACAGAGTTGTGCTTTGTGTTTCTGTTCCTTCGATGGAAACTTGTTTCTGTGCCCTAGAGTGTGAGATAACACTTTTCAGTGTTCCTGTATTCCTCCTTGATCAAGCGACACACATGTGATTCCTTTTAAAAGTCGTGCTTTGCTTTTCTGGTCTTTTGTTGGAAACTTGTTCCTGTGCTGTACAGTGCGATATATCACTATTCAGTTTTCCTGTATTCCTAATTGAGCGAGCGACACAGATGTGAATTAGTTTACAAAGTAGTGCATTGCAGTTATGTTCTTTCGTTGGAAACTTATTCCTCTTAGGAACAAGTTAGCGTTACGGTTAGGGTTAGGGTTAGGTTTAGGGGGTTAGGGTTATGGTTATGGTTATGGTTAGGGTTATATCACTTTTCAGTTTTCCTGTTATAATAATTGAACGGGTGACACATATGTGAATTAGCTTACAAAGTTTTGCTTTTCGTTTCTGTTCTTTCAATGGAAACTTGTTTCTGTGCCATACAGTGTGAGATGACACTTTTCAGTTTTTCTGTATTCCTAATTGAGCAGACAACACAATTGTGATTTAGTTTACAAAGTTGTGCTTTTCCTTTCTGTTCTTTTGTTGGAAACTTGTTTCTGTTCACTACAGTGGGAGATATCACTTTTCAGTTTTCTTGTATTCCTAATTGAACGGGCTACATACATGTTATTTAGTTTACAAACTTGTGATTTACATTTCTGTTCTTTTGTTGGAAACATCTTTCTCTGCAGTACAGTGGGAGATATCACTTTTCAGTTTTCCTGTATTCTTAATTGAACGGGTGACACACATGTCTTTTAGTTTCCAAAGTTGTGCTTTGCGTTTCTATTCTTTCATTGGAAACTTCTTTCTGTGCTCTAAAGTGGGAGATATCACTTTTCACTTTTCCTGTATTCCTAATTGAATGGGCAACACACATGTTACTTAAGTTACAAAGTTGTACTTTACATTTCTGTTCTTTCGTTGGAAACTTGTTTCTATGAGTTACAGTGCGAGATATCACTTTTCAGTTTCCTGTATTAGTAATTGAACGGGCAACACACATGTGATTCAGTTTCCAAAGTTGTGCGTTGCGTTTCTGTTCTTTCATTGGAAACTTCTATCTGTGCTCTAAAGTGGGAGATATCACTTTTCAGTTTTCCTGTATTCCTAATTGAGCGGTAGACACATATGAGATTTAGTTTCCAAAGTTGTGCTTTGTGATTCTGTTCTTTCGTTGGAAACTTGTTTCTGTGAGGTAAAGTGCGAGTTATAACTTTTCAGTTTTCCTGTATTCCTAATTGAGCATGTGACACATGTGATTTAGTTTACAATGTTGTGCTTTGCCTTTCTGTTCTTCTATTGGAAACTTGTTTCTGTGCACTACACTGGGAGATATCACTTTTCAGTTTTTCTGTATTCCTAATTAAACGGGCAACACAAATGTGATTTTGTTTCCAAAGTTGTGCTTTGTGTTTCTGTTATTTCAATGAAAACTTCTTTCTGTACTCTAAACTGGAAGATATCACATTTCAGTTTTCCTGTATTCCTAATTGTGCTGGTGACACACATGTTACTTAGTTTATAAAGTTGTGCTTTGCCATTTTGTTGTTTTGTTGGAAACCTGTTTCTGTACACTACAGTGCGAGATATCATTTTTTCAGTTTTCTTGTATTCCTAATTGAACAGGCGACACACATTTGATTTAGTTTCCAAAGTAGTGATTTGTGATTCTGTTCTTCTATTTGAAACTTGTTTCTGTGCTGTACAGTGTGATATATCACTTTTCAGTTTTCCTGTATTCCTAATTGAGTGAGGGACACATGTGATTTACGTAAAAACGTAGTGTTTGCATTTATGTTCTTTCATTTTAAACTCGTTCCTGTTAGGAACAAGTTAGGTTTAGGGTAAGGGATAGGGTTGGGGTAGGGTTAGGGTTAGGGTTAGGGGTTAGTGTTAGGTTTAGGGTTAGTGTTATGGTTATGGTTAGCGGCTTAGGGTTAGTTTTAGGGTTAGGGTTAGGGGGTTAGGATTAGGATTAGTGTTAGGGTTAGGGTTAAGGGGTTAGGGTTAGGGTTATATCACTTTTCAGTTTTCCTGTTATAATAATTGAACAGGCGACACGTATGTGAATTAGTTTACAAACTTGTGCTTTGGGTTTCTATTCTTTCAATGAAAACTTGTTTCTTTGCCATACAGTTCGATATATCGCTTTTCAGTTTTCCTGTATTCCTAATTTAGGGAGCAGCACACATGTGATTTAGTTTACAGAGTAGTGCTTTGTAGGAACAAGTTAGGGTTAAGGGTTATGGTTAGGGTTAGGGTTAGGGTTAGGGTTAGGGTTAGGGTTAGGGTTAGTGTTAGGTTTATATCACTTTTCAGTTTTCCTCTTATAATAATTGAACAGGCGACACGTATGTGAATTAGTTTACAAAGTTGTGCTTTTCGTTTCTATTCTTTCGATGGAAACTTGTTCCTCTGCTGTACCGTGTGATATATCACTTTTCAGTTCTCCTGTATTCCTAATTAAGCGAGCGACACACATGTGATTTAGTTTATAAAGTAGTGCTTTGTAGGAACATGTTAGGCTTAGGGTTAGGGTTAGGGTTAGGGTTAGGGTTAGGGTTAGGGTAGGGTTAGGGTTAGGGGGTTAGGGTTACGGACAGGGTTAGGGTTAGGTTAGGTTAGGTTAGGTTTAGGGTTAGGGTTACGGTTATATCACTTTTCCATTTTCCTGTTATAATAATTGAACAGTCGACACATATGTGAATTATTTGACTAAGTTGTGCTTTGCGTTCCTGTTCTTTCGACGGAAACTTTTTTCTGTGCCATACAGTGTGAGATATCATTTTTTCAGTTTTCTTGTATTCCTAATTGAGCGAGCCACACACATGTGATATAGTTTAGAAAGTAGTGCTTTGCTTTCCTGTTCTTTCTTTCAAAACTTCTTCCTGTGCTGTACAGTGCAATATATCACTTTTCAGTTTTCCTTTATTCCTCACTGAGCGAGCGACACACATTTAATTTAGTTTACAAAGTAGTGCTGTGCTTTTCAGTTCTTTTGTTGGAAACTTGTTCCTGTTAGGAACAAGTTAGGGTTAGGGTTAGGGTTAGGGTTAGATTTTGGGTTAGGGTTAGGGTTAGGGTAGGGTTATATCACTTTTCAGTTTTCCTGTTATAATAATTGAACGGGGGACACATATGTGAATTAGTTTACAAAGTTGTCTTTTGCGTTTCTGTTCTTTTGAAGGAAACTTGTTTCTGTGCCGTGCAGTGCGAGATAACACCTTTCACTTTTCCTCTATTCCTAATTGAGCGAGCGACACACATGTGATTCAGTTTACAAAGTAGTGCTTTGCTTTTCTGTTCTTTCGTTGGAAACTTGTTCCTGTGCTGTAGAGTGTGATATATCACTTTTTAGTTTTCCTGTATTGCTAATTGAGCGAGCCACACACATGTGATTTAGTTTACAAAGTAGTGCTTTGCTTTTCTGTTCTTTCGTATGAAACTTGTTCTTGTGCTGTACAGTGTGATATATCACTTTTCAGTTTTCCTGTTATAATAATTGAACGGGTGACACATATGTGAATTAGTTTAAAAAGTTGTGTTTTGCGTTTCTGTTCTTTCGATGGAAACTTGTTTCTGTGTCGTGCAGTGCGAGATAACACTTTTCAGTTTTCCTGTATTCCTAATTGAGCGAGCAACACACGTGATTCCGTTGACAAAGTAGTTCTTTGCTTTTCTGTTCTTTTGTTGGAAACTTGTTCCTGTGTTGTACAGTGCAATATATCTCTTTTCAGTTTTCCTAATTGTATTCCTAATTGAGCGAGCGACACACATGTGATTTAGTTTAGAAAGTAGTGCTTTGCTTTTCTATTCTTTCTTTGGAAAATTGTTCCTGTTAGGAACAAGTTAGGGTTAGGGTTAAGGTTAGGGTAGTGTTAGGGTTAGGGTTAAGGTTAGGGTTAGGGTTAGGGGTTAGGGTTAGTGTTAGGGTTAGGGTTAGGGTTACGGGTTTAGTGTTAGGTTTAGGGTTATATCACTTTTCAGTATTCCTGTTATAATGATTGAACGGGCAACAAATATTTGAATTATTTTACAAAGTTGTGCCTTGCGTTTCTGTTCTTTTAATGCAAACTTGTTTCTGTTCGGTATGGTAGGAGATAACATAATTCAGTTTTCCTGTATTCCTAATTGTGCGAGCGACACAGGTGTGATTCCGTTTACAAAGTAGTGCTTTGTTTTACTGTTCTTTTGTTGGAACCTTGTTCCTGTGCTGTACAGTGAGCTATATCACTTTTCAGTTTTCCTGTTATAATAATTGAACGAGTGACACGTATGTGAATTAGTTTACAAAGTAGTGCTTTGCTTTTCTGTTCTTTTGTAGGAAACTTGTTCTTGAGCTGTACAGTTCAATATATCACTTTTCAGTTTTCCTGTTATAATAATTGAACGGGCAACACATATGTGAATTAGTTTGTAAAGTTGTGCTTTGCGTTTCTGTGCCTACGACGCAAACTTGTTCCTGTGCCGTACAGTGTGTTATAACACTTTTCAGTTTCCTGTAGTATAAAAAGTAGTGCTTTGCGTTTATGTTCTTTCATTGGAAACTTCTTCCTGTTAGGAACAAGTTCTGGTTATGGTTAGGGTTAGGGTTAGGTTTAGGATTAGTGTTAGGGTTAGGGTAGGGTTATGGTTAGGGTTAGGGTTAGGTTTAGGGTTAGTGTTAGGGTTAGGGTAGGGTTAGGGTTAGGGTTAGGGTTAGGTTTTAGGGTTAGGGGTTAGGTTTACAGTTAGGGTTACGGTTATATCACTTTTCAGTTTTCCAGTTATAATAAGTGAACAGGCGACACATATGTGAATTATTTGACAAAGTTGTGCTTTGTGTTCCTGTTCTTTCGATAGAAACTTGTTTCTGTGCCATACAGTGCGAGATAACACTTTTCAGTTTTCCTGTATTCCTAATTGAGCACCTGACACACATGTGATTTAGTTTACAAAGTACTGCTATTCTTTTCTGTTCTTTTGTTTGAAACTTGTTCCTGTGCTGTACAGTGCGATATATCACTTTTCAGTTTTCCTGTATTCCTATTTGAGCTAGTGACACACATGTGATTTAGCTTACAATGTAGTGTTTTGCTTTTCTGTTCTTTCTTTGGAAACTTGTTCCTGTGGTATACAGTGCGTTATATCAATTTTCATTTTTCCTGTTATAATAATTGAACAGGCGACATGTATGTGAATTAGTTTACAGAGTAGTGCTTTGCTTTTCTGTTCTTTGGTTGAAAACTTGTTCCTGTGCTGTACAGTGTGAGATAAAACTTTTCAGTTTTCCAGTATTCCTAATTGAGCAAGCGACACACATGTGATTTAGTTGACAAAGTAGTGCTTTGCCTTTATGTTCTTGGGTTGGAAACTTGTTCCTGTTAGGAATAAATTAGGGTTATGGTTCGGGTTAGGGTAGGGTTAGGGTTAGGGATAGGGTTATGGTTAGGGTAAGGATTATGGCGTTAGGGTTAGTGTTAGGGTTATAATTAGGGTTAGGGGGTGAGGGTTAGGGTTAGGGTTAGGGTTATGTCACTTTTCAGTTTTCCTGTTATAATAATTTAACAGGCTACACGTATGTGAATTAGTTTAAAAAGTTGTGCTTTGCATTTCTGTTCTTTCGATGAAAACGTGTTTCTTTGATGTACATTTCGATATATCACTTTTCAGTTTTCCTGTATTCCTAATTGAGCACCTGACACACATGTGATTTAGTTTACAAAGTAGTGCTTTGCTTTTCTGTTCTTTTGTTTGAAACTTGTTCCTGTGCTGTATAGTGTGATATATCACTTTTCAGTTTTCCTGTATTCCTAATTGAGTGAGCGACACACATGTACTTTAGTTTATAAAGTTGTGCTGTGCTTTTCTGTTCATTTGTTGGAAATAAATTAGGGTTAGTGTTAGGGTTAGGGTTTGGGTTAGGTTTAGTGTTAGGGTTAGGGTAGGGTTAGGGTTAGGGTTAGGGGATTAGGGTTAGGGTTAGGGTTAGGTTTAGGGTTATATCACTTTTCAGTTTTCCTGTAATAATAATTGAATGGGCGACATGTATGTGATTAGTTTACAAAGTTGTGCTTTGCGTTTCTGTTTTTTTGATGGAAACTTGTTTCTGTGCCATACAGTGCGAGATAAAACTCTTCAGTTTTCGTGTATTCCTAATTGAGCGAGCGACACACATGTGAATTAGTTTACAAAGTAGTGCTTTGCTTTTCTGTTCTTTCATTGGAAACTTGTTCCTGTGCTTTATAGTGCGATATATCACTTTTCAGTTTTCCTGGATTACTAATTGAGCGAGTAACAAACATGTGATTTAGTTTACAAAGTAGTGCTTTGCTTTTCTGTTCATTCGTTGGAAACTTGTTCCTGTGCTGTATAGTGCGATATATCACTTTACAGTTTTCCTGTTATAATAATTGAACGGGCAACACAATATGAATTATTTTACAAACTTCTTTTTTGCGTTTCTGTTCTTTTGAAGGAAACTTGTTATCACTTTTCAGTTTTCCTGTTATAATAATTGAACAGTGACACATATGTGAATTAGTTTAAAAAGTTGTGTTTTGCGTTTCTGTTCTTTCAATGGAAACTTGTTTCTGTGTCGTGCAGTGCGAGATAACACTTTTCAGTTTTCCTGTATTCCTAATTGAGCGAGCAACACACGTGATTCCGTTGACAAAGTAGTTCTTTGCTTTTCTGTTCTTTTGTTGGAAACTTGTTCCTGTGTTGTACAGTGCAATATATCTCTTTTCAGTTTTCCTAATTGTATTCCTAATTGAGCGAGCGACACACATGTGATTTAGTTTAGAAAGTAGTGCTTTGCTTTTCTATTCTTTCTTTGGAAAATTGTTCCTGTTAGGAACAAGTTAGGGTTAGGGTTAAAGGTTTTAGTGTTTAGGGTTAGGGTTAAGGTTAGGGTTAGGGTTAGGGGTTAGGGGTTAGTGTTAGGGTTAGGGTTAGGGTTAGGGGTTTTAGTGTTAGGTTTAGGTTATATCACTTTTCAGTATTCCTGTTATAATGATTGAACAGGCAACAAATATGTGAATTATTTTACAAAGTTGTGCCTTGTGTTTCTGTTCTTTTAATGCAAACTTGTTTCTGTGCGGTATGGTAGGAGATAACATAATTCAGTTTTCCTGTATTCCTAATTGCGACACAGGTGTGATTCCGTTTACAAAGTAGTGCTTTGTTTTACTGTTCTTTTTGTTGGAACCTTGTTCCTGTGCTGTACAGTGAGCTATATCACTTTTCAGTTTTCCTGTTATAATAATTGAGTTAGTGACACATATGTGAATTAGTTTACAAAGTAGTGCTTTGCTTTTCTGTTCTTTTGTTGGAAACTTGTTCTTGTGCTGTACAGTTCAATATATCACTTTTCAGTTTTCCTGTTATAATAATTGAACGAGGCAACACATATGTGAATTAGTTTACAAAGTTGTGCTTTTTGCGTTTCTGTGTTTTTTTGATGGAAACTTGTTCCTGTGTTGTACAGTGTGATATAACACTTTTCAGTTTCCTGTAGTATAAAAAAAGTAGTGATTTAGTTTGCGTTTATGTTCTTTCATTGGAAACTTCTTCCTGTTATTTTGAACAAGTTCTGTTATGGTTAGGGTTAGGGTTAGGTTTAGGATTAGTTTTAGGGTTATAATTATGGTAGGGTTATGGTTAGGTTAGGGTTGGGGTTTAGGGTTAGTGTTAGGGTTTAGGGTAGGGGTTAAGGTTAGGGTTAGGTTTAGGTTAGGGTGTTGTTTACAGTTAGGGTTATGGTTATATCACTTTTCAGTTTTCCAGTTATAATAAGTGAACAGGCGACACATATGTGAATTATTTGACAAAGTTGTGCTTTGTGTTCCTGTTCTTTAGGAACGATAGAAACTTGTTTCTGTGCCATGTTAGGGTGAGATAACACTTTTCAGTTTTCCTGTATTCCTAATTGAGCATAATAATTGACACACATGTGATTTAATTTATAAAGTTTGCTTTTCTTTTCTGTTCTTTTGTTTGAAACTTGTTCCTGTGCTGTACAGTGTTAGGTTATATCACTTTTCAGTTTTCCTGTATTCCTATTTGAGCTAGTTTAGGGTTATGTGATTTAGTTTTACAATGTAGTGTTTCATGTTTCTGTTCTTTCTTTGGAAACTTGTTTCTGTGGAAACTTGTTATACAGTCGTTATATCAATTTTCAGTTTTCCTGTTATAATAATTGAACAGGCGACATGTATGTGATTTAGTTTACAAAGTAGTGCTTTGCTTTTCTGTTCCGTTGAAAACTTGTTCCTGTGTTGTACAGTGTGATATATCACTTTTCAGTTTTCCAGTATTCCTAATTGAGCAAGCGACACACATGTGATTTAGTTTACAAAGTAGTGCTTTGCCGTTTTTATGTTTTGGGTTGGAAACTTTCTGTTAGGAATATCACTTCAGGTTCCTGGGTTAGGGTTGGGTTAGGGTTAGGGATAGTGTTTTATTTTACAAAGGAGTGGCTTTGCTTTTCTGTTGGGTTTAATTAGGGAAACTTGTTAGGTTAGGGTTAGGGTTAGGGTTATATCACTTTTCAGTTTTCCTGTTATAATAATTGAACAGGTGACACATTATGTGAATTAGTTTAAAAAGTTGTGCTTTGCATTTCTGTTCTTTCTATGAAAACTTGTTTCTTTGATGTACATTGTTCCGATATATCACTTTTCAGTTTTCCTGTATTCCTAATTGAGCACCTGCCACACACATGTGATTTAGTTTACAAAGTAGTGTTTTTGCTTTTCTGTTCTTTTGTTTGAAACTTGTTCCTCTTAGTGTGATATATCACTTTTCAGTTTTCCTGTATTCCTAATTGAATGAGCGACACACATGTATTTAGTTTATAGAAAATTGTTTTTGTGCTGTGCTTTTCTTTAGGAAATAAATTAGGGTTAGTGTTAGGGTTAGGTTCAGTTAGGTTTAGTGTTAGGGGATTTAGGGTTAGGGTTAGGGTTAGGGTTAGGGTTAGGGTTGTTAGGGTTAGGTTTAGGTTATATCACTTTTCAGTTTTCCTGTTATAATAATTGAACAGGCGATATGTATGTGATTAGTTTACAAAGTTGTGCTTTGCTTTTCTGTTTTTTTTGGAAACTTGTTTCTGTGACATACAGATCGATATATAAAACTTTTCAGTTTTCCTGTATTCCTAATTGAGCGAGTGACACACATGTGATTCCATTTACAAAGTAGTGCTTTGCTTTTCTGTTCTTTCATTGGAAACTTGTTCCTGTGTTGTATAGTCGATATATCACTTTTCAGTTTTCCTGTATTCCTAATTGAGCGAGTAACACACATGTGATTTAGTTTACAAAGTAGTGCTTTGCATTTCTGTTCTTCTGTTGGAAACTTGTTCCTTCTGTTGTTGTACAGTTCTAGGATATATCACTTTTCAGTTTTACTGTTATAATAATTGAACAGTGACACAATATGTTAATTTATTTTACAAAGTTCTTTTTGTGTTTCTGTTCTTTTGATGAAAACTTGTTTCTTTGCTATACAATTCGATATATCACTTTTCAGTTTTCCTGTATTCCTAATTGAGCGACCGACACACATGTGATTTAGTTTAAAAGTAGTACTTTGTTTTATCTTCTTTCTTTGGAAACTTGTTCCTCTTAGGAACAAGTTATGGTTAAACTTTGGGTTAGGGTTAGGGTTAGGTTGCTTTTCTTGTTAGGGTTAGGTAGGTTTGGTTTTTAGGGTTATATCACTTTTCAGTTTCCTTTGAAAGGGTTGTATGTGAATTATTTTAAAAGTTGGCTTTTTTGTTTCTGTTCTTTATGAAAACTTGTTTCTTTGCCGTACAGTTATATCACTTTTCAGTTTTCCTGTATATAATGATTGAACAGCAAGACACAGTGTGATTTAGTTTACAAAGTAGTGCTTTTTGTTTCTGTTCTTCTGTTGGAAACTTGTTTCTGTGCTGTACAGTTTGTTATATCACTTTTCAGTTTTCCTGTTATAATAATTGAACAGGCAACACATGTATGTGAATTAGTTTACAAAGTTGTGCTTTGTGTTTCTGTTCTTTCGATGGAAACTTGTTTCTGTGACCATACATTGAGATAACACTTTTCAGTTTTCCTGTGTTCCTAATTGAGCGAAGCGACACACATGTGATTCCGTTTACAAAGTAGTGCTTTGCTTTTCTGTTCTTATGTTGAAACTTGTTCCTGTGCTGTACAGTGCGATATATCACTTTTCAGTTTTCCTGTATTCCTAAATGAGCAAGCGACACACATGTGATTCTGTTTACAAAGTATTGCTTTGCTTTTATGTTATTTCGTTGGAAACTTGTTCCTGTGCTCTAGAGTGCGATATATCACTTTTCAGTTTTCCTGTATTCCTAATTGAGCGAGTGACACACATGTGATTCCGTTTACAAAGTAGTGCTTTGCTTTTATGTTCTTTTGTTGGAAACTTGTTCCTGTACTGAACAGTTAGTGTTATATTACTTTTTTAGGTTTAGGTTGTGTTTAGGGTAGCTGTAGGGCAACACATAGCACTTTTCAGTTTTTTTTTATTCATTTCTGTTCGAGCCGCAGAAAATGTGATTTAGTTTACAAAGTAATGCTTTTCAATTTTCATGTTCTTTGGTTGAAGCAAGTTAGTAACATTGTTAATTTTTAGTTAGGAACAATTTCTGGTTAGGTTTGAAGGTTATTCCTTTAGGGTTAGGGTTAGGTTTATATCACTTTTCAGTTTTCCTGTATTCCTAATTGAGCGAGCGACACACATGTGATTTAGTTTACAAAGTAGTGCTTTGCTTTTCTCTTCTTGTGTTGGAAACTTGTTTCTGTGCTGTACAGTGTGATATATCACTTTTCAGTTTTCCTGTATTCCTAATTGAGCAAGCGACACACATGTGATTCCATTTACAAAGTAGTGCTTTGCTTTTATGTTCTTTCGTTTGAACCTTGTTCCTGTGCTGTAGAGTGCGATATATCACTTTTCACTTTTCCTGTATTCCTAATTGAGCAAGCAACACACATGTGATTCCATTTACAAAGTAGTGCTTTCCTTTTATGTTCTTTCGTTGGAAACGTGTTCCTGTAAGGAACAAGATTGCGTTAGGGTTAGGTTTAGGGTTAGGGTTAGCGTTAGGCTAGCTGTAGAGTGCGATATAGCACTTTTCAGTTTTCCTGTATTCCTAATTGAGCTAGCCACACAGATGTGATTTAGTTTACAACGTAATGCTTTGCGTTCCTGTTCTTTCGTTGGAAGCAAGTTAGTAAACTTTTTCCTAACCTGTTAGGAACAATTTAGGTTAGGGTTTAGGTTAGGGTTAGGGTTAGGGTTAGGTTAGGGTGTTCAGGTTAGGGTTAGGGTTAGTGGGTTAGGGTTAGGGTTAGTGGGTTAGGGTTAGGGTTAGGGTTAGGGTAAGGTTTTAGGGTTAGAGTTAGGGTTACGTTTAGGGTTAGATGTAGGGGGTTAGGGTTAGGATTTGGGTTAGGGTTAGGGTTATGATTAGGGTTAGCATTATATCACTTGTCAGTTTTCCTGCTATAATAATTGAACAGGCGAAAGGTATGTGAATTAGTTTATGAAGTTGTGCTTCGTGTTTCTGTTCTTTCGATGAAAACTTGTTTCTGTGCTGTACAGTGGGAGATAACACTTTTCAGTTTTCGTGTATTCCAAATTGTGCGTGCGACACACATGTGATTGAAAGACCCCTCGAAGTGTATCTTCCGTCTGGGAGATCCCTCCTCTAGGACCAAGGAGACCAATTTGGATGCAAACAGCAAGAGGCTTTTATTTTGATACACGGGTACCCAGGGCGACAAAGTCTCTTGGAGGACTTTGCGGTCCCCCTGAGGTGAAAGCTGGGCTTTTTATAGGGTCTCAGAGCAAAAGCGCAGGTACAGAAGTGAGAAACATAGTTACAGAGAGCTGATTGGTACATTTACATAAAACTGCAATTTGAGTCAGAGTTTGGCAGGGACACCATAATATCAGGAACTGGGTGGTCGGAAAGGTCATGATGACTCTCAATCTTGGGACTGCCACCTGTTGTTTATCTTAGGGCTCCTATCTCAGCTGGAACAGTCTTACTATTTGTCTTAGGGCTTATCTCAACTGGAACAGTCTCACAAACTTCTCATATGCGTGGTCAGCACAAATTGATTTTTGGCTCAACTGGGGCAACCTTGACCGCAGATATCCAGCAGCTGGGTCTCTTCAGCAAGTTTCTAGTTCCATCCCTAGCCTTCCCTTCCTAGCCCACAGAGTTTCTCAAAACAGTGTTAGCCTTCAGAGTTTCTCAAAACAGTGTTGTACAAAATGATATTAGCTGCTTCTAACTTTTGGTGAGGCGGGGGTCTTTCATTCCCCCCCTTTTTCTTCTAACTTAGAATGGAATCTTTCATTCTAGGGCCTAGGCAGAGTTAATTTCTGTCTCCTGCTGTTTGAACTGATGATACTCTTGGGTTAATACCAACACTTGTATAACAGAAAGCCTATCTTTTATAAACTGGATCAGCCGATTTAGGATGCAAGGCCCAAATAACAGAATCAGGAGGACTATGATTAGGGGGCCCATGAGGGAGGAGACAAGGGTGGTGAACCAGGGGGCTTTGTTGAACCAACTCTCGTACCAGGTTTGTCCCTCCTTGAAGAGTTTTTCTCTTTGGCTTAGTCTTTCTCTAAGCTTGGCCATATTATCTCTAACCAAGCCAGTATGGTCGGCATAAAAACAGCATTCTTCCTTTAAGGCTGCACATAACCCTCCCTCCTTTAGGAAGAGGATGTCCAGCCCCCTTTGGTTTTGTAAGACCACTTCTGACAGAGAGGTTAAGGACTTTTCTAAAGCACTTACTGATTCTTCTAATGCCTGTAAGTTGGTATGCATAGCCTGTTGCAGCTGTTGGAATTGATTGGTTGCTGTCAAGGCGGTGGCCCGTGTCCCAATTCCGGCGGCAATGCCTCCAACTGTTAGCCCTCCTAGCATTATTGCCAAAGTCAAAGAAATGGGTTCTCTATGGTACCGAATTTTTCCCTCTAAGTGTCTATAAACGTAGTCTGGCTCATGATATACTATGTTAGGCCATAATTCGATGAGAACACAAAAGTCAGACCCAGCGTTCCAGCCTTGGGCCGATATACAGGGGGTTAGGCCAGTATTACATGCCCAGAAGGTACTAGTGGGGCCAACCAGGTAGTAATTTCCTGTTTTAATTCTAGCAGTGGAATTGCATAGTTGCTGATAAGCAGCAGGTATTGTTCCGAAACAAAGTCCCTGCCCAGACACTTCGGATAAGGTTAACTTATGTTGGGCAGAGGGATAACAGTTCACTGGAGGGCTAGTATGATTAGAAAAATTGCTCATTATAGCCAATCCTTCGTAATAGGAGTTGAAACCAGGCATAACCAACATTCTTGGGTCTTGTTAGGATCAGAGTGATTTAACACCTGATAAGCTCCTGTAACTAGATTAAGAAGTCTATCTCCTGACCCAGGCCTCTGAGGCTGCATAGTGGGGCCCATGGCAGTTGGGCCAGGGGAAGAAACAGAAGTATTTGGAGCTGTTGGCAACAGGAGTGGAGGTCTTGGTTGAGAGGGCCTCCTTTGATCCGATAAGACCAGGTTAGGGCCCACAGTAGTAGGTAAGGCCTTTTTAAGCCTAATTCTAAAAGTGAGTCCTATATCTTTTTGACCTTTATAAACCCTAAGACCCCATCTAAAACCTTGGGACGTCCAAGTCTGTTGTTTGGCTTGGGGAGTAAATTGAATTAACAGGGGATTGCACCATCCTTTGGTTGTGCTCTGGGGATTACACACTCCCGATACTGCTCTCTGGAGAGTCATATGTCCCCTGCTTTTTCTTTTTACTGTAATATAATCCCAGGAAGAGGAAGGCTTCCAATAAGTGTCCCCTGAGGTTTCACAGCCCCATGAGGCACAAAAATACTGATCTGCCCACCCACATTTATGATTGAGAGCTCTACTCCGATGTGTGCCAGGACAGATATAAATACCTCCTATCCCACTGCCGTAAGGACCCAGTAAAAGGGCCCTCCCGACTGAATTGATACAACTTGGATCGGTGGCCCGTCCTGGGGTTTTTCGTTCAGGTGCTTGGCCCCCAGGTGGGGGCCAAAAAATATCAGGAACTGCCCAATCGGTGTCTACTCCAAGGGCAAGGGCACAGAGATCCACCTCTAAATCTGGCCAGTGGGGCTGGGCCCCAATAGAGGAGCTTGTGTTAACAATATCCCCAGCCTGATTTTCAATGACCCATGTATAATTATAAACCTGATGTGGGGAAGCATGGGCTACTCCTAGACTTAGAGTGAAACATAAGCTTATTAGGGTTTCCCACGAGTCAGTCTTATCTTTAATGGATTTTGAGTGCGGTGAAGCTTCCATTTTTTAGTCGAGTCGGTGTCCTTTTCTTGGGCCTCTAGGTTGGCTGCCTTAGCGTGGGAGGCGTGAACGCAGGTGGCGATGCCGTCTACCTTTATGGCGGTGGGTGTTGTCAGCAACACGGTATAGGGTCCTTTCCAGCCCGGTTCCAAGTTCTTGATCTGATGCCGCTGGACCCAAACCACGTCCCCGATTTGGAACCGATGTGGAACCGTTGGCTGATTCAGTTGTTCCCTATTTGCTGCCGCCGGGGGTCTCCAGACCTCTCGTTATACAATTTGCAGAGCCTGCAAATGAGCTTGGAGAGAAGGTGTATCAGCAAAAGAGGCTATATCAGAGTCAAAGAAATGAACAGCTGGTGGTGGGGCACCATAAAGAATCTCAAAAGGAGTGAGTCCATGAGGGCCTGGTGTATTCCGGGCCCTATACAATGCTAAGGGGAGGAGGGTCACCCAGTCTCTAGTGCCAGCTGCAAGCGTCAATTTGGTTAAAGTCTCCTTAATAGTTCTGTTCATGCGTTCTACCTGTCCTGAGCTCTGGGGGTGGTATGCACAATGTAGTTTCCAATCAATCCCCAGCAATGTGGCCACTGACTGACTTACCTGGGAGACGAAAGCAGGTCCGTTGTCGGAGCCCAGTGCCTCTGGCATACCATACCTGGGGAAGATTTCTTCCAGAAGCTTTTTGGTGACAACTTTGGCAGTTTCATGTTTGGTAGGGTAGGCTTCTACCCATCCAGAAAAAGTGTCCACAAATACCAGTAAAAAACTGGTATCCATAGAGTCCAGGCTTTACCTAGGTGAAGTCAATCTCCCAATGGGTGCCGGGGTAGTGTCCTCGAACTCTGGCCCCCGAGCCTATCTTGTTGTGACCTGCGTTGACTCGGGTGCATGCCGTGCATTTCTCAGTTACCTGTTGTAGAATCTTATCCTTCCCCAATAAATAATGGGTGTCCTCCTCCCTTGCAAGGAGGGTTTTCATCTTTTTGTAACTCAGGTGGGTTAGTTTATGGAGATAATCAATCAAGAAATAGGTCATCCGTTGAGGCCACACTGGTTTTCCCTTCAGTATCCTTCTCTGAGTCTCGGGTTGGTAGGTGGCCCCCATTCCTTTTAGAAGAACTTGGTCTTCTTCACTATAATGGAAGTGGGATTTTCAAATAGGGGGAATCTCTGCCTCAGCTGGCTTTATGGCCAAAAGTTGGGAGACATCTGAGTTCCCTCTCATCGCCACCTCCCGGGCAGTTACATCCGCTAAGCGGTTGCCTTTGGCTTCTCGGCTGTCCCCCTTTTGGTGGCCAGGACAGTGGATGACACTCAATTTTGAGGGCAGAAATAATGCTTCAAGTAGGGCCAGTATTTCAGTTTTGTTTTTAATTTGTTTTCCTTCTGAGGTAAGCAACCCTCTTCTCCGATATATTTCCCCATGGATGTGGGCAGTGGCAAAGGCATAGCGACTATCAGTATAAACGTTGAGCTTCTTACCTTCCACCATTCGGAGGGCCTGTATTAGGGCAACGAGTTCAGCCCGCTGTGCCGAAGTGCCAGGTGGTAGGGCTCTAGCCCAAATTACCTTCGTCTTGGTGGTGACTGCGGCCCCTGCTCTCCGTTCTCCGTTGTCCAGAAAACTGCTCCCATCGGTGTACCAGGTGAAGTCAGCATCAGGGAGGGGCTGGTCGGTCAGGTCAGGCCGGGTGCCATGTACCTCTGCGAGTATCTGGAGACAGTCATGAGTTTCTGGCCCCTCTGGTAGGGGAAGCAGTGTTGCCGGATTTAGGGCTACCATGGGACCAAAATATACTCGATCAGTGTCCAGCAGTAGAGCCTGATAGTGGGTCACACGGGCATTGGAAAGCCATCTGGAGGTTGTTTAATCAGGGCTCCTACTGCATGAGGAGCCAGAATCATTATTGGCTGCCCCATAGTCAGCTTGCCAGAGTCTTTAATCAAGAGGGCAATTGCTGCCACCATCCTCAAACAAGGGGGCCATCCTGAGGCCACTGGGTCCAGTTTCTTGGACAGATAGGCAACCGGGCGCCTCCATGGTCCAAGTTTTTGAGTCAGAACTCCTTTAGCATATCCCTGTTTTTCATCCACAAACAACTCAAAGGGCTTGTTTAAGTCCGGCAGCCCTAGCGCAGGGGAGGTCAGCAGAGCCTCTTTTATGGCTGCATAGGCTTTCTGCTGCTCATCCCCCCAAGTGGAGAGAGTCCCTTGTTTGGTAAGTGGGTAAAGTGGCGCAGCCATCTCCGCAAATCCTGGGATCCAAAGGCAGCAAAACTCAGCAGTACCCAGGAATTCCCTTAATTGCCTCGGGTTTTTGGGAACCGGAATTTTCAAAATTGTCTGTTTCCGTGCCTCTGTCAGCCATCTCTGTCCATCTCTGATCTGATAGCCTAAGTATGTAATCTGCCTCTGGCATATTTGGGCCTTTTTAGCTGAGGCCCTGTATCTTAGAGTTTCCAAGGTCCTCAAAAGGGCCTTTGTTCCCTCTTTACATTTTTCCTCAGTTTCTGCTGCCAGGAGGAGGTCATCCACATATTGGAGCAAAATCAAGTCAGGGTGATGAACCCTGAAATCTTCCAGGTCCCGATGTAACGCCTCATCAAATAAGGTGGGGCTGTTTTTGAACCCCTGCGGGAGTCTGGTCCATGTAAGCTGACCCGATATTCCTAATTCTAGATCCTTCCATTCGAAGGCAAAAATGGGCTGACTCTGAGGGTGTAGCCTCAAGCAAAAGAATGCATCCTTAAGGTCTAGTACCGTATACCAGGTATACCTCGGAGGAAGCCCAGTTAACAAATTATATGGGTTGGGAACTGTAGGGTGTATGTCCTCCACCCTTTTGTTGACTTCTCTCAAGTCCTGCACCGGACGGTAGTCTTCCGTCCCTGGCTTTTTAACTGGGAGGAGAGGTGTATTCCAGGGGGATTGACAAGGTACTAAGATGCCCTGATCTAAAAGCCTCTTTATGTGAGGCCTAATTCCTTGGTAAGCCTCATGCGACATTGGGTATTGCTTGATGGAAACAGGAGTTGCTGATGCTTTTAAAGTGACCATCAAGGGCGGCTGCTGAGTTGCGAGACCCATTACTCCTGTTTCTGCCCTGACTAAAGGGAACTCTTTTAGCCAATTAGTCATTTCTTGTGGCCAAGGCCTTTCAAGTTCATGAAGTCTGTACTAATCTTCTAGATTTGTGGTTAACACATGTAAAGGCTGTCCCTGGGGCCCAGTAACATGGGCCTTATCTTCTTCAAAGTGGATTTGTGCCCTAAGCTTTGTCAATAAGTCTCTCCCCAACAGAGGATAAGGGCAATCAGGTACATGTAGGAAGGAATGGGTTACCTTACCGGTAGCGAGTTGCACTTTTCTTTCAGTGGTCCATCGGTACCTCCTCCCGCCAGTGGCTCCTTGAACCCAGGCTGACTTGTTAGTTAGAGGTCCCGGTGAGGTGGTGAGGACCGATTGTTGAGCTCCGGTGTCCACCAGGAAGGTAACAGATTGCCCCCCCACATTGAGGGTTATCCTGGGCTCGGGGGGGCTCCTGACCCTGACCCCCCTAGTCCTCTAAATTGAGGAGGGTAGCCTGGGGCCTAGATCTTCTTGGTCCCTTTGGTTTCTTTGGGCGATCCCGGGCCCAGTGTCCCTTCTCTTTACAAAAGGCACATTGATCTGGGTCTAGTGATGGGCCCCTGCGGCCTCTTGGTTCTTGCCTATCCTGTCTCTGTCCTGTCACTACAGTGGCCAACAATTTAGTAAACTCTTTATTTCTCTTACATTCTCTCATAGTCTCTCTTTCCTCTGCTTCTTTTCTTAGCCTTTCATCTCTTTCTTCCTGTGTTTCTCTCTTATTAAAAATTCGCTCTGCCTCCTTCAGCAAATCCTGCACCGTACTCTCTCTCAAATTTTCAAGCCTCTCTAACTTCTTTCTAATATCTAAGGCTGATTGCCAGATGAAAGACATGGCTATATTAGTAGCTTGGTCTGGGTCTTCTGGGTTATAGGGAGTGTACATACGGTATGCCTCCTTGAGTCATTCTAGGAAGGCAAAGGGAGACTCATCAGATTTCTGGGTCACTAGCTTAACCTGGGCCAAATTAGTTGGGCGCCTTGCAGCCCACGGAGACCCGCTATGAGCAACTGGTGATAGAGACGTAGGTGTTCCCTACCGCGTTCAGTGGAGAAATCCCAATTGGGTCGTTCCAAGGGGACAGCGGCATCAATCCTGTGTGGCAACTGGGTGGGCTGTCCATCATCTCCTGGGACTTTTTTGCTCGCTTCCATGATGACCCGCTGCTTTTCTTCAGTGGTCAAGAGGGTCTGGAGCAACTGTTGGCAATCGTCCCAGGTGGGTTGGTGGGTCACTAGAATAGACTGGATTAGTGCTGTGAGCCTAGAAGGGTCCTCTGAGAAAGAGGGGTTATTATTTTTCCAATTATATAAGTCAGACGCGGAAAAGGGCCAGTATTGGAGTTGATGATCAGGCCCTGTTAACAGTGGAAAGGCCTGAGAGGAGGGGTCGGGAGGAACTTCCCGACGCCCCCCTCAATCGTCTTGCCACTGGGGACGAGGTGGGTTCTTCCTGGGATTCCCGTCTAGTGGCCGCCCCCTCTGGTTCCTGTACAGGGGGGTCTGGGTTTCTGTAAGGAGGGGGCTGTTCAGTCAAAAGGTCCAGAAGAGGGCCATCGTCTGCCGGCAGTACTGGGGGTGTCTTCTTGTGCCTAGAGGTCTCTCCTGGAGCCGGTTTCATGAGGACCGGGTAAAGTGTGGAGTTAGCTGGGGTTGGAACCAGTGGAGGAGGGATGGAGGGAGCTGATGGGGTAGGTTTCCGGTAAAGGGAAAAGAAAGGCTTCACCCATGGTGGGGGGTCTCTGACCAGAGACTCCCATGTGATGATATAGGGAACCTGATCAGGGTGTCCATGGGGTCCCGGATCCATGATCTTAGCTTTCACCTGTAAAATAATGTCCAGGTTAAAAGTGCCATCTCGTGGCCAGCCTACATCAAAGGTTGGCCACTCGGATGAACAGAGGGTGTCCCATTTTCCTTTCCGAACTTCCACTGAGAGATTGTTGGCGATGTCTTGAACTTCCTTGAAGTGCTGCAGAGTCAAACTTTTGGGGGTAATAACAGTTTGTCCCATATTTTCAGATAGATAAAAACAGCAAGAGGCTTTTATTTTGATAACCACACGGGTACCGGACTCGACAAAGTCTCTTGGAGGACTTTCGGTGGCCCCCTGAGGTGAAAGCTGGGCTTTTATAGGGTCTCAGAGCAAAAGCACAGGTACAGAAGTCTCTTGGAGGAAGCATAGTTACAGAGAGCTGATTGGTACATTTACATAAAATGCAATTTGAGTCAGAGTTTGGCAGGGACACCATAATATCAGGAACTGGGTGGTCGGAAAGGTCATGATGACTCTCAATCTTGGGACTGCCACCTGTTGTTTGTCTTAGGGCTCCTATCTCAGCTGGAACAGTCTTACTATTTGTCTTAGGGCTTATCTCAACTGGAACAGTCTCACAAACTTCTCATATGCATGGTCAGCACAAATTGATTTTTGGCTCAACTGGGGCAACCTTGACCGCAGATATCCAGCAGCTGGGTCTCTTCAGCAAGTTTCTAGTTCCATCCCTAGCCTTCCCTTCCTAGCCCACAGAGTTTCTCAAAACAGTGGTAGCCTTCAGAGTTTCTCAAAACAGTGTTGTACAAAATGATATTAGCTGCTTCTAACTTTTGGTGAGGCGGGGGTCTTTCATTCCCCCCTTTTTCTTCTAACTTAGAATGGAATCTTTCATTCTAGGGCCTAGGCAGAGTTAATTTCTGTCTCCTGCTGTTTGAACTGATGATACTGTTGGGTTAATACCAACACTTGTATAACAGAAAGCCTATCTTTTATAAACTGGATCAGCCGATTTAGGATGCAAGGCCCAAATAACAGAATCAGGAGGACTATGATTAGGGGGCCCATGAGGGAGGAGACAAGGGTGGTGAACCAGGGGGCTTTGTTGAACCAACTCTCATACCAGGTTTGTCCCTCCTTGAAGAGTTTTTCTCTTTGGCTTAGTCTTTCTCTAAGCTTGGCCATATTATCTCTAACCAAGCCAGTATGGTCGGCATAAAAACAGCATTCTTCCTTTAAGGCTGCACATAACCCTCCCTCCTTTAGGAAGAGGATGTCCAGCCCCCTTTGGTTTTGTAAGACCACTTCTGACAGAGAGGTTAAGGACTTTTCTAAAGCACTTACTGATTCTTCTAATGCCTGTAAGTCGGTATGCATAGCCTGTTGCAGCTGTTGGAATTGATTGGTTGCTGTCAAGGCGGTGGCCCGTGTCCCAATTCCGGCGGCAATGCCTCCAACTGTTAGCCCTCCTAGCATTATTGCCAAAGTCAAAGAAATGGGTTCTCTATGGTACCGAATTTTTCCCTCTAAGTGTCTATAAACGTAGTCTGGCTCGTGATATACTATTTTAGGCCATAATTCGATGAGAACACAAAAGTCAGACCCAGCGTTCCAGCCTTGGGCCGATATACAGGGGGTTAGGCCAGTATTGCATGCCCAGAAGGTACTAGTGGGGCCAACCAGGTAGTAATTTCCTGTTTTAATTCTAGCAGTGGAATTGCATAGTTGCTGATAAGCAGCAGGTATTGTTCCGACACAAAGTCCCTGCCCAGACACTTCGGATAAGGTTAACTTATGTTGGGCAGAGGGATAGCAGTTCACTGGAGGGCTAGTATGATTAGAAAAATTGCTCATTATAGCCAATCCTTCGTAATAGGAGTTGAAACCAGGCATAACCAACATTCTTGGGTCTTGTTAGGATCAGAGTGATTTAACACCTGATAAGCTCCTGTAACTAGATTAAGAAGTCTATCTCCTGACCCAGGCCTCTGAGGCTGCATAGCGGGGCCCATGGCAGTTGGGCCAGGGGAAGAAACAGAAGTATTTGGAGCTGTTGGCAACAGGAGTGGAGGTCTTGGTTGAGAGGGCCTCCTTTGATCCGATAAGACCAGGTTAGGGCCCACAGTAGTAGGTAAGGCCTTTTTAAGCCTAATTCTAAAAGTGAGTCCTATATCTTTTTGACCTTTATAAACCCTAAGACCCCATCTAAAACCTTGGGACGTCCAAGTCTGTTGTTTGGCTTGGGGAGTAAATTGAATTAACAGGGGATTGCACCATCCTTTGGTTGTGCTCTGGGGATTACACACTCCCGATACTGCTCTCTGGAGAGTCATATGTCCCCTGTAATATAATCCCAGGAAGAGGAAGGCTTCCAATAAGTGTCCCCCGAGGTTTCACAGCCCCATGAGGCACAAAAATACTGATCTGCCCACCCACATTTATGATTGAGAGCTCTACTCCGATGTGTGCCAGGACAGATATAAATACCTACTATCCCACTGCCATAAGGACCCAGTAAAAGGGCCCTCCCGACTGAATTGATACAACTTGGATCGGTGGCCCGTCCTGGGGTTTTTCGTTCAGGTGCTTGGCCCCCAGGTGGGGGCCAAAAAATATCAGGAACTGCCCAATCGGTGTCTACTCCAAAGGCAAGGGCACAGAGATCCACCTCTAAATCTGGCCAGTGGGGCTGGGCCCCAATAGAGGAGCTTGTGTTAACAGTATCCCCAGCCTGATTTTCAATGACCCATGTATAATTATAAACCTGATGTGGGGAAGCATGGGCTACTCCTAGACTTAGAGTGAAACATAAGCTTATTAGGGTTTCCCACGAGTCAGTCTTATCTTTAATGGATTTTGAGTGCGGTGAAGCTTCCATTTTTTAGTCAAGTCGGTGTCCTTTTCTTGGGCCTCTAGGTTGGCTGCCTTAGCGTGGGAGGAGTGGACGCAGGTGGCGATGCCGTCTACCTTTATGGCGGTGGGTGTTGTCAGCAACACGGTATAGGGTCCTTTCCAGCGCGGTTCCAAGTTCTTGATCTGATGCCGCCGGACCCAAACCACGTCCCCGATTTGGAACCGATGTGGAACCGTTGGCTGATTCAGTTGTTCCCTATATGCTGCCGCCGGGGGTCTCCAGACCTCTCGTTGTACAATTTGCAGAGCCTGCAAATGAGCTTGGAGAGAAGGTGTATTCTCAGCAAAAGAGGCTATATCAGAGTCAAAGAAATGAACAGCTGGTGGTGGGGCACCATAAAGAATCTCAAAAGGAGTGAGTCCATGAGGGCCCGGCGTATTCCGGGCCCTATACAATGCTAAGGGGAGGAGGGTCACCCAGTCTCTAGTGCCAGCTGCAAGCGTCAATTTGGTTAAAGTCTCCTTAATAGTTCTGTTCATGCGTTCTACCTGTCCTGAGCTCTGGGGGTGGTATGCACAATGTAGTTTCCAATCAATCCCCAGCAATGTGGCCACTGACTGACTTACCTGGGAGACGAAAGCAGGTCTGTTGTCGGAGCCCAGTGCCTCTGGCATACCATACCTGGGGAAGATTTCTTCCAGAAGCTTTTTGGTGACAACTTTGGCAGTTTCATGTTTGGTAGGGTAGGCTTCTACCCATCCAGAAAAAGTGTCCACAAATACCAGTAAAAAACCGGTATCCATAGAGTCCAGGCTTTACCTCAGTGAAGTCATTCTCCCAATGGGTGCCGGGGTGGTGTCCTCGAACTCTGGCCCCCGAGCCTATCTTGTTGTGACCTGCGTTGATTCGGGTGCATGCCGTGCATTTCTCAGTTACCTGTTGTAGAATCCTATCCTTCCCCAATAAATAATGGGTGTCCTCCTCCCTTGCAAGGAGGGTTTTCATCTTTTTGTAACTCAGGTGGGTTAGTTTATGGAGATAATCAATCAAGAAATAGGTCATCCGTTGAGGCCACACTGGTTTTCCCTTCAGTATCCTTCTCTGAGTCTCGGGTTGGTAGGTGGCCCCCATTCCTTTAAGAAGAACTTGGTCTTCTTCACTATAATGGAAGTGGGATTTTCGAATAGGGGGAATCTCTGCCTCAGCTGGCTTTATGGCCAAAAGTTGGGAGACATCTGAGTTCCCTCTCATCGCCACCTCCCGGGCAGTTACATCTGCTAAGCAGTTGCCTTTGGCTTCTCGGCTGTCCCCCTTTTGGTGGCCAGGACAGTGGATGACACTCAATTTTGAGGGCAGAAATAATGCTTCAAGTAGGGCCAGTATTTCAGTTTTGTTTTTAATTTGTTTTCCTTCTGAGGTAAGCAACCCTCTTCTCCGATATATTTCCCCATGGATGTGGGCAGTGGCAAAGGCATAGCGACTATCAGTATAAACGTTGAGCTTCTTACCTTCCGCCATTCGGAGGGCCTGTATTAGGGCAACGAGTTCAGCCCGCTGTGCCGAAGTGCCAGGTGGTAGGGCTCTAGCCCAAATTACCTTCGTCTTGGTGGTGACTGCGGCCCCTGCTCTCCGTTCTCCGTTGTCCAGAAAACTGCTCCCATCGGTGTACCAGGTGAAGTCAGCGTCAGGGAGGGGCTGGTTGGTCAGGTCAGGCCGGGTGCCATGTACCTCTGCGAGTATCTGGAGACAGTCATGAGTTTCTGGCCCCTCTGGTAGGGTAAGCAGTGTTGCCGGATTTAGGGCTACCATGGGACCAAAATATACTCGATCAGTGTCCAGCAGTAGAGCCTGATAGTGGGTCACACGGGCATTGGAAAGCCATCTGGAGGTTGTTTAATCAGGGCTCCTACTGCATGAGGAGCCAGAATCGTTATTGGCTGCCCCATAGTCAGCTTGCCAGAGTCTTTAATCAAGAGAGCAATTGCTGCCACCATCCTCAAACAAGGGGGCCATCCTGAGGCCACTGGGTCCAGTTTCTTGGACAGATAGGCAACCGGGCGCCTCCATGGTCCAAGTTTTTGAGTCAGAACTCCTTTAGCATATCCCTGTTTTTCATCCACAAACAACTCAAAGGGCTTGTTTAAGTCCAGCAGCCCTAGCGCAGGGGAGGTCAGCAGAGCCTCTTTTATGGCTGCATAGGCTTTCTGCTGCTCATCCCCCCAAGTGGAGAGAGTCCCTTGTTTGGTAAGTGGGTAAAGTGGCGCAGCCATCTCCGCAAATCCTGGGATCCAAAGGCAGCAAAACCCCGCAGTACCCAGGAATTCCCTTAATTGCCTCGGGTTTTTGGGAACCGGAATTTTCAAAATTGTCTGTTTCCGTGCCTCTGTCAGCCAGCTCTGTCCATCTCTGATCTGATAGCCTAAGTATGTAATCTGCCTCTGGCATATTTGGGCCTTTTTAGCTGAGGCCCTGTATCCTAGAGTTTCCAAGGTCCTCAAAAAGGCCTTTGTTCCCTCTTTACATTTTTCCTCAGTTTCTGCTGCCAGGAGGAGGTCATCCACATATTGGAGCAAAATCAAGTCAGGGTGATGAACCCTGAAATCTTCCAGGTCCCGATGTAACGCCTCATCAAATAAGGTGGGGCTGTTTTTGAACCCCTGCGGGAGTCTGGTCCATGTAAGCTGACCCGATATTCCTAATTCTAGATCCTTCCATTCGAAGGCAAAAATGGGCTGACTCTGAGGGTGTAGCCTCAAGCAAAAGAATGCATCCTTAAGGTCTAGTACCGTATACCAGGTATACCTCGGAGGAAGCCCAGTTAACAAATTATATGGGTTGGGAACTGTAGGGTGTATGTCCTCCACCCTTTTGTTGACTTCTCTCAAGTCCTGCACCGGACGGTAGTCTTCCGTCCCTGGCTTTTTAACTGGGAGGAGAGGTGTATTCCAGGGGGATTGACAAGGTACTAAGATGCCCTGATCTAAAAGCCTCTTTATGTGAGGCCTAATTCCTTGGTAAGCCTCATGCGACATTGGGTATTACTTGATGGAAACAGGAGTTGCTGATGCTTTTAAAGTGACCATCAAGGGCGGCTGCTGAGTTGCGAGACCCATTCCTCCTGTTTCTGCCCAGACTAAAGGGAACTCTTTTAGCCAATTAGTCATTTCTTGCGGCCAAGGCCTTTCAAGTTCATGAAGTCTGTACTCATCTTCTAGATTTGTGGTTAACACATGTAAAGGCTGTCCCTGGGGCCCAGTAACATGGGCCTTATCTTCTTCAAAGTGGATTTGTGCCCTAAGCTTTGTCAATAAGTCTCTCCCCAACAGAGGATAAGGGCAATCAGGTACATGTAGGAAGGAATGGGTTACCTTACCGGTGGCGAGTTGCACTTTTCTTTCAGTGGTCCATCGGTACCTCCTCCCACCAGTGGCTCCTTGAACCCAGGCTGACTTGTTAGTTAGAGGTCCCGGTGAGGTGGTGAGGACCGATTGTTGAGCTCCGGTGTCCACCAGGAAGGTAACAGATTGCCCCCCCACATTGAGGGTTATCCTGGGTTCGGGGGGGCTCCTGACCCTGACCCCCCTAGTCCTCTAAATTGAGGAGGGTAGCCTGGGGCCTAGATCTTCTTGGTCCCTTTGGTTTCTTTGGGCGATCCCGGGCCCAGTGTCCCTTCTCTTTACAAAAGGCACATTGATCTGGGTCTAGTGATGGGCCCCTGCGGCCTCTTGGTTCTTGCCTATCCTGTCTCTGTCCTGTCACTACAGTGGCCAACAATTTAGTAAACTCTTTATTTCTCTTACGTTCTCTCATAGTCTCTCTTCCCTCTGCTTCTTTTCTTAGCCTTTCATCTCTTTCTTCCTGTGTTTCTCTCTTATTAAAAATTCGCTCTGCCTCCTTCAGCAAATCCTGCACCGTACTCTCTCTCAAATTTTCAAGCCTCTCTAACTTCTTTCTAATATCTAAGGCTGATTGCCAGATGAAAGACATGGCTATATTAGTAGCTTGGTCTGGGTCTTCTGGGTTATAGGGAGTGTACATACGGTATGCCTCCTTGAGTCATTCTAGGAAGGCAAAGGGAGACTCATCAGATTTCTGGGTCACTAGCTTAACCTGGGCCAAATTAGTTGGGCGCCTTGCAGCCCACGGAGACCCGCTATGAGCAACTGGTGATGGAGACGTAGGTGTTCCCTACCGCGTTCAGTGGAGAAATCCCAATTGGGCCGTTCCAAGGGGACAGCGGCATCAATCCTGTGTGGCAACTGGGTGGGCTGTCCATCATCTCCTGGGACTTTTTTGCTCGCTTCCATGATGACCCGCTGCTTTTCTTCGGTGGTCAACAGGGTCTGGAGCAACTGTTGGCAATCGTCCCAGGTGGGTTGGTGGGTCACTAGAATAGACTGGATTAGTGCTGTGAGCCTAGAAGGGTCCTCTGAGAAAGAGGGGTTATTATTTTTCCAATTATATAAGTCAGACGCGGAAAAGGGCCAGTATTGGAGTTGATGATCAGGCCCTGTTAACAGTGGAAAGGCCTGAGAGGAGGGGTCGGGAGGAAATTCCCGACGCCCCCTCAATCGTCTTGCCACTGGGGACGAGGTGGGTTCTTCCTGGGATTCCCGTCTAGTGGCCGCCCCCTCTGGTTCCTGTACGGGGGGGTCTGGGTTTCTGTAAGGAGGGGGCTGTTCAGTCAAAAGGTCCAGAAGAGGGCCATCGTCTGCCGGCAGTACTGGGGGTGTCTTCTTATGCCTAGAGGTCTCTCCTGGAGCCGGTTTCATGAGGACCGGGTAAAGTGTGGAGTTAGCTGGGGTTGGAACCAGTGGAGGAGGGATGGAGGGAGCTGATGGGGTAGGTTTCCGGTAAAGGGAAAAGAAAGGCTTCACCCATGGTGGGGGGTCTCTGACCAGAGACTCCCATGTGATGATATAGGGAACCTGATCAGGGTGTCCATGGGGTCCCGGATCCATGATCTTAGCTTTCACCTGTAAAATAATGTCCAGGTTAAAAGTGCCATCTCGTGGCCAGCCTACATCAAAGGTTGGCCACTCGGATGAACAGAGGGTGTCCCATTTTCCTTTCCGAACTTCCACTGAGAGATTGTTGGCGATGTCTTGAACTTCCTTGAAGTGCTGCAGAGTCAAACTTTTGGGGGTAATAACAGTTTGTCCCATATTTTCAGATAGATAAAAAACACTTATTACACTTACTACAAAAATTAGACAGACAAAACACAACACAAGCCGTGCGGCACGAGAACGACGCAACACTGAAAGCCAAAATTCAGATGGAGACTGCGTCGGAGGTCCAGTTCCTCCGTCTCCCTGATGAAGCACGTAGCCTTCGAACTGGGGTGGAGCCCCAAAAAGTCCGGGTCAACTCGTGCTTCTAACCAAATGAGGAGCCAAGAAATTGGCCCCCTTCCCTATGAGAGTCGGTGGGACTCGAACCCACGCAAACCCTCTCACTCCTGAGACGTCTCCCAGGAGCTACGGAGAGAAAGTTTGAGTTCGTCAACTCCTTTCACTCGCCGCCCTGTCCTCAGGGGGACTCTAACCCCCTGATTTCGGTGGGACTCTAACCCACCGGTAGCAGAACAAAAAAAAGGGGACTCTTAGACACAAGTTCAACACAGAACCACAAACACTGGCAGACGCGGCCGGGTGGCAATCTTACCTCCCGATGGGGTCGGTGGTCCCTGGGTGGGGGTCTCGATCTCGCTGGGGCCTCCAAAATGAAAGACCCCCCGAAGGGTATTTTCTGTTAGGGAGATCCGTCCCCTAGGACCAAGGAGACCAATTCGGATGCAAACAGCAAGAGGCTTTTATTTTGATACACGGGTACCCGGGGCGACAAAGTCTCTTGGAGGACTTTGCGGGCCCCCTGAGGTGAAAGCTGGGCTTTTTATAGGGTCTCAGAGCAAAAGCGCAGGTACAGAAGCGAGAAGCATAGTTACAGAGAGCTGATTGGTACATTTACATGAAACTGCAATTTGAGTCAGAGTTTGACAGGGACACCATAATATCAGGAACTAGGTGGTCGGAAAGGTCATGATGACTCTCAATCTTGGGACTGCCACCTGTTGTTTGTCTTAGGGCTCCTATCTCAGCTGGAACAGTCTTACTATTTGTCTTAGGGCTTATCTCAGCTGGAACAGTCTCACAAACTTCTCATATGCGTGGTCAGCACAAATTGATTTTTGGCTCAACTGGGGCAGCCTTGACCACAGATATCCAGCAGCTAGGTCTCTTCAGGAAGTTTCTAGTTCCATCCGTAGCCTTCGCTCCCTAGCCCACAGAGTTTCTCAAAACAGTGTTAGCCTTCAGAGTTTCTCAAAACAGTGCTGTACAAAATGATATTAGCTGCTTCTAACTTTTGGGGAGGCGGGTGTATTACAGTGATTCCGTTTACAAAGAAGAGCTTTGCTTTTCTGTTCTTTCGTTGGAAACTTGTTCCTGTGCTGTAAAGTGCGATATATCACTTTTCAGTTTTCCTGTATTCCTAAATGTGCGAGCAACACACATGTTATTTAGTTTAGAAAGTAGTGCTTTGCTTTACTGTTCTTTCTTTCGAAACTTGTTCCTGTGCTGTACAGTGCGATATATCACTTTTTTCAGTTTTGCTGTATTCCTAATTGAATGAGCGACACACATGTGATTTAGTTTACAAAGTAGTGCTTTGCGTTTATGCTCTTTCGTTGGAAACATGTTCCTGTTAGGAACAAGTTAGGGTTAGGGTTGGGGTTAGGTTAGGGTTAGGGTTAGGGTTAGGGTTAGGGTTAGGGTTAGGGTTAGGGTTAGGGTTAGGGTTAGGGTTAGGGTTAGGGTTAGGGTTAAGGGTTAGGGTTAGGTTTAGTGTTAGTGGGATAGGGTTAGGGTTAGGGTTATATTACTTTTCAGTTTTCCTGTTATAATTATTGAACAGGTGACACGTATGTGAATTAGTTTATAAAGTTGTATTCCTAATTGAGCCAGCAACACACTTGATTTAGTTTACAAAGTAGTGCTTTGCGTTTATGTTCTTTTGTTGGATACTTGTTCCTGTTAGGAACAAAGTAGTGCTTTGCATTTAGGTTAGGGTTAGGGTTAAACTTTAGGGTTAGGGTTAGGGGTAGGGTTAGGTTAGGTTAGGTTAGGGTTAGGGTAGGGTTCAGGTTAGGGTTACGGTTAGGGTTAGGGGTTAGGGTTAGGGTTAGGGTTAGGGGCTTAGGGTTATTGTTAGGGTTATACCACTTTACAGTTATCCTGTTATAATAATTGAACAGGCAACACGAATGTGAATTAGTTTAGAAAGTTGTGCTTTGCGTTTCTGTTCTTTCGATGAAAACTTGTTTCTTTCCCTTACATTTTGATATATCGCTTTCCAGTTTTCCTCTATTCTTGATAGAGCGAGTGTCACACATGTGATTGAGTTTACAAAGTAGTGCTTTGTGTTTCTGTTCTTCCGTTGGAAATTTGTTTCTGTTCTGTACAGTGTGATATATCACTTTTCAGTTTTCCTGTTATAATAATTGAATGGGCGACACGTATGTGAATTAGTTTACAAAGTTGTGCTTTGCGTTTCTGTTCTTTAATGGAAACTTATTCCTGTGCTGTACAGTTCGATATATCACTTTTCAGTTTTCCTATTAATAATAATTGAACGGGCGACACGTATGTGAATTAGTTTACAAAGTTGTGCTTTGTGTTTCTGTTCTTCGATTGAAACTTGTTCCTGTGCTGTACAGCTTGATATATCATTTTTCAGTTTTCTTGTTATAATAATTGAACGGGCGACACATATGTGAATTAGTTTACAAAGTTGTGCTTTGCGTTTTTGTTCTTTCGATGGAAACTTGTTTCTGTGCCGTACAGTGCGAGATAACACTTTTCCGTTTTCCTGGATTCCTAATTGAGCGAGCGACACACATGTGATTCCGTTTAAAGTAGTGCTTTGCTTTTCTGTTCTTTCGTTGGAAAATTGTTCCGTCATGAGCAAGTTAGGGTTCAATTTTTAGGTTTAGGCTTAGGATTAGGGTAGGGACACACATGTGTTACGTTTAGGGATAGGGTTAGGGGTTAGGTTTAGAATTAGGGTCAGGGTTAGGGTTAGGTGCTTAGCTTTAGGGTTAGGGTTAGGGTTATATCACTTTTCAGTTTTCCTGTTATAATAATTGAACAGGCGGCACGAATATGAATTAGTTTACAAAGTTGTGCTTTGCGTTTCTGTTCTTTCGATGAAAACATGTTTTTTTGCTATACAATTCAATATATCGCTTTTCAGTTTTCCTGTGTTCCTAATTGAGCGAGCGACACACATGTGATTTACTTTACAAAGTAGTGCTTTGCGTTTCTGTTCTTCTGTTGGAAATTTGTTTCTATGCTGTACAGTTTGATGTATCACTTTTCAGTTTTCCTGTATTCCTAATTGAGCGAATGGCACACATGTGATTTAGTTTACAAAGTAGTGCTTTGCGTTTATGTTCTTTAGTTCCTTACTTGTTCCTGATAGGAACAAGTTAGGTTTACGGTTAGGGTTAGGGTAGGGTTAGGGTTAGGGTTACGGTTTGGGTTAGTTGTTAAGTTTAGGGTTAGGGTTAGGGTTAGGGGCTACAGTTAGGGTTAGGGTTTTACCACTTTTCAGTTTTCCTGTTGTAATAATTGAACAGGAGACACGAAAGTGCATTAGTTTACAAAGTAGTGCTTTGCGTTTCTGTTCTTTCGATGAAAACTTGTTTCTTTCCCTTACATTTTGATATATCACTTTCCAGTTTTCCTGTATTCCTAATTGAGCGAGAGACACACATGTGATTTAGTTTACAAAGTAGTGCTTTTCGTTTCTCTTCTTCTGTTTGAAACTTGTTTCTGTGCTGTACAGTGTGATATATCACTTTTCAGTTTTCCTGTATTCCTAATTGAGCTAGCGACACACATGTGATTTAATTTACAATGTATTGCTTTGCGTTTATGTTCCTTCATTGGAAAATTGTTCCTATTAGGAACAAGTTAGCGTTAGGGTTAGTGTTAGGGTTAAGGTTAGGGTTAGGGTAAGGTAAGGGATAGGGTTAGGGGTTAGGGTTAGGGTTAGTTTCGTGTTAGGGTGTTAGTGTTAGGTTTAGTGTTAGGGTTAGTGTTATATCACTTTTCACTTTTCCTATTATAATAATTGAACAGGCGACACGTATGTGAATTAGTATACAAAGTTGTGCTTTGCTTTTCTGTTCTTTCAATGGAAACTTGTTTCTGTGCTGTACAGTGCGAGATAACACTTTTCAATTTTCCTGTATTCCTAATTGAGCGAGCAACACACATGTGAATTAGTTAACAAAGTTGTGCTTTCTGTTTTTGTTCTTTCGATGGAAAGATGTTTCTGTGCTGTACAGTGTGAGATAACACTTTTCCATTTTCCTGTATTCCTAATTGAGCGAGTGACACACATGTGATTCTGTTTAAAAGTAGTGCTTTGCTTTTCTGTTCTTTCGTTGGAAACTTGTTCCTGTTAGGAACAAGTTAGGGTTAGGGTTAGTGTTAGGGTTAAGGTTAGGGTTAGGGTAGGGTTAGGGTATGGGTTAGGGTTAGGGTTAGGGGTAGGGTTAGGGGTAGGGTTAGGGTTAGTGTTAGGTTTAGGGTTAGGGTCTTAGGGTTAGGGTTAATGTTATACCACTTTTCAGTTTTCCTGTTATAATAATTGAACAGGCGACACGAATGTGAATTAGTTTACAAAGTTGTGCTTTGCATTTCTGTTTTGTCGATGAAAACTTGTTTCTTTGCTCTACAATTCGATATATCGCTTTTCAGTTTTCCTGTATTCCTAAATGAGCGAGCGACACACATGTGCTTTAGTTTACAAAGTAGTGCTTTGCGTTTATGATCTTCTGTTGGAAACTTGTTTCTGTGCTGTACAGTGTGATGTATCACTTTTCAGTTTTCCTGTTATAATAATTGAACGGGCGACACGTATGTGAATTAGTTTACAGTGTTGTGCTTTGTGTTTCTGTTCTTTGGATGGAAACTTGTTTCTGTGCCATACAGTGCAAGGAAAGACTTTTCAGTTTTCCTGTATTCCTAATTGAGCGAGCAGCACACATGTGATTCCGTTTAAAAGTAGTGCTTTGCTTTTCTGTTCTTTCTTTCGAAACTTGTTCCTGTGCTTTGCAGTGCGTTATATCACTTTTCAGTTTTCCTGTATTCCTAATTGAGCGAGCGGCACACATGTGATTTAGTTTACAAAGTAGTGCTTTTCGTTTATGTTCTTTTGTTCCTTACTTGTTCCTGATAGGAACAAGTTTGGTTTACGGTTAGGGTTAGGTTAGGGTTAGGGTTAGGTTTAGGGTTAATGTTAGGGTAGGGTTAGGGTTAGGGTTACGGTTAGGGTTAGTGGTTAGGGTTAGGGTTAGGGTTAGGGGCTACGGGTTAGGGTTAGGGTTATACCACTTTTCAGTTTTCTTGTTATAATAATTGAACAGTTGACATGAAAGTGAATTAGTTTACAAAGTAGTGCTTTGCGTTTCTGTTCTTTCGATGAAAACGTGTTTCTTTGCCTTACATTTCGATATATCGCTTTCCACTTTTCCTGTATTCCTATTTGAGCAAGAGACACACATGTGATTTAATTTACAAAGTAGTGCTTTTCGTTTCTCTTCTTCTGTTGGAAACTTGTTTCTGTGCTGTACAGTGTGATATATCACTTTTCAGTTTTCCTGTATTCCTAATTGAGCAAGCGACAAACATGTGATTTAGTTTACAAAGTAGTGCTTTGCATTAAGGTTCTTTCGTTGGAAACTTGTTCCTGTTAGGAACAAGTTAGGGTTAGGTTAGGGTTAGGGTTAGGGTTAGGTGGTTAAGTTTAGAGTTAAGGTTAGGTTTAGGGTTAGGGGGTTAGTGTTAGGGTTAGTGTTAGGTTTAAGGTTATATCACTTTTCAGTTTTCCTGTTATAATAATTGAACAGGCGACACATATGTGAATTAGTTTACAATGTTGTGCTTTCCGTTTCTGTTCTTCGATGATAACTTGTTTCTTTCCCATACAATTCGATATATCACTTTTCAGTTTTCATGTATTCCTAATTGAGCGAGCGAGACACATATGATTCTGTTGAAAAGTAGTGCTTTACTTTTCTGCTCTTTCGTTCGAAACTTGTTCCTGTGCTGTATTCTTAATTGATCGAATGAAACACTTGTGATTTAGTTTAGAAAGTAGTGCTTTGCGTTTATGTTCTTTTGTTGGAAAGTTGTTCCTGTTAGGAACAAGTTCCTGTTAGGAACAAGTTAGGGTTAGGGTTAGGGTTACGGTTAGGGTTAGGGTTAGGGTAGGGTTAGGGTTAGGGTTAGGATTAGGGTTAGGGTTAGGGTTAGGGGTTAGTGTTAGGGTTAGGGTTAGGGGGTAGGGGGGGTTAGGGAAAGGGTTAAGGGTTAGGGTTAGGGTTATATCACTTTTCAGTTTTCCTGTTATAATAATTGAACGGGAAACACGTATGTGAATTAGTTTACAAAGTTGTGCTTTGCGTTTCTATTCTTTCGATGGAAAATTTTTTCTGTGCTGTACAGAGCGAGATAACAATTTTCCATTTTACTGGATTCCTAATTGAGCAAGCGACACACATGTGATTCCGTTTAAAAGTAGTGCTTTGCTTTTCTGTTCTTTGGTTCGAAACTTGTTCCTGTGCTGTATAGTGTGTTATATCATTTTCAGTTTTCCTGTATTCCTAATTGAGCGAGTGGCACACATGTGATTTAGTTTACAAAGTAGTGCTTTGAGTTTGTGTTCTTTCGTTGGAAACTTGTTCCTATTAGGAACAAGTTAGGGTTAGGGATAGGGTTAGGGTTAGGGTTAGGGGTAGGTTTAGGGTTAGGGTTAGGGTTAGGGTTAGGGTTAGGGGTAGGGGTAGGGGTTAGGTTTAGGGTTAGGTTTAGGTTTAGGTTTAGGGTTAGGTTTACGGGCTTAGGGTTAGGGTCAGGGTTATATCAATTTTCAGTTTTCCTGTTATAAAAATTGAACAGGCGACACGAATGTGAATTAGTTTACAAAGTTGTGCTTTGTGTTTCTGTTCTTTCGATGGAAAATTTTTTCTGTGCTGTACAGTGCGAGATAACACTTTTCCATTTTCCTGGATTCCTAATTGAGAGAGCGACACACATGTGATTCCGTTTAAAAGTAGTGCTTTGATTTTCTGTTCTTTGGTTCGAAACTTGTTCCTGTGCTGTATAGTGTGTTATATCACTTTTCAGTTTTCCTGTATTCCTAATTGAGCGAGTGGCACACATGTGATTTAGTTTGCAAAGTAGTGCTTTAAGTTTGTGTTCTTTCGTTGGTAACTTGTTCCTATTTGGAACAAGTTAGGGTTAGGGATAGGGTTAGGGTTAGGGTTAGGGGTAGGGTAGGGTTAGGGTTAGGGTTAGGGGTAGGGGTAGGGATAGGTGTTAGGGTTAGGTTTAGGGGCTTAGGGTTAGGGTTAGGGTTATATCACTTTTCAGTTTTCCTGTTATAAAAATTGAACAGGCGACACGAATGTGAATTAGTTTACAAAGTTGTGCTTTGTGTTTCTGTTCTATCAATGAAAATGTTTCTTTGCCATACATTTCGATATATCGCTTTTCAGTTTTCCTGTATTCCTATTTGAGCCAGCAACACACGTGATTTAGTTTACAAAGTAGAGCTTTGCGTTTATGTTCTTTCGTTGGATACTTGTTCCTGATAGGAACATGTTAGGGTTAGGGTTAGGGTTAGGGTTAGGGTTAGGGTTAGGGTTAGGTTTAGGTAGGGTTTGGGTTAGTGTTACGGTTAGGGCTAGGGTAGGGTTCAGGTTAGGTTAGGTAGGGTTGGGGTTAGGGGTTAGGGTTAGGGTTAGGGTTAGGGTTAGGGGCTTAGGGTTAGTGTTAGGGTTATACCACTTTACAGTTATCCTGTTATAATAATTGAACAGGCAACATGAATGTGAATTAGTTTAGAAAGTTGTGCTTTGCGTTTCTGTTCTTTCGATGAAAACTTGTTTCTTTCCCTTACATTTTGATATATCGATTTCCAGTTTTCCTCTATTCCTGATAGAGCGAGAGTCACACATGTGATTGAGTTTACAAAGTAGTGCTTTGTGTTTCTGTTCTTCCTTTGGAAATTTGTTTCTGTGCTGTAAAGTGTGATATATCACTTTTCAGTTTTCCTGTTATAATAATTTAATGGGCGACACGTATGTGAATTAGTTTACAAAGTTGTGCTTTGCGTTTCTGTTCTTTAATGGAAACTTGTTCCTGTGCTGTACAGTTCGATATATCACTTTTCAGTTTTCCTATTAATAATAATTGAATGGGCGACACGTATGTGAATTAGTTTACAAAGTTGTGCTTTGTGTTTCTGTTCTTCGATTGAAACTTGTTCCTGTGCTGTACAGTTTGATATATCATTTTTCAGTTTTCTTGTTATAATAATTGAACGGGCGACACATATGTGAATTAGTTTACAAAGTTGTGTTTTGCGTTTTTGTTCTTTCGATGGAAACTTGTTTCTGTGCCGTACAGTGCGAGATAACACTTTTCCGTTTTCCTGGATTCCTAATTGAGCGAGCGACACACATGTGATTCCGTTTAAAGTAGTGCTTTGCTTTTCTGTTCTTTCGTTGGAAAATTGTTCCTGTCATGAGCAAGTTAGGGTTCGGTTTAGGTTTAGGCTTAGGATTAGGGTAGGGGTAGGGTTACGTTTAGGGATAGGGTTAGGGGTTAGGTTTAGGATTAGGGTCAGGGTTAGGGTTAGGTGCTTAGCTTTAGGGTTAGGGTTAGGGTTATATCACTTTTCAGTTTTCCTGTTGTAATAATTGAACAGGCGGCACGAATATGAATTAGTTTACAAAGTTGTGCTTTGCGTTTCTGTTCTTTCGATGAAAACATGTTTCTTTGCTATACAATTCAATATATCGCTTTTCAGTTTTCCTGTATTCCTAATTGAGCGAGCAACACACATGTGATTTGCTTTACAAAGTAGTGCTTTGCGTTTCTGTTCTTCTGTTGGAAATTTGTTTCTATGCTGTACAGTGTGATGTATCACTTTTCAGTTTTCCTGTATTCCTAATTGAGCGAATGGCACACATGTGATTTAGTTTACAAAGTAGTGCTTTGCGTTTATGTTCTTTAGTTCCTTACTTGTTCCTGATAGGAACAAGTTAGGTTTACGGTTAGGGTTAGGGTAGGGTTAGGGTTAGGGTTACGGTTTGGGTTAGTTGTTAAGTTTAGGGTTAGGGTTAGGGTTAGGGGCTACAGTTAGGGTTAGGGTTTTACCACTTTTCAGTTTTCCTGTTATAATAATTGAACAGGAGACACGAAAGTGCATTAGTTTACAAAGTAGTGCTTTGCGTTTCTGTTCTTTCGATGAAAACTTGTTTCTTTCCCTTACATTTTGATATATCACTTTCCAGTTTTCCTGTATTCCTAATTGAGCGAGAGACACACATGTGATTTACTTTACAAAGTAGAGCTTTTCGTTTCTCTTCTTCTGTTTGAAACTTGTTTCTGTGCTGTACAGTGTGATATATCACTTTTCAGTTTTCCTTTCATAATAAATGAACTGGCAACACTTTGTGAATTAGTTTACAAAGTGTGCTTTGCGTTTCTGTTCTTTCGGTGGAAACTTGTTTCTGTGCCATACAGTGCGAGATAACCCTTTTCAGTTTTCCTGTATTACTAATTGAGCAAGCGACACACATGTGATTCCATTTAAAAGTAGTGCTTTGCTTTTCTTTTCTTTCGTTTGAAACTTATTCCTGTGCTGTACCATGCGTTATATCACTTTTAAGTTTTCCTGTATTCCTAATTGAGCGAGTGGCACACATGTGATTTAGTTTACAAAGTAGTGCTTTGCGTTTATGTTCTTTAGTTGGAAAATTGTTTCTGTTAGGAACAAGTTAGGGTTAGGGTTAGGATTAGGGTTAGGATTAGGGTAGGGTTAGGGTTAGGGTTAGGGGCTTAGGGTTAGGGCTAGGGTTAGGGTTAGGGGTTAGGGTTAGAGTTAGGGGCTTAGTGTTAGGGTTAGGGTTACGGTTAGGAGTTAGTTTTAGGGTTAGTGTTAGGGTTAGGGTTAGGTTTAGGGTTAGGGTTAGGGTCTTAGGGTTAGGGTTAGGATTATATCACTTTTCAGTTTTCCTGTTATAATAATTGAACAGGCGACACGAATGTGAATTAGTTTACAAAGTTGTGCTTTGCATTTCTGTTTTGTCGATGAAAACTTGTTTCTTTGCTCTACAATTCGATATATCGCTTTTCAGTTTTCCTGTATTCCTAAATGAGCGAGCGACACACATGTGCTTTAGTTTACAAAGTAGTGCTTTGCGTTTATGTTCTTCTGTTGGAAACTTGTTTCTGTGCTGTACAGTGTGATGTATCACTTTTCAGTTTTCCTGTTATAATAATTGAACGGGCGACACGTATGTGAATTAGTTTACAGTGTTGTGCTTTGTGTTTCTGTTCTTTGGATGGAAACTTGTTTCTGTGCCATACAGTGCAAGGAAAGACTTTTCAGTTTTCCTGTATTCCTAATTGTGCGAGCAGCACACATGTGATTCCGTTTAAAAGTAGTGCTTTGCTTTTCTGTTCTTTCTTTCGAAACTTGTTCCTGTGCTTTGCAGTGCTTTATATCACTTTTCAGTTTTTCTGTATTCCTAATTGAGCGAGCGACACACATGTGATTTAGTTTACAAAGTAGTGCTTTGCGTCTGTTCTTCTGTTGGAAAATTGTTTCTGTGCTGTACAGTGTTATATATCACTTTTCAGTTTTCCTGTTATAATAATTCAACGGGCAACACGAATGTAAATTAGTATACAAAGTTGTGCTTTGCGTTTCTGTTCTTTCGATGTAAACTTGTACCTGTGCTGTACAGTTCGATATATCACTTTTCAGTTTTCCTGTTATAATAATTGAAAGGGCGACACGTATGTGAATTAGTTTACAAAGTTGTGCTTTGCGTTTCTGTTCTTTCTATGAAAACTTGTTTCTGTGCTGTACAGTGCGAGATAACACTTTTCAGTTTTCCTGTATTCCTAATTGAGCGAATGACACACATGTGATTCCGTTTAAAAGTAGTGCTTTGCGTTTATGTTCTTTCGTTGGAAACTTGTTCTTGTTAGGAACAAGTTAGGGTTAGGGTTAGGGTTATGGTAGGGTTATGGTTATGGTTAGGGTTAGGGTTAGTGTTAGGGTTAGGGGTTAGGGTTAGGGTTAGGATTAGGGGCTTAGGGTTAGTGTTAGGGTTATATCACTTTTCAGTTTTCCTGTTATAATAATTGAACAGGCGACATGAATGTGAATTAGTTCACACAGTTGTGCTTTGCGTTTCTGTTCTTTCGATGAAAACTTGTTTCTTTGCCGTACATTTCGATATATCACTTTTCAGTTTTCCTGTATTCCTAATTGAGCGAGCGACACACATGTGATTCCGTTTAAAAGTAGTGCTTTGGAGCCAAGATGGCGGCGCCGGGAAAACAGCGCTTCTTAGCAGCAGGACAGCACTATCCGGGCAGAGACCAGGATACTGAACTCGGTGCCCTGAAACTACATTGATCGTGTTTCCCAGGTGAGGGGAGGCTCCCACGGCATGGGAATCGGTCGGGTCCACTCTCGGCTGCACAGCCAGAACCCGGAAGAAATCCCGGGTAACGTGGGATTTGGGTCTCAGACCCCACGGGGATACAGTGTTGTGGGTCTGATTGCAGGTCACCCAGTCTCTCCCTGGAAAGTCTCTGCCGCCATCACAGCCGAGCTCCTGCCATGCACAGAGAGCTTTGCGCTCAGCTCAGCGGTACAGACATGCTGTGCGCCCTAGTACAACAGGGACTGGGAACCCCTGTCCAGAGAGGACCCCACAGAGAAATTTCCCAGGCTGATCCTTGGGCACAAGGGTACCTGAGACTGGGAGTCCCAGTCGCGGGGGGACCCCACAGGGAAGCAGGGTTGCTGGTCTGATCGCAGGTCACCCAGTCTCTCCCCGGAAACTCTCTGCCACCATCACAGCCGAGCTCCTGCCGGGCACAGAGAGCTTTGTGCTCAGCATAGCGGTACAGACAAGCTGTGTGCCCCAGTACAACAGGGACTGGGAACCCCTGTCTGGAGAGGACCCCACAGAGAAGGAAGAAACAGTGCTGCTGGGGTCACCTAGGGAAAGTCTAGCAGACTGCAGATTGCAAACAGACAGAACTGAGTGCTCCAAGACACCACAGCAGTACTCACCCGCCACAGATTACCGCAGCTGATCACTAAATTTACTGCAAGAAACCCAGAAGGAGGGCAGCTGCCCCCAGGACTTCTCCCGGTGAGAGGAGAGCCCTCTTGACTAATCAGGACCACAGTTACCACCCAGGTCTCTATGCCTGAGGTGAGCTGTAGCAACTCCTGAAAAACAGCGGACATCCAGGGACTATACCCAAAAAGCTGGGAAGGCTTCCTTCAGGAAAAAACATCTTCCTGTCAAAGGGATTCTCTCCACTACAAGAGTCCAGGTACAACCAGAAACTAAATTCAAACAACTAAGATAGCCCAATGGGTAGAGGACAGCGTAAAAGTTCAGCCAACAGAAGCCAGAGCATTATGGCATCTCCAGAACCCAGTTATCCAGGGGCAAATAACCCTAGACACCCCAGCATAAATGAAATTCAAGGAGACGACCTAACATCTATGCTCAAGGAGATGATAACAGAGGAAACAAATAAAATACGAAAAGAAATAGAAAAAGCTGAATCCAAAAAGTATGTGGCCTTTAGAGAGGAAATGCTTAAATCACTGAATGAAATAAAAGAAACAGTGGATTGTTAAACAAACAGCTGAAGGAATTGACGGAAAAACATGAAAATACAGTCAGACAGGGGAAGGAAACCAACAAAATAGCTCAAGACCTGAAGATAGAATTGGAAAAATTAAAAAAAAAAACACAAATGGAAGAAATTGTAGAGAGAAAGAACTTAGGGAAGAAAGCAGGAACTACAGAGGTTAGCATAACCAATAGGCTACAAGAAATGGAAGAAAGAATCTCAGGTGTGGAAGATACAATGGAAGAAATAGATGTATCTGTCAAAGAAAATGATAAATCTAAAAAATTCCTGACACAGACCGTCCAAGAAATTCAAGACAACATAAAAAGACAAAACCTAGGAATAATAGGAATAGAGGAAAAAGAAGATTCCCTGCACCAAGGCCCAGAAAATATTTTCAACAAAATCATTGAAGAAAATTTCCCCAACTTAAAGGAGAGGCCAATAAGAATACAAGAGGCCTATAGAACACCCAATAAATTAGACCAGAAAAGAAAATCCTCCTGCCACATAATAATCAAAACTGTAAGTATACAAACAAAGAAAAAATACTAAAAGCTGCAAGAGAAAAAGGCCAAGTAACATATAATGGCAAACCCATTAGAATTACACCTGACTTTTCAACAGAGACTATGAAAGCCAGAAGGGCCTGGACAGATATCATGCAGACCCTAAGAGAACACAGATGTCAGCCCAGGCTACTATACCCTGCAAAACTCTCAGTCCTCATAGACGGAGAAAACAAGATATTCAATGACAAAAACAAATTTCAACAATACCTACAAACAAATCCAGAATCACAGAAGACACTGGAAGGGAAAATACAACCCAAGAAAGCTAGCTACATTCAAGAAAACACAGGAAATAAATAACCTCACTTCAGTAAAACAAAAAGCAACCAAGCACACAACCGTATGACCACAGCCAACATCAAAGTCAAAGGATTTAACAGCCACTGGTCATTACTCTCTCTCAATATCAATGGACTGAATTCTCCAATAAAAAGACACAGACTAACAGAATGGATGCATAAACAAAACCCAGCAATCTGTTGTATACAAGAAACACACCTAAGACAGAAAGATAGACATTACCTGAGGGTAAGGGATGGAAGACGGCTTTTCAAGCTAATGGACCCAAGAAGCAAGCAGGAGTAGCCATTCTAATATCTGATAAAAATAGTCTTTCAACCAAAATTAATCAAAAGAGATGGGGAAGGACACTTCATACTCATCAAGGGAAAATTCCACCAAGAAGACATCACAATCCTGAACATCTATGCCCCAAAGACAAGGGCACCCACATTTGTGAAAGAAACATTGATAAAACTTAAACCACATATAGATCCCCACACACTAATAGTAGGAGACTTCAACACCCCACTCTCAACAAAGGACAGGTCAACAAAACAGAAATTAAACAAAGAAACAATATCTCTAACAGAGGTAATGAACCAAATGGACCTAACAGACATTTACAGAACCTTGCACCCAAACACAAAAGAATTTACCTTCTTCTCAGCACCTCATGGAACCTTCTCCAAAATAGACCACATAGTTGGTCACAAAGCAAGCCTCAACAAATACAGGAAGATTGAAATAATCCCTTGTATCCTGTCGGATCACCATGGAATAAAGCTGGACCTCAGTAACAACAGAAATAGCAAAAAGCCTACACATACATGGAAACTGAACAACTTGCTACTAAAAGACAGCTGGGTCAGGGAAGAAATAAAGAAAGAAATTAAAATCTTCCTAGAACTCAATGAAAATGAAGACACAACATACCCAAACTTGTGGGACACAATGAAAGCAGTGCTAAGAGGAAAGTTCATAGCACTAAGTGCCTTCAAGAAGAAATTTGAGACAGCGCATTCAAGCAACTTAATGGCTCACTTAAAAACCCTAGAAAAAGAAGAAGCAGACACACCACGAAGGAGCAGACGGCTGGAAATAATCAAACTCAGGGCTGAAATCAATCAATTAGAAACAAATAAAACAATTCAAAGAATCAATGAAACCAAGAGCTGGTTCTTTGAGAAAATCAACAAGATAGACAAACCCTTAGCCAAGCTAACTAAAAGACAGCGAGACAACATCCAAATCAACAAAATCAGAAATGAAAAGGGGGACATAACTACAGACACTGAGGAAATCCAAGCAATCATTAGGACTTACTTCAAAAGTCTATACGGAACAAAATTTGAAATTTTAAATGAAATGGACAATTTTCTTGATAGATTCCACTTACCAAAGCTAAATCAGGACCAGGAAAATCAATTAAATTGTCCTATATCCCCCAAGGAAATAGAAGCAGTCATCGAAAGTCTCCCATCCAAAAAAAAGCCCAGGACCTTGATGGTTTCAGCGCAGAATTCTACCAAACATTCAAAGAAGAGCTAACACCAACTCTCTTCAAACTATTCCACAAAATAGAAACAGAAGGAGCATTACCAAACTCATTCTATGAAGCCACAGTCACCTTGGTACCTAAACCTCACAAAGACTCAACAAAGAAAGAGAATTTCAGGCCAATCTCCCTTATGAACATTGATGCAAAAATACTCAACAAAATACTCGCAAACTGAATACAAGAACACATCAAAGATATCATCCACCATGACCAAGTAGGCTTCATCCCAGGTATGCAGGGATGGTTCAATATACGGAAATCCATCAATGTGATCCACCATATTAACAAACTGAAAGAAAAAAACCACATGATAATCTCCCTAGATGCCTTTGACAAAATCCAACATCCATTCATGTTTAAAGTATTGGAGAGATCAGGGATACAAGGCACATATCTAAACATAGTAAAGGCAATATACAGCAAATCTATAGCCAACATCAAACTGAACGGAGAGAAACTTAAAGCAATCCCACTGAAATCAGGGACAAGACAAGGCTGCCCACTCTCTCCATATCTCTTCAACATAGTTCTGGAAGTCCTTGCTAGAGCAATAAGACAGTTGAAGGAGATCAAGGGGATACAAATTGGAAAGGAAGAAGTCAAATTATCACTATTTGCAGATGATATGATAGTATACGTGAGTGACCCCAAAAACTCTACCAGGGAACTCCTACAGCTGATAAACACCTTCAGCAAAGTGGCCGGATACAAAATTAACTCAAAAAAAATCAGTAGCCCTCCTGTATACAAAAGACAAAAGAGCTGAGAAAGAAATTAGAGAAACAACACCCTTCACAATAGCCACAAATGACATAAGGTACCTCGGAGTAACCCTAACCAAGGAAGTCAAAGACTTGTATGAAAAAAATTTCAAATCTCTGAAGAAAGAACTAGAAGAAGATATGAGAAGATGGAAAGATCTCCCATGCTCATGGCTTGGTAGGATTAACATAGTAAAAATGGCCATCTTACCAAAAGCAATCTACAGATTCAATGCAATGCCCATCAAATGAAAGACCCCCGCCTCACCCCAAGTTAGAAGCAGATAATAGTTAATGTCATTTTGTACAGCACTGTTTTGAGAAACTCTGTAGGCTACCACTGTTTTGAGAAAAACTCTGTGGGCTAGGGAGGGAACTAGCTGAAGAGACCTAGCTGCTGGGGATATCTGCGGTCAGGATGCCCCAGTTGAGCCAAAAATCAATTTGTGCTGACCACGCATATGAGAAGTTTGTGAGACTGTTCCAGCTGAGATAGGAGCCCTAAGAAAAACAACAGGTGGAGGTCCCAAGATTGAGAGTCATCATGACCTTTCCGACCACCCAGTTCCTGATATTATGGTGTCCCTGCCAAACTCTGACTCAAATTGCAGTTTCATGTAAATGTACCAATCAGCTCCCTGTAACTATGCTTCTCGCTTCTGCACCCGCGCTTTTGCTCTGAGACCCTATAAAAAGCCCAGCTTTCCCCTCAGGGGGCGCGCAAATTCCTCCGAGAGACTTTGTCGCCCTGGTTACCCGTGTATCAAAATAAAAGCCTCTTGCTGTTTGCATCTGAATTGGTCTCGTTGATCCTTGGGAGGGGGTCTCCCTGATGGAAGACACCCATCGGGAGTCTTTCACAAATTACCAACACAATTCTTTACAGACTTGGAAAGAAAAGTTCTCAACTTCATATCGAATAACAAGAAACCCAGAATTGCTAAAACAATCCTCTAAAATAAAAGATCTTCTGGAGGTATCTCCATCCCTGATCTTAAGTTGTACTATAGAGCAACAGTTTTAAAAACTGCATGGTACTGGCATAGAAACAGAATGGTGGATCAATGGAACCGAACAGAAGACCCAGAAATAAACCCACACACTTATGGACACCTGATATTTGACAAAGACGCCAAAATCATACAATGGAAAAAAGATAGCATCTTCAACAAATGGTGCTGTTCCAACTGGATGTCTACATGTAGAAAAATGAAAATAGATCCATACTTATCACCCTGCACAAGACTGAAGTCCAAGTGGATCAAAGACCTCAACATAAAACCAGACACATTAAATCGGCTTGAAAAAAAAGTGGGGAATACCCTAGAACTCATTGGTACAGGGGAAAACTTCCTGAACAGAACTCCAACAGCACAGGCTCTAAGAGCAACAATCAATAAATGGGAACTCATGAAACTGAAAAGCTTCTGCAAAGCAAAGGACACCGTCATCAAAACAAAGCGACCTCCTACAGATTGGGAAAGAATCTTCACCAACCCTTTATCTGACAAAGGACTCATATCAAGTATATATAAAGAACTAAAGAAGCTGAAAAGCAGAAAACCAAGTAACCCACTTAAAAAATGGGGAACAGAGCTAAACAGAGAATTCTCTGTAGAGGAATACTGAATGGCAGAGAAGCACTTAAAGAAATGCTCAACCTCACTAGCCATTAGGGAAATGCAAATCAAAACAACCCTGAGATTTCACCTTACACCCATGAGAATGGCCAAGATCAAAAACTCAAGTGACAACACATGCTGGAGAGGTTGTGGAGAAAGAGGAACCCTTCTCCACTGCTGGTGGGAATGTAAACTGGTACAACCACTCTGGAACTCAATCTGGCGTTTTCTCAGACAACTAGGAATAGTGCTTCCCCAAGATCCAGCCATACCACTCCTAGGCATATATCCAAGAGAGGCTCAAGTACACAAAAAGGAAATTTGCTCAACCATGTTTGTAGCAGCTTTATTTGTAATAGCCAGAAGCAGGAAACAACCCAGATGCCCCTCAACTGAAGAATGGATGCTGAAAATATGGTACATCTACACAATGGAATATTACTCAGCAATGAAAAATAAGGAAATCATGAAATTTGCAGGTAAATGGTGGGATCTGGAAAGGATTATCCTGAGTGAGTTGTCCCAGAAGCAAAAAGACACACATGGTATATACTCACTCATATAGACATACAACATAGGACTAACCCACTAAAACCTGTGCATCTAAAGAAACTAAGCAAGAGAGAGGACCCTAACTAAAATGTCAAATCCTCATCCAGAAAGGCAAAGAGGATGGACATCAGAAGAAGAAGAAAACGGGAAACAACCTAGGAACCTACCACAGAGGGTCTCTGAAAGCCTCTGCCCTACAGACTATCAAAGCAGAAGCTAAGCCTGATGGGCAACTGTTGGGCAGAGTGAATGGAATTTTATGTAAGAACTGGGAAAGAGCAAGAGCTGGAGAGGACAGGGTCTCCACAAGGAGAGCAACAGAACAAGAAAATTTGAACACAGGGAACTTCCAAAGACTCATACTCCAACCAAGGACTATTCATAGAGACAACCCAGAACCCCTGCACAGATGTAGCCCAGGGCAGTTCAGAGTCCAATTGGGTTACATAGTAATGAGAAGAGGGGCTGCCTCTGACATGAACTGACTAGCCTGCTCTTTAGTCACCTCCTCCTGAGGGGGAGCAACCTTACCAGGCCATAGTAGAGGACAATGCAGCCACTTTTGATGTGAACTGATGGACTAAGTTCAGAAAGGAGAGGAGAACCTCCCCTAACAGTGGACTTGGGGAGTGGCATGCATGCAGAGGGATGAGGGAGGGTGGGATAGGGAGTGGAGGGAGGGGCTTAAGGGGGGATGCAGAATGAATAAAGTGTAATTGATGAAAATTAAAAAAAAAGGGAAAATATAATAATTTAAGAACCTTAAATGACTTTCAAAAGTGGAGGAAAACATGGAGTTAGTCAATTTACATGGAGCACGTCTCGCCCCTGGGGGCAATGGTCTCCTGAACCTACTCAGACCTCGGACACCACCACTGCTAGTTCTAGAACCAATGCAGGATGTTCCAACGAGGGGGTTAAGGCTTCTCATAATATTTCCTATAAGCCCACACCTGTTTGTTTACATCCCCCATTTTTATTCATTATTAGCCAGATAGAGCCAAGTAATTGTGGTAATGATACTTGCTTTTTTGCCCAGTGCTGGAAAGCTAGTAAATTTACTAGCTGTTTACTCACATGCTTCGCTGGGTGCCTGTGCCCGTTGATGCCCTCACGCTATGACTCTCTTCAGACAGAAAAGGGATCTTGGAATTACAGCTGCCATTGTTACTGCCATCTCATTGGCGGCTGTTGGAGCTACCACCACGGCATTAGCCATGAGTCATACTGGGCAGACTGCTCAGACCCTGAATAACGTTTTATCCAAGGTAGCTCATACCTTAGATGTACAAAAAGGAATTAATGCTCAACTAAAAGGAGGTTTGATGGTGTTCAATCAGAGGTTTGACCTCGTGCAGGAGCAAATTGATACCCTATGGCAAATTGCTCAACTTGGGTGTCAATGAAAGTATGCTGGACTTTGTGTCACTAGCATACAACATGAGAATTTTCCTTGTGCTGCAAATCTGTCTAAACAATTGTCAAGCTATAATTTAGGTAATTGGACTGGAGAATTCGATACTATTATGGACCAGCTGAGAGTGGCCATTGTCATGGTAAATTCTACCAGAGTGGACGCAGCACTAGCCACAGGATTATCATCATGGATTGCTGCAGCCATGAATCATCTGAAGGAATGGGCGGGCATGGGAGCGTTAGCAGGCTTTCTGGTGTTGGTCACCTTGGTTTGCCTGTGGTATATATGCAAGATTAGAGTCACACAACAGCGTAATGCATCCATGACCATTCAGGCATTTACAGCCATGGAAGCAGGACAGTCTCCCCAAGCATAGTTGGCTACCATAAAAAGCCAAAATGTTATGCTCAGGATGCGAGGCTAAGCACTGCACTCAGGGTCAGCCGCCTTGGACCCAGAGAAGAGCATGTCTGATTGCATGCGGGTTGATGCCCCAGGTCCCGCCTCTGAGAAAAAGGTATCGGATGGGTCTGATGCTCTTTGGGTGGATGACACCTAAATGAACATCAGTAAAAAGTCCCAATTTATTTCTAATGTCAGAGATCAGACCTCTACTCTTGCCTGATGCTTCCAAAACAAAAAGGGGGAACTGTAGAGAGCTGTGTAATGCCTCGTCTGAAAGATGGAGCTGGTTTCCACCTTCTACCTTCCCGATGGTGAGTGCTTTCTGTCACAAACAACTCCACATTGGGCTAAGGCTAAGGATCTGGCTTGCTTCCATGTATGTGGACCTATCTGCATTGCACACATGGCATGCTGAGGTTGGCTACCCAGAGGCTATTTAAAGTGGGCTGGCTTTCCCCAGGGTCAGATGATTGTTCAAGGTTCCTGAATAAACTGCATTGAAAAAAAAAAATAAATAAAACAAAACATCAAGTGAAAAAAAAAAAAGTAGTGCTTTGTTTTTCTGTTCTTTCCTTTCGAAACTTGTTCCTGTGCTGTACAGTGCGTTATATCACTTTTCAGTTTTCCTGTATTCCTAATTGAGCGAGTGGCACACATGTGATTTAGTTTACAAAGTAGTGCTTTGCGTTTATGTTTGTTCGCTGGAAACTTGTTCCTGTTAGGAACAATTTAGGGTTAGGGTAAGGGTTAGGCTTAGGGTTAGGGTAGGGTTAGGGTTAGGGTTAGGGTTAGGGGTTAGGATTAGGGTTAGGGTTAGAATTAGGGTTATATCACTTTTCAGTTTTCCTGTTATAATAATTGTACAGGCGACACGAATGTGAATTAGTTTACAAAGTTGTGCTTTGCATTTCTGTTCTTTCGATGAAAACTTGTTTCTTTGCCGTACATTTCGATATATTGTTTTTCAGTTTTCCAGTTTTCCTAATTGAGCGAGCGACACATATGTGATTTAGTTTACAAAGTAGTGCTTTGCATTTCTGTTCTTCTTTTGGAAACTTGTTTCTGTGCTGTACAGTGTGATATATCACTTTTCAGTTTATCTGTTATATTAAATGAAAGGGAAACACGTTTGTGAATTAGTTTACAAAGTTCTTCTTTGCATTTCTGTTCTTTCAATGAAAACTTGTTCCTGTGCAGTACAGTTTGTTATATCACTTTTCATTTTTCCTGTATTCCTAATTGAACAAGTGGCACACATGTGATTTAGTTTAAAAAGTAGTGCTTTGGGTTTATGTTCTTTCGTTGGAAACTTGTTAATGTTAGGAACAAGTTAGGGTTAGTGTTAGTGTTAGGGTTAGGGTTAGGGTTAGGGTAGGGTTAGGGGTTAGGGTTAGGGTTATGGTTAGGGTTAGGGTTATATCACTTTTCAGTTTTCCTGTAATAATAATTGAACAGGAGACATGAATGTGAATTAGTTTACAAAGTTTTGCTTTGCGTTTCTGTTCTTTCGTTGGAAACTTGGTCCGGTGCCATACAGTGCGAGATAACACTTTTGAGTTTTCCTGTATTCGTAATTGAGCAAGCGACACACATGTGATTCCGTTTAAAAGTAGTGCTTTGCTTTTCTGTTCTTTCGTTCGAACTTGTTCCTGTTCTGTAGAGTGCGTTATATCACTTTTCAGTTTTCCTGTATTCCTTGTACCTGTTAGGAACAAGTTAGGGTTAGGTTTAGGGTTATGCTTAGGGTTAGGGTAGGGTTAGGGTAGGGTTAGGGTTAGGGTTAGTATTAGGGTTAGGGGTTAGTGTTAGGGTTGGTATTAGGGGCTTATGGTTAGGGTTAAGTAGTGCTTTGCCTTTCTATTCTTCTGTTGGCAACTAATTTCTGTGCTGTACAGTGTGATATATAACTTTTCAGTTTTCCTGTCATAATAATTGAACAGGCGATGCAAATATGAAAAGTTTACAAAGTTGTACTTTGTGTTTCTGTTCTTTTGATGAAAAGTTGTTTCTTTGCCTTACATTTCGGTATATCGCTTTTCAGTTTTCCTGTATTCCTATTTGAGCGAGTTGCACGCTTGTGATTTAGTTTACAAAGTAGTCCTTTGCGTTTATTTTCTTTTGTTGGAAACTTGTTTCTGTTAGGAACAAGTAGGGTGATGGTTAGGGTTAGGGTTAGGGTTAGGGTTAGGGTTAGGGTTAGGGTTAGGGTTAGGATTAGGGTTAGAGTAGTGTTAGGGTTAGGTTTAGGGTTATATCACTTTTCAGTTTTCCTGTTATAATAATTGAACAGGCAGCACGAATGTGAATTAGTTCACAAACATGTGCTTTGCTTTTCTGTCCTTTCAATGAAAACTTGTTTCTTTGCCGTACATTTCGATATATCGCTTTTCAGTTTTCCTGTATTCGTAATTGAGCGTGGGGCACACATGTGATTTAGTTTACATAGTAGTGCTTTGTGTTTATGTTCTTTTGTTGGAAAATTGTTCCTGTTAGGAAAAAGTTAGGGTTAGGGTTAGGGTTTGGGTTAGGGATAGGGTTACGGTTAGAGTAGGTTTAGGGTTAGGGTTAGGGTTAGGTGTTAGGGTTAGGGTTAGGGTTAGGGTTAGGGTTAGGGGCTTAGGGTTAGGGTTAAGGTTATATCACTTTTCAGTTTTCCTGTTATAATAATCGAACAGGCGATTCGAATGTGAATTAGTTTACAAAGTTGTGCTTTGCGTTTCTTTTCTTTCGATGAAAACTTGTTTCTTTGCATTACATTTCTATATATCGCTTTTTAGGTTTCCTGTATTCCTAATTGAGCTATTGGAACACATGTGATTTAGGTTACAATGTAGTGCTTTGTGTTTATGTTCTTTCATTGGAAACTTGTTCCTGTAGGAACAAGTTAGGGTTAGGGTTAGGGTTAGGTTTAGGGGTTAGGGTTAGGGTTATGGTTAGGGATAGTGTTATGGTTAGGGTAGGGTTAGGGTTAGGGTTAGGGTTAGGTTAGGGTTAGGGGTAGGGGCTTAGGGTTAGGGTTATGGTTATATCAGTTTTCAGTTTTCCTGTTATAATAATTGAACACGCGACACGAATTTGAAGTAGTTTACAAACTTGTGTTTTGCGTTTCTGTTCTTTCGATGAAAACTTGTTTCTTTGCCGTACATTTCGATATATCACTTTTCAGTTTTCTTGTATTCCTAATTGAGAGAGTGGCACACTTGTGATTTAGTTTACAAAGTAGTGCTTTGTGTTTATGTTCTTTCGTTGGAAACTTGTTCCTTTTAGGAAAAAGTTAGGGTTAGGGTTAAGGTTAGGTTTTAGGGTTAGGGTTAGGGTTAGGGGCTTAGGGTTAGGGTTAGTGTTATATTGCTTTTCAGTTATCCTGTTATAATAATTGAACAGGCAAAATGAATGTGAATTAGTTTACAAAGTTGTGCTTTGTGTTTCTGTTCTTTCGATGTAAACTTGTTTCTTTGCCTTACATTTCGATACAACCCTTTTCAGTTTTCGTGTTTTCCTAATTGAGTGAGCAACACACATGTAATTCCGTTGAAAAGTAGTGCTTTGCTTTTCTGTTCTTTCATTCGAAACTTGTTCCTGTGCTGTACAGTGCGTTATATCACTTTAGAGTTTTCCTGTATTTTTAATTGTGCAAGTGGCACACATGTGATTTAGTTTACAAAGTAGTGCTTTGTGTTTATATACTTTCTTGGAAACGTGTTCCTGTTAGGAACAAGTTAGGGTTAGGGTTAGTGTTAGGGTTGTGTGAGTTAGGGTTAGGGTTAGGGTTAGGGTTAGGGTTAGGGTTAGGGTTAGGGTTAGGGTTAGGGGCTTAGTGTAAGTTTTAGGATTAGGGTTAGGGTTAGGGTTAGTGTTAGGGGCTTAGGGTTAGGATAAGGGTTATATCACTTTTCAGTTTTCCTGTTATAATAAATAAACTGGCGACATGAATGAGAATTATTTTACAAAGTTGTGCTTTGTGTTTCTATTCTTTTGATGGAAACAGCTTCCTGTGCTGTACAGTTCGATATATCACTTTTCCGTGTTCCTGTTATAATAATTGAATGGGCGACAAGTATGTGAATTAGTTGACAAAGTTGTGCTTTACGTTACTGTTCTTTCGATGGAAACTTGTTCCTGTGCTGTACAGTTCGATATATCACTTTTCATTTTTCCTTTTATAATAATTGAACAGGCGACACGTATTTTTAGTAGTTTACAAAGCTGTGCTTTGTGTTTCTGTTCTTTGGATGGAACCTTGTTTCTGTGCCTTACAGTGCGAGGTAACACTTTTCAGTTTTCCTGTATTCCTAATTGAGCGAGTGGCACACATGGGATTTAGTTTACAAAGTAGTGCTTTGCGTTTATGTTCTTTCATTGGAAAATTGTTCCTGTTAGTAATAAGTTAGGGTTAGGGTTACAGTTAGGCTTAGGGTTAAGGTAGGGTTAGGGTTAGGGATAGGGTTAGGGTTAGGGGTTACGGTTAGTGTTAGCGTTAGGCTTAGGGTTAGTGTTAGCGTTAGGGGCTTAGGGTTACGATTAGCGTTATATTACTTTTCAGTTTTCCTGTTATAATAACTGAACAGGCGACACGAATGTGAATTAGTTTACAAATTTGTGCTTTTCATTTCTGTTCTTGCGATTAAAACTTGTTTCTTTGCCATACACTTCGATATATCGCTTTTCAGTTTTCCTGTATTCCTAATTGAGCGAATGACACACGTGATTTAGTTTACAAAGTACTGCTTTGCTTTTCTGTTCTTCTGTTTGAAACTTGTTTCTCTGCTGTACAGTGTGATATATCACTTTTCAGTTTTCCTGTTATAATAATTGAATGGGCGACACATATGTGAATTAGTTTACAAAGTTGTGCTTTGTGTTTCTGTTCTTTCGAAGGAAACATGTTTCTGTGCTGTTCAGTTCGATATATCACTTTTCAGTTTTCCTGTTATAATAATTGAATGGGCGACACGTATGTGAATTAGTTTACAAAGTTGTGCTTTGCATTTCTCTTCTTTCTATGGAAACTTGTTTCTGTGCCGTACAGTTTGAGATAACACTTTTCAGTTTTCCTGTATTCCTAATTGAGCAAGCGACACACATGTGATTACATTTAAAAGTAGTGCTTTGCTTTTCTGTTCTTTCGTTCGAAACTTGTTCATGTGCTGTACAGTGAGTTATATCACTTTTCAGTTTTCCTGTATTCCTAATAAAGCGAGTGGCACATATGTGATTGAGTTTACAAAGTAGTGCTTTGCGTTTATGTTCTTTCGTTGGACAATTATTCCTGTTAGGAACAAGTTAGGTTTAGGGTTAGGGTTAGGGTTAGGGTTAGGGTTAGGGTTAGGGTTAGAGTTAGCGTTAGGGTTAGTGTTAGGGTTAGGGTTAGGGGCTTAGGGTTAGGGTTAGGTTTATATCACTTTACATTTTTGCTGTAATAATAATCGAACAGGCGACACGAATGTGCATTAGTTTAAAAAGTTGTGCTTTGCATTTCTGTTCTTTCGATGAATACTTGTTTCTTTGCCTTACATTTCGATATATATATCGCTTTTCAGTTTTCTTGTATTCCTAATTGAGTGATCCACTCACATGTGATTTGGTTTACAAAGTAGTGCTTTGCGTTTCTGGTCTTTCGATGAAAACTTGTTTCTTTGCTGTACATTTCGATTTATCCCTTTTCAGTTTCCCTGCATTCCTAATTGAATGAGCAACACACAACTGTGATTTAGTTTACAAAGTAGTGCTTTGCGTTTCTGTTCTTCTGTTGGAAACTTGTTTCTGTGCTGTACAGTGTGATATATCACTTTTCAGTTTTCCTGTATTCCTAATTAAGCGAGCAACACACATGTGATTCCGTTTAAAAGTAGTGCTTTACTTTTCTGTTCTTTCATTCGAAACTTGTTCCTGTGCTGTACAGTGCGTTGTATCTCTTTTCAGTTTTCCTGTATTCCTAATTGAGTGAGTGGCACACATGTGATTTAGTTTACGAAGTAGTGCTTTGCGTTTATGTTCTTTCGGTGGAAACTTGTTCCTTTTAGGAACAAGTTAGGGTTAGGTTTAGGGTTAGTGTTAGTGTTAGGGTTAGAGTTACGGGCTTAGGGTTAGGGTTAGGGTTAGGATTAGGGGCTTAGGGTCAGGGTTAGGGTTGTATCACTTTTCAGTTTTCCTGTTATAATAATTGAAAAGGCGACAAGTATGTGAATTAGTTTACAAAGTAGTGCTTTGCTCTTCGGTTCTTTCGTTGAAAACTTGTTCCTGTGGTATACATTGCGTTATATCACTTTTCAGTTTTCCTGGTATAATAATTGAACAGGCGACACGTATGTGACTTAGTTTACAAAGTAGTGCTTTGTTCTTCTGTTCTTCCATTGGAAACTTGTTCCTGTGCTGTACAGTGCGATATATCACTTTTCAGGTTTCCTGTATTCCTAATTTAGCGAGTGACACACATGTGATTTAGTTTACAAAGTAGTGCTTTGCGTTTATATTCTTTTGTTGGAAACTTGTTCCTGTTCAGAACAAGTTAGGTTTAGGGTTAGGGGTCAGTTTGGGTTTGGGTTAGGATAGGGTTAGGGTTAGTGTTAGGGTTAAGGGTTAGGGTTTGGGTTAGGGTTAGCATTAAGGTTAGGATTACGGGGTTAGGGTTAGTGTTAGGGTTATATCACTTTTCATTTTTCCTGTTATAATAATTGAACAGACAACACGTATGTGAATTAGTTTACAATGTTGTGCCATGCGCTTCTGTTCTTACAATGGAAACTTGTTCCTTTGCCGTACAGTGCGAAATAACACTTTGCAGTTTTCCTGTATTCCTAATTGAGCAAGACACACACATGTGATTCCGTTTAAAAGTAGTGCTCTGGTTTTCTGTTTTTTCGTTGGAAACTTGTTTCTGTGCCGTACTGTGCGAGATAACACTTTTCAGTTTTCCTGTATTCCTAATTGAGCGATCGACACACATGTGATTCCATTTAAAAGTAGTGCTTTGCTTTTCTGTTCTTTTGTTCGAAACTTGTTCCTGTGCTGTACATTGCGTAATATAACTTGTCTATTTTCCTCTATTCCTAAATTAGGGAGTGGCACACATGTGATTTAGTTCACACAGTAGTGCTTTGCATTTATGTTCTTTCATTGGAAACTTGTTCCTGGGAACAAGTTAGCGTTAGCGTTAGGGTTAGGTTAGGTTTAGGGTTAGGGTTATATCACTTTTCAGTTTTCTTGTTATAATAATTGAATGGGCAACATGTATGTGAATTAGTTTACAAAGTTGTGCTTTGAGTTTCTGTTCTTTCGATGGAAACTTGTTTCTGTGCAGTAAAGTGCAAGATAACACTTTTCAGTTTTCCTGTATTCCTAATTGAGCGAGGGGCACACATGTGATTTAGTTTACAAAGTAGTGCTTTGCGTTTATCTTTTTTTGTTGGAAACTTGTTCCTTTTAGGAGCAAGTTAGGGTTAGGTTAGGTTAGGGTTAGGGTTAGGGTTAGGGTTATGTTTAGGGTAAGGGTTAGTGGTTAGGGTTAGTGTTAGGGTTAGGGTTAGGGTTTCAGGGTTAGGGTTATGGTTAGGGTTAGGGTTAGGGTTAGGGTTATATTTCTTTTCAGTTTTCCTGTTATAATAATTGAACAGGCAACACGTATGTGAATTAGTTTATAAAGTTGTGCTTTGCATTTCTGTTCTTCTGTTGGAAACTTCTTCATGTGCTATACAGTGTGATATATCACTTTTCAGGTTTCCTGTATTCCTAATTGAGCAAGGAACACAAATGTGATTTAGTTTACAAATTAGTGCTTTTTGTTTATAATCTTTTGTTGGAAACTTTTTCCTGTTCGGAACAAGTTAGGTTTAGGGTTAGGGTTCGGTTTAGGGTTAGAGTTAGTGTTTGGGTTACGGGTTAGGGTTAGGGGTAGAGTTAAGGTTAGGGTTACGGGGTTAGGGTTAATGTTAGGATTATATCACTTTTCAGTTTTCCTGTTATAATAATTGAACAGGCGACACGTATGTGAATTAGTTTAAAATGTTGTGCGTTGTGCTTCTGTTCTTACGATGGAAACTTGTTCCTGTGCCGTACAGTGCAAAATAACACTTTTCAGTTTTCCTGTATTCCTAATAGAGCAAGCCACACACATGTGATTCCGTTTAAAAGTAGTGCTTTGCTTTTCTGTTTTTTCGTTGGAAACTTCTTCCTGTACTGTACAGTGCGACATATCACTTTTCAGTTTTTCTGTATTCCTAATTGAGCGAGCGACACACATGTGATTTAGTTTACTAAGTAGTGCTTTGCTTTTCCGTTCTTTCCTTTGAAACTTGTTCCTGTGCTGTACAGTGCGATATATCACTTTTCAGTTTTCCTGTATTCCTAATTGAGCGAGCGACACACATGTGATTTATTTTACAAAGTAGTGCTTTTCGTTCATGTTCTTTCATTGGAAACTTGTTGCTGTTTGGAACAACTTAGCGTTAGCGTTAGGGTTAGGTTAGGGTTAGGGTTAGGGTTATATCACTTTTCAGTTTTCTTGTTATAATAATTGAATGGGCAACACGTATGTGAATTAGTTTACAAAGTTGTGCTTTCAGTTTCTGTTCTTTCGATGGAAACTTGTTTCTTTGCCCTACAGTGCGAGATAACACTTTTCAGTTTTCCTGTATTCCTAATTGAGCGAGTGGCACTCATGTGATTTAGTTTACAAAGTAGTGCTTTGCGTTTATGTTTTTTCATTGGAAACTTATTCCTGTTAGGAGCAAGTTAGGGTTAGGGTTAGGGTTAGGGTTAGGGTTAGGGTTAGGGTTAGGGTTAGGTTTAGGGTTAGGGTTAGGGTTAGGGTTAGGGTTATGTTTAGGGGAAGGGTTAGGGGTTAGGATTAGTGGTAGGGTTAGCGTTAGGGTTTTCTGGTTAGGGTTAGGGTTAGGGTTATATTACTTTTCAGTTCCCTTGTTATAATAATTGAACGGGCAACACGTATGTGAATTAGTTTACAATGTCGTGCTTTCCGTTTCTGTTCTTTCGATGGAAACTAGTTTCTGTGCCATACAGCGCGAGATAACACTTTTCAGTTTTCCTATATTCCTAATTGATCGAGCGACACACATGTGATTCCGTTTAAATGTAGTGCTTTCCTTTTCTTTTCTTTCATTTGAAAATCGTTCCTGTGCTGTACAGTTCGATATATCACTTTTCAGATTTCCTGTATTCTTAATTGAGCGAGCGACACACAAGTGATTCCATTTAAAATAGTGTTTTGATCTTCTTTTTTTTTTTTATTGGAAACTTGTTCCTGTGCTGTACAGTGTGATACATCACTTTTCAGTTTTCCTATATTCCTAATTTAGCGAGCGACACACATGTGATTTAGTTTACAAAGTAGTGCTTTGCGTTTCTGTTCTTCTGTTGGAAACTTGTTCCTGTGCTGTACTGTGTGATATATCACTTTTCAGTTTTCCTGTTATAATAATTGAACGGGCGACACGTATGTGAATAAATTTACAAAGTTGTGTTTTGCGTTTCTTTTTTTTCGATGGAAACTTGTTCCTGTGCTGTAGAGTTCGATATGTCACTGTTCAGTTTTCCTGTTATAATAATTGAACGGGCGACACATATGTGAATTAGTTTACAAAGTCGTGCTTTCCGTTTCTGTTCTTTCGATGGAAACTTGTTCTTGTGCTGTACAGGTCGATATATCACTTTTCAGTTTTCCTGTTATAATAATTGATCAGGCGACACGTATGTGAATTAGTTTACAAAGTCGTGCTTTGCGTTTCTGTTCTTTCGATGGAAACTTGTTCCTGTGCTGTACAGTTCGAGATAAAACTTTCCAGTTTTCCTGTATTCCTAATTGAACGAGCGACACACATGTGATTCCTTTTAAAAGTAGTGCTTTGCTTTTCAGTTCTTTTGTTCTAAACTTGTTCCTGTGCTGTACAGTGCATTATATCACTTTTAAGTTTTCCTATATTCCTAATTGAGCTAGTGGCACACATGTTATTTAGTTTACAAAGTAGTGCTTTTATTTTATGTTTTTTCATTGGAAACTTGTTCCTGTTAGGAACAAGTTAGGGTTATGATTAGGGTTAGGGTTAGTGTACGGTTAGATTTAGGGTTAGGGTTACGGTTAGGGGATAGGGTTAGGGTTAGGGTTAGGCTTAGGATTAGGGGCTTAGAGTTAGGGTTAGGGTTATATCACTTTTCAGTTTTCCTGTTATAATAATTGAACGGGTGACATGTATGTGAATTTGTTTACAAAGTTTTGATTTTCATTTCTGTTCTTTCGATGGAAACTTGTTTCTGTGCCTTACAGTGCGAGATAACACTTTTCAGTTTTCCTGTATTCCTAATGGAGCAAGGGACACACATGTGATTCCGTTTAAAAGTAGTGCTTTGCTTTTCTGTTCTTTCGTTCGAAACTTGTTCCTGTGCTGTACCGTGCGTTATATCACTTTTCAGTTTTCCTGTATTCCTAATAGTGCGAGTGGCACACATGTGATTTAGTTTACAAAGTAGTGCTTTGCGTTTATTTTCTTTTGTTGGAAACTTGTTCCTGTTAGGAACAAGTAAGGTTAAGGTTAGGGTTAGGGTTAGGGTAGGGTTAGGTTTAGGGTTAGGGCTGAGGTTAGGGTAGGGTTAGGGTTAGGGTTAGGTTTAGGGGTAAGGGTTAGTGTTAGGCTTAGGGTTAGGGGCTTAGGGTTAGGGTTAGGGTAATATTACTTTTCAGTTTTCCTGTTATAATAATTGAACAGGCAACATGAATGTGAATTAGTTTACAAAGTTGTGCTTTGAGTTTCTGTTCTTTCGATTAAAACTTGTTTCTTTGCTGTACATTTCGATATATCGCTTTTCAGTTTTCCTGTATTCCTAATTGAGGGAGTGGCACACATGTGATTTTGTTTACAAAGTAGTGCTTTGCATTTATCTTCTTTCGTTGGAAACTTGTTCCTGTTAGGAACAACTAGGGGTAGGGTTAGGGTTAGGGATAGGGTAGGGTTAGAGTTAGGGTTAGGGTTAGGGTTAGGGTAGTGTTAGGGTTAGGGTGAAAGACCCTCGTTGGGTGTCTTCTGTCAGGGAGACCCGCTCCCAAGGATCAATGAGACCAGATGTTTGGCTGCAAACAGCCAGAGGCTTTATTCTTTACACAGGTACCTGTGGCGAAAAAGTCTCTCGGAGGACTTGCGTGCCACCTGAGGTGAAAGCTGGGCTTTTTACAGGGTCTCAGAGCAAAAGCGAGGTTACAGAAGCGAGGAGCATGGTTACAGGGAGCTGATTGGTACATTTACATGAAACTACAATTTGAGTCAGAGTTTGGCAGGGACACCATGATATCAGGAACTGGGTGGTCGGAAAGGTCATGATGGCTCTCAATCTTGGGACTGCCACCTGTTGTTTGTCTTAGGGCTCCTATCTTAGCTGGAACAGTCTCAACATTTGTCTTAGGGCCCCTATATCAGCTGGAACAGTCTCACAAACTTCTCACATGGGTGGTCATCACAAATTGATTTTTGGCTCAACTGGGGCAGCCTGACTGCAGACATCCCCAGCAGCTGGGTCTCTTCAGCAAGTTTCTAGTTCCCTCCCTAGCCCACAGAGTTCCTCAAAACAGTGCTGTACAAAATGACATTAGCTGCTTCTAACTTGGGGTGAGGCGGGGGTCTTTCATTCCCCCTTTTTTTTCTAACTTAGAATGGAATCTTTCATTCTAGGGCCTAGGGAGATTTAATTTCTTTCTCCTGCTGTTTGAGGTGATGATACTGCTGGGTTAATACCAATGCTTGTATGACAGAAAACATGTCTTACATGAACTGGATCAGCCGGTTCAGGATACAAGGCCCAAATAACAGAATCAGGAGGATTATGATTAAGGGGCCCATGAGGGATTAGACGAGGGTGGTGAACCAGGGGGCTTTATTGAACCAACTCTTGTACCAGCTCTGTCCTGACTGAAAAGAACTGCTGTCTCTGTCTGAGTCTTTTTATAAGCCAAAGAGAACTATTAGAGGATCTCTCTAGGCTTTTAGCCCAGTTGCTGCAATATTAATGTCCATTTCAGCTAAGCAGATGCCCAAGATAATAGCTAATGCCAGGGAGCCCCTTTTGACTTAGCATTTCAGCTTGCTAGGGGGGATTTGGGCGTAGATCTGTCTTCTGGAGCTTCTTCGAGCTGACCGTTGGACCGTAGGCATCAGGGGCTAGGAAGGCTGAAATACCAGTCAAAGGCTGGGCAATGGGGAAGTCCCAAGCATCTGGTTAGTTGATCTACCCGAAGAGGCAGGGAGCAATCATGTCAGTTTCCAGGAAGTCCAGATTTCAGTTTGCAGCCCAGAGTCAACCAGGTGAAAATCTGCTGAGACAAATTTAGACTAGAGACAGAAGTTAAGATTTGTCTGTTAAATGGAAAAGTGAGGAATCCCAACACCAGGAAAAACTCTTCTGGGATACATTTGAGCTATGCCAGATCTAGGTCTTATGACCTTTTGATTTTTATAAACTCATATAAATTTTTGGTACACAAAAGGAAACTCAGAAAAGTAACATATCAGCAAATCTAATACAGCAACATTTTGAGAGTAACAGATGTGGCAGCCTTTATGGAGTTAACGGCATCTGAGCAGCAGAACTCAGCTTCTTGGCTATTTTTCAAAGTCCAGTCTCTCACAGACTGACCTTGGTGGTCTTACAGTGGACTGCTCTGACCCTGAGAAACTCCGTGCAACCATAGTAACCAGACAGCAGGCTCTGTGCAACCTTGAGTAAACCCTCCTATATTTTGGCTAAGTAAAATTGCTTGCATTAGAAACTGCTTGTACTTTTTTTTACTTAAGTGTTAACCTGATGTCCATTAAATTGATACTTTGATCAGTATGTAGACCAACATTTTTTAGATTTTTATAACCTGAACTCCTATATCCTCAGACCCTATATAAACCTTATATTTTTTATTTAACTATTAATATAAGACATTGGCAACTGATGTAAAGCCTGTGAGCAGGGCAAACCTGTCTTTCTTCTAAATAAGGGATCTAGTACTCTGTGGTTCTAGCTAATGAACTGATCAATGAGCTAACAGTCGATCTAATTGTTTTTTTTTTTTTTCTAGCTGTAAAGCTACTGTAAGCTTAGCATAGCCGTCAAGGTGTTCAGAGACCTGAGAAGGATAAATTATAAGCTAAATATACCAATCCATGTGCCAATCAAAATGACAGGGATGACTAGTTAGTCCATTACCTAGGCAGTGTCCCTGGCTCCTTTGTCTCACGGCATCCTGAACAGAGGCAGTTCTGCCAGGCACATAAGATGAGAGAGTGTTTCTGTGGAGAAAGAAACGAGAGAATGGCCTCACCTCGCCCTTAGCAACGTGAAACATTGACTCCAGGTGTCCACAGTTTTGGCTGGGCCCTAACAGTGGGCCAGTTGGGGCAGTATTGCCCAGTGGTTAGCATACCACAATCCAGAGTTGCAGTCATCTGTCGTTGTCCAAATCTTCTTGGAGACCTTGGGGAGCTACTGCCAGGATTTTGGGACTTTCTGCCACAATAAACTTACATATGTTAAAATGCCATATTCATCAGATCTCTGATAAGCTTGAGAGCCAGCATATCTGAGTTACTCTTTGTTTTTATCATCTGTTTTAAACTGTGTCCTATAAAACAGAATGCTATTTCTCTTTCTGAACTAAAATTAAAGCAAACATTTTAATCAGATACAGTTCATAGAGGGCTAGCAAATCTTGCTGATCCTACCACTTTGTATTAAAATTGAACAGTAAAAAAAGCTTTGCACTTAACACTAATCAGAGGACTGAACATAACTGAGAGACCTAAACAAAATGGTGGTAAACTAATGTCTCCACCCTCTTTATCTCTGAACGAGCATGGCGGCTGGCCACATGTAACTGAACTCAGCTGGAAGTCCTAAACAAATATGGCAGCAAAACTACAGCTTTATGTGCTCTCTATCCCCGAACCATCATGGCAGCTAGCCATGTGTTAGCACAGGCTGTGACTGACAATACCAAACATAGCCATTAGGTGCTGTTGATGACACAGCAAACACTATGGAGCATCCATAATCCCCCATAACCAAAAGTTCCCAGTGATCAAACAAGCTTTAGAAACAACTGCATAACAGAATAATTTTAAACTGTAAGAATTACTTTAGCCATACCATACCTAAGAAAAAAAAGAATTTTTTTCTTTTTTTAAAAGAGCATTAAAAATTTTTTTGGAATGAGGAATCACCAGCCTTTTTAAATGAAGTACAACATATTTTAAACTACAGTTCTTTTTTAAATCATATTAACTCTCTGGCTATTTATAACACATCCACTAACCTTCTGCAACATTCCATACCTTTAGGTTTCTAGCTTTCTTTTTCTGGCTTAACCAGACATGCTTACTTTCTTTCTTTCTTTTTTGCTTTTGAGACAACATAAAAACTCTCACTAAAATCTTTTCCATTCTGACATGATCCTGCTGAAACCCAAGAGTTATTGCTTAAAAATTCTGATAAATTGTAAATGTTTTATGCTCTTAAACATCTAAACAATTTTTAAAACTCGTCCCTGCAATATCAAAGCAAAGTATCTTTTTTAGGAGTGAATTTACAAAGCATAACCATAATTTTAAAAGTCGAAACTAGATTTTAAGACCAAAATTTATCAGTGAAAACAACCTAATCTTCAGAACCAATATCAACTTAGAATAAGACTTTCTTCTTATCCTAAAAGGAAATAAAATCATTTTGACTCAGAGATTTTGCAACCTTTGTTTTTTTCCTGAGCCACACCATGTGGCAATTTACATTGTTGTTATTTAAACATATGCATTTATAGACCCTACAAACACATAGACACATATCGTGTTTAAAACAAAATTTGAATTTAACCTTAAACATACCCAATTATTTTTTATCATATCAACCATTTAAGACCAGTTGAAAACAATTGTATAATGGCCATATATTTAAACAGACAGACTCAGCTGCAATTCTAAACATTACAGTAAGTACAGTTTATTTTTCTAAATTACTGTTTGATCTGTAAGTTGCAAGCCCCCTAGGTGGGAGGAGGGAAGAGAGGAGCAAGAGGGCGTGGTGAGCTCTTGCTGCTTACTTCCCTGCTAAGCTGGCATGAAGGCAAGGGGGAGGAGTTTTTTCCTCACTCTCAGCAGCCAGAGCAGCTCCTATCATGGAGCAGCTACGGTGCCAATCCCCACCTAGCCATGTCTAAGGACTTCCACCCAGCAAGCCCATGAGCCTTGCCTGCTCCCTTAGCTCCCTTGTGAGGGCTACTGTAGCTTACCTCCTCCACAGGTCCTGAACCTGATTCCTGGCTGGGCCTCTCCCCTCACCCGTGCTCTTTTGCTGTAAAGTTAAACTTTTGGGAGTAGTGACAGTTTGTCCCATTTTTTCAGATAGACAGAAAACACTTATTACACTTACTACAAAAATCAGACAGACAGAACACAACACAAGCTGCACGGCACAAAATAAGACACAAAACTGAAAGCAAAAATTCAGATGGAGACTGTGTCGGAGGTCCGGTTCCTCCGTCTCCCAGATGAAGCACTTAGCCTTCGGACAGGGGCGAGGCCCTGAGAAGTCCGAGTCGGCTAGTGCTTCCAAACAGACGAGAGCCGAAAAATTGGCTCTCTCCCCACTCAGATGGGAACCGAGAAAACGGCTCCCTACAGAACACTCCTGAGACGTCTCCCAGGAGCTGCAGAAAGAAAGTCCGAGTTCGTCAACTCCTTTCGATTTCTGCAATACAGGTGACTTGGGCCAAGCCTCAGATTCAGATGCAAACACTCAAGACAGAAACGAAACCAACTGACACGCACAGACAAACAAGTTTTGCCGGCAATCTTACCTCCCGAATTGGGGTTGGTGGTCCCTGGGAAGGGGTCTCGATCTCGCTGGGGCCTCCAAATGAAAGACTCCCGTTGGGTGTCTTCCGTCAGGGAGACCCCCCTCCCAAGGATCAACAAGACCAGATGTTCGGCTGCAAACAGCCAGAGGCTTTATTCTTTACACAGGTACCTGGGGCGACAAATTCTCTCGGAGGACTTGCGCGCCCCCTGAGTGGAAAGCTGGGCTTTTTATAGGGTCTCAGAGCAAAAGCGCGGTAACAGAAGCGAGGAGCATGGTTACAGGGAGCTGATTGGTACATTTACATGAAACTACAATTTGAGTCAGAGTTTGGCAGGGACACCATGATATCAGGAACTGGGTGGTCGGAACGGTCATGATGACTTTTAATCTTGGGACCGCCACCTGTTGTTTGTCTTAGGGCTCCTATCTTAGCTGGAACAGTCTCAATATTTGTCTTAGGGCCCCTATCTCAGCTGGAACAGTCTCACAAATTTCTCACATGGGTGGTCAGCACAAATTGATTTTTGGCTCAACTGGGGCAGCCTGACTGCAGATATCCCCAGCAGCTGGGTCTCTTCAGCAAGTTTCTAGTTCCCTCCCTAGCCCACAGAGTTCCTCAAAACAGTGCTGTACGAAATGACATTAGCTGCTTCTAACTTGGGGTGAGGCGGGGGTCTTTAAAGGGTTAGGGTTAGGGGTTAGGGGTTAGGATTAGGGTTAGGGTAAGGGGTTAAGGTTAGGGTTAACGTTAGGGTTAGGGGCTTAGGGTTAGGGTTAGGGTTATATCACTTTTCAGTTTTCCTGTTATAATAATTGAACAGGCGACACAAATGTGAATTAGTTTAAAAGTTGTGCTTTGTGTTTCTGTTCTTTTGATGAAAACTTCTTTCTTTGGCGTACATTTCAATATATCGCTTTTCATTTTTCCTGTATTCCCAACTGAGAGAGCAACACACATGTGGTTTAGTTTACAAAGTAGTGCTTTGTGTTTCTGTTCTTTTGATGAAAACTTGTTCCTGTGCTGTACAGTTCCTAACATAGCATTTTGGTTTTCCTGTATTCCTAATTGAGCGAGCGACACACATGTGATTTAGTTTACAAAGTAGTGCTTTACGTTTCTGTTCTTCTGTTAGAAACTTGTTTCTGTGCTGTACAGTGTGATATATCAATTTTCAGTTTTCCTGTTATAATAATTGAACTGGCAACACGAATGTGAATTAGTTTACAAAGTTGTGCTTTGCGTTTCTATTCTTTCGATGGAAACTTGTTTCTGTGACTTACACTGCGAGATAACACTTTTCAGTTTTCCTGTATTCCTAATTGAGCAAGCGACACACATGTGATTCCGTTTAAAAATAGTGCTTTGTGTTTCTGTTCTTCTGTTGGAAACTTGTTTCTGTGCTGTCCAGTGTGATATATCACTTTTCAGTTTTCCTGTTATAATAATTGAACAGGCGACACGAATGTGAATTAGTTTACAAAATTGTGCTTTGCGTTTCTGTTCTTTCGATGAAAACTTGTTCCTGTTAGAAACAAGTTAGGGTTAGGGTTAGGGTTAGTTTTAGAGTTAGGGTTAGGGATAGGGTAGGGTTAGGGTTAGAGTTAGGGTTACGGTTAGGTTTAAGGTAGAGTTAGGGTTAGGGTTAAGGGTTGGGGTTAGGGTTAGGGATAGGGTTAGGGTTAGGGTTAGGGGCTTAGGGTTAGGGTTAGGGTTACGGTTAGGGGCTTAGGGTTAGGGTTAGGGTTAGGGTTAGGGTTAGGTAGGTTTAGGGTTAGGGTTAGGGTTAGGGTTAGGGGATAGGTTTAGGGATAGGGTTAGGGTTAGGGTTAGGGTTACGGTTTCGGTTAGGGGCTTAGGAGTAGGGTAAGGGTTGTATCACTTTTCAGTTTTCCTGTTATAATAATTGAACAGGCGACGTGAATGTGAATTAGTTTACAAAGTTGTGCTTTGCGTTTCTGTTCTTTCGATGGAAGCAGGTTCCTGTGCTGTAAAGTTCGATATATCACTTTTCAGTATTCCTGTTATAATAAATGAACGGGCGACACGTATGTGAATTAGTTTACAAAGTTGTGCTTTGCGTTTCTGTTCTTTCGTTGGAAACTTGTTACTGTTAGGAACAAGTTAGGGTAAGGGTAGGGTTAGGGGTAGAGTTAGGGTTAGGCTTACGGTTAGGGTAGGGTTAGGGTTAGGGTTAGGGTTAGGTTTAGGGTAGGGTTAGGGTTAGGGTTAGGGGTTAGGGTTAGGGTTAGGTTTAGGATTAGGGTTAGGCGCTTAAGGTTAGGGTTAGGGTTAGGTTTAGGGTAGGGTTAGGGTTAGGGTTAGGGGCTTAGTGATAGCGTTAAGTTTATATCACTTTTCAGTTTTCCTGTTATAATAATTGAACAGGCGACAAGAATGTGAATTAGTTTACAAAGTTGTGCTTTGCATTTCTGTTCTTTCAATGGAAGCAGGTTCCTGTGCTGTACAGTTCGATAAATCACTTTTCAGTTTTCCTTTTATAATAATTAAACGGGCAACATGTATGTGAATTAGTTTACAACGTTGTGCTTTGCGTTTCTGTTCTTACGATGGAAACTTTTTTCTGTGCCTTACAGTGCAAGATAACACTTTTTAGTTTTCCTGTATTCCTTATTGAGCGAGCGACACACATGTGATTCCGTTTAAAACTAGTGCTTTGCTTTTCTGTTCTTTTGTTCGAAACTTGTTCCTGTGCTGTACAGTGCGTTCTATCACTTTTCAGTTTTCCTGTATTCCTAATTGAGCGTGTTGCACACATGTGATTTAGTTTACAAAGTAGTGCTTTGCGTTTATGTTCTTTCGTTGGAAACTTGTTCTTCTTAGGAAAAAGTTAGGTTAAGGTTAGGGTTAGGGGTAGGGTTAGGGTTAGGGTTAGGGTTAGGGTTAGGGTAGGGTTAGGGTTAGGGTTAGGGTTAGGGGCTAGGGGGTTAGGGTTAGGGTTAGGTTTAGGGTTAGGTTTAGGGTTAGGTTAGGGTTAGGGTTAGCGTTAGGGGTTAGGTTTACGGATAGGGTAGGGTTAATGTTAGGGTTAGGGGCTTAGGGTTAGGGTTGGGGTTAGGGTTAGGCTTAGGGTTAGGGGCTCAGTGTTAGGGTTAGGGGCTTAGGGTTAGGGTTAGGGTTAGGGTTAGGGTCTTAGGGTTAGAGTTAAGGTTAGGGTAGGTTTAAGGTTAGTGTTAGGGTTAGGGTTAGGGGTTAGGTTTAGGGATAGGTTTAGGGTTAGGGTTACGGTTAGGGTTAGGGGCTTTGGATTAGGGTTAGTGTTGTATCACTTTTCAGTTTTCCTGTATTCCTAATTGAGCGAGCAACACACATGTGATTCCGTTTAAAAATAGTGCTTTGTATTTCTGTTCTTCTGTTGGAAACTTGTTTCTGTGCTGTCGAGTGTGATATATCACTTTTCAGTTTTCCTGTTATAATAATTGAACAGGCGACACGAATGTGAATTAGTTTATAAAATTGTGCTTTGCGTTTCTGTTATTTCGATGAAAACTTGTTCCTTTTAGAAACAAGTTAGGGTTAGGGTTAGGGTTAGTTTTAGGGTTAGGGTTAGGGATAGGTTAGGGTTAGAGTTAGGGTTAGGGTTAGGGCTAGGGTGAGGTTTAAGGTAGGGTTAGGGTTAGGGTTAGGGGTTGGGGTTAGGGTTAGGGATAGGGTTAGGGTTAGGGTTAGGGGCTTAGGGTTAGGGTTAGGGTTAGGGTTAGGGTTAGGGTTAGGTAGGTTTAGGGTTAGGGTTAGGGTTAGTGTTAGGGGATAGGTTTAGGGATAGGGTTAGGGTTAGGGTTAAAATTCTGGTTTGGTTAGGGGCTTAGGAGTAGGGTTAGGGTTGTATCACTTTTCAGTTTTCCTGTTATAATAATTGAACAGGCGACGTGAATGTGAATTAGTTTACAAAGTTGTGCTTTGCGTTTCTGTTCTTTCGATGGAAGCAGGTTCCTGTGCTGTAAAGTTCGATATATCACTTTTCAGTTTTCCTGTTATAATAATTGAACGGGCGACACGTATGTGAATTAGTTTACAAAGTTGTGCTTTGCATTTCTGTTCTTTCGATGGAAGCAGGTTCCTGTGCTGTACAGTTCGATATATCACTTTTCAGTTTTCCTTTTATAATAATTAAACGGGCAACATGTATGTGAATTGGTTTACAACGTTGTGCTTTCCGTTTCTGTTCTTAAGATGTTTAAAAGTAGTGCTTTGCTTTTTTGTTCTTTTGTTCGAAATTTTTTTCCTGTGCTGTACAGTGCGTTATATCACTTTTCAGTTTTCCTGTATTCCTAACTGAGCGTGTGGCACACATGTGATTTAGTTTACAAAGTAGTGCTTTGTGTTTATGTTCTTTTGTTGGAAACTTATTCCTGTTAGGAACAAGTTAGGGTTAGGTTTAGGTTTAGGGTTAGGTTTAGGTTTAGTCTTAGGGTTAGGGTTAGGGTTAGGGTAGGGTTAGGGTGAGGGTTAGGGTTAGGGTTAGGGTTAGGGTTAGGATTAGGTTTAGGATAGGGTTAGGGTTAGGGTTAGGGTTAGGGTTAGGGTTAGGGATAGGGTTAGAATTAGGGTTAGGGTTAGTGTTAGGGTTAGGTTAGGGTTAGGTTTAGGGTTAGACTTAGGGTTAGGGGCTCAGTGTTAGGGTTAGGGGCTCAGTGTTAGGGTTAGGTTCATATCACTTTTCAGTTTTCCTGTTATAATAATTGAACAGGCAACAAGAATGTGAATTAGTTTACAAAGTTGTGCTTTGCATTTTTGTTCATTCGATGGAAGCAGGTTCCTATGCTGTACAGTTCGATATATCACTTTTCAGTTTTCCTGTTATAATAATTGAACGGACAACATGTATGTGAATTGGAATACAAAGTTGTGCTTTGCGTTTCTGTTCTTTCGATGGAAACTTGTTTCTGTGCCTTACAGTGCGAGATAACACTTTTCAGTTTTCCTGTATTCCTAATTGAACGAGCGACACACATGTGATTCCTTTTAAAAGTAGTGCTTTGCTTTTCTGTTCTTTTGTTCGAAACTTGTTCCTGTGCTGTACAGTGCGTTCTATCACTTTTCAGTTTTCCTGTATTCCTAATTGAGCGTGTTGCACACATGTGATTTAGTTTACAAAGTAGTGCTTTGCGTTTATGTTCTTTCGTTGGAAATTTGCTCCTGTTAGGAACAAGTTAGGGTAAGATTAGGGTTAGGGTTAGGGTTAGGGGTAGGGTTAGGGTTAGGGTTAGGGTAGGGTTAGGGTTAGGGTATGATTAGGGTTAGGGTTATGGTTACGGTTAGGGTTAGGGTAGGGTTAGCGTTAGGGTTAGGGGTTTGCGTTAGGGTTAGGGTTAGGGTTAGGGGCTTAGGGTTAGGCTTAGGGTTAGGGTTAGGGGCTTAGGGTTAGGGTTAAGGTTAGGGTAGGTTTAGGGTTAGGGTTAGGGTTAGGGTTAGGGGTAGGTTAGGGGTTAGGTTTAGGGATAGGTTTGTGTTAGGGTTAGGGGTTGGGGTTAGAGTTAGGGTTAGGGTTAGAGTTAGGGGCTTAGGGTTAGGCTTAGGGTTAGGCTTAGGGGCTTAGTGTTAGGTTTAGGGTTAGGGTTAGGGGTTAGGTTTAGGGATAGGGTTAGGGTTAGGGTTAGGGTTAGGGTTACAGTTACAGTTGGGGGCTTAGGATTAGGGTTAGGGTTGTATCACTTTTCAGTTTTCCTGTTATTATAATTGAACAGGCGACGTGACTGTGAATCAGTTTACAAAGTTGTGCTTTGCGTTTCTGTTCTTAGGAACAAGTTAGGGTAAGGGTAGGGTAAGGGGTAAATTTAGGGTTAGGCTTAGGGTTAGGGTAGGGTTAGGGTTAGGGTTAGGTTTAGGGTAGGGTTAGGTTTAGGGTTAGGATTAGGGTTAGGCGCTTAATGTTAGGGTTAGGGTTAGTTTTAGGGTTAGATTTAGGGTAGGGTTAGGGTTAGGGTTAGGGTTAGGGGTTAGGTTTAGGTTTAGGGTTAGGGTTAGGGTTAGGGTTAGGGGCTTAGGGTTAGGGTTAGGGTTAGGGTTAGGGGCTCAGTGTTAGGGTTAGGTTTATATCACTTTTCAGTTTTCCTGTTATAACTATTGAACAGGCAACATTAATGTGAATTAGTTTACAAAGTTGTGCTTTGCATTTCTGTTCTTTCGATGGAAGCAGGTTCCTATGCTGTACAGTTGGATATATCGCTTTTCAGTTTTCCTGTTATAATAATTGAACGGGCAACATGTATGTGAATTGGATTACAACGTTGTGCTTTGCGTTTCTGTTCTTTTGATGGAAACTTGTTTCTGTGCCTTACAGTGCAAGATAACACTTTTCAGTTTTCCTGTATTCCTAATTGCACAAGCGACACACATGTGATTCCTTTTAAAAGTAGTGCTTTGCTTTTCAGTTCTTTTGTTCGAAACTTGTTCCTGTGCTGTACAGTGAGTTCTATCACTTTTCAGTTTTCCTGTGTTCCTAATTGAGCGAGCGACACACATGTGATTTAGTTTACAAAGTAGTGCTTTGCATTTATGTTCTTTCGTTGGAAACTTGTTCCTGTTAGGGGTAGGGTTAGGGTTAGGGTTAGGGTAGAGTTAGGGTTAGGGTAGGGTTAGGTTTAGGGTTAGAGTCAGGGTTAGGTTTAGGGTAGGGTTAGGTTTAGGTTAGGTTTAGGGTTAGGGTTAGGGTTAGGGTTAGGGTTAGGGGGTTTAGGGTTTAGGGTTAGGGTTAGGGTTAGGGTTAGGGTTTGGGTTAGGGTTAGGGTAGGGTTAGGGTTAGGGTATGGTTAGGGTTAGTGTTAGGGTTAGGGTTAGTGTTAGGGTTTGGGTTAGGTTTAGGGTGGGGTTAGCGTTAGGGTTAGGGGTTTGGGTTAGGGGTTAGGGTTAGGGTTAGGGTTAGGGCTTAGGGGTTAGGTTTAGGGTCAGGGTTAGGGGCTTAGGGTTAGGGTTAAGGGTTAGGTTAGGTTTAGGTTTAGGGTTAGGGTTAGTGTTAGGGGTTAGGTTTAGGGATAGGGTTAGGGTTAGGGGTTGGGGTTATGGTTAGGGGTTAGGGTTAGGGTTAGGGGCTTAGGGTTAGGCTTAGGGTTAGGGTTAGGGGCTTAGTGTTAGGTTTAGTTTAGGGTTAGGGTTAGGGGGTTAGGGTTAGGGTTATAGTTACAGTTGGGGGCTTAGGATTAGGGTTAGGGTTGTATCACTTTTCAGTTTTCCTGTTATTATAATTGAACAGGCGACGTGACTGTGAATCAGTTTACAAAGTTGTGCTTTGCGTTTCTGTTCTTAGGAACAAGTTAGGGTAAGGGTAGGGTTAGGGGTAGATTTAGGGTTAGGCTTAGGGTTAGGGTAGGGTTAGGGTTAGGGTTAGGTTTAGGGTAGGGTTAGGTTTAGCGTTAGGATTAGGGTTATGGTAGAGCTTAAGGTTAGGGGTTAGGGTTAGTTTTAGGGTTAGATTTTAGGGTAGGGTTAGGGTTAGGGTTAGGGTTAGGGTTAGGTTTAGGTTTAGGGTTAGGGTTAGGGTTAGGGTTAGGGGCTTAGGGTTAGGGTTAGGGATAGGGTTAGGGGCTCAGTGTTAGGGTTAGGTTCATATCACTTTTCAGTTTTCATGTTATAATAATTGAACAGGCAACAAGAATGTGAAATAGTTTACAAAGTTGTGCTTTTCATTTCTGTTCTTTCGATGGAAGCAGGTTCCTATGCTGTACAGTTCGATATATCACTTTTCAGTTTTCCTGTTATAATAATTGAATGGACAACATGTATGTGAATTGGATTACAACGTTGTGCTTTGCGTTTCTGTTCTTTCGATGGAAACTTGTTTCTGTGCCTTACAGTGCGAGATAACACTTTTCAGTTTTCCTGTATTCCTAATTGCGCGAGCAACACACATGTGATTCCTTTTAAAAGTAGTGCTTTGCTTTTCTGTTCTTTTGTTCGAAACTTGTTCCTGTGCTGTACAGTGCGTTCTATCACTGTTCAGTTTTCCTGTGTTCCTAATTGAGCAAGCGACACACATGTGATTTAGTTTACAAAGTAGTGCTTTGCATTTATGTTCTTTCGTTGGAAACTTGTTCCTGTTAGGGGTAGGGTTAGGGTTAGGGTTAGGGTAGGGTTAGGGTTAGGGTAGGGTTAGGTTTAGGGTTACAGTCAGGGTTAGGTTTAGGGTAGGGTTAGGTTTTAGGTTAGGTTTAGGGTTAGGGTTAGGGTTAGGGTTAGGGGTTAGGTTTAGGGATAGGGTTAGGGTTAAGGTTAGGGTTAGGGTTAGGTTTAGGGTTAGAGTTAGGGTTAGGTTTTGGGTAGGGTTAGGTTTAGGTTAGGATTAGGGTTAGGTTAGGCTAGGGGTTGGGGTTAGGGTTAGGGTTAGGGTTAGGGTTAGGGTTAGGTTAGGTTAGGTTAGGGGCTTGGGGTTAGTGTTAGGGTTATGGTAGGTTTAGGGTTAGGGTTAGGGTTAGGGTTAGGTGTTAGGTTCAGGGATAGAGTTATAGTTAGGGTTTGGAGTTCTGGTTAGGGTCAAGGGCTTAGGATTATGGTTAGGGTTGTATCACTTTTCAGTTTTCCTGTTATAATAATTGAACAGGCAACGTGACTGTGAATTAGTTTACAAAGTTGTGCTTTGCGTTTCTGTTCTTAGGAACAAGTTAGGGTAAGGGTAGGTTTAGGGGTAGAGTTAGGGTTAGGCTTAGGGTTAGGGTAGGGTTAGAGTTAGGGTTAGTTTTAGGGTTAGCTTTAGGGTAGGGTTAGGGTTAATGTTAGGTTTATGGTTTAGGTTTAGGGTTAGGGTTAGGGTTAGGGTTAGGGGCTTAGGGTTAGGGTTAGGGTTATGGTAGGTTTAGGGTTAGGGTTAGGGTTAGGGTTAGGGTTAGGGTTAGGTGTTCGGATCAGGGATAGAGTTAGGGTAAGGGTTTGGGTTACGGTTAGGGTCAAGGGCTTAGGATTATGGTTAGGGTTGTATCACTTTTCAGTTTTTCTGTTATAATAATTGAACAGGCGACATGAATGTGAAATAGTTTACAAAGTTGTGCTTTGCATTTCTGTTCTTTCGATGGAAGCAGGTTCCTATGCTGTACAGTTCAATATATCACTTTTCAGTTTTCCTGTTATAATAATTGAATGAGCAACATGTATGTGAATTGGATTACAATGTTGTGCTTTGCGTTTCTGTTCTTTCGATGGAAACTTGTTTCTGTGCCTTACAGTGCGAGATAACACTTTTCAGTTTTCCTGTATTCCTAATTGCGCGAACGACACAAATGTGATTCCTTTTAAAAGTAGTGCTTTGCTTTTCTGTTTTTTGTTCGAAACTTGTTCCTTTGCTGTACAGTGAGTTCTATCACTTTTCAGTTTTCCTCTGTTCCTAATTGAGCGTGTTGCACACATGTGATTTAGTTTACAAAGTAGTGCTTTGCGTTTATGTTCTTTCGTTGGAAATTTGTTCCTGTTAGGAACAAGTTAGGGTAAGGTTAGGGTTAGGGTTAGGGGTAGGGTTTGGGGTTAGGGTTAGGGTTAGGGTTAGGGGCTTAGGGTTAGTGTTAGGGATAGGGTTAGGGGCTCAGTGTTAGGGTTAGTGTTAGGGTTAGGGTAGGTTTAGGGTTAGGGTTAGGGTTAGGGTTAGGGTTAGGGTTAGGGGTTAGGTTTAGGGATAGGGTTAGGGTTAGGGTTAGGGTTAGGGTTAGGCTTAGGGTTAGGGTTAGGGTTAGGGGCTCAGTGTTAGGGTTAGGTTTATATCACTTTTCAGTTTTCATGTTATAATAATTGAACAGGCAACAATGTATGTGAATTAGTTTACAAAGTTGTGCTTTGCATTTCTGTTCTTTCGATGGAAGCAGGTTTCTATGCTGTACAGTTCGATATATCACTTTTCAGTTTTCCTGTTATAATAATTGGCGGACAACATGTATGTGAATTGGATTACAACGTTGTGCTTTGCGTTTCTGTTCTTTTGATGGAAACTTGTTTCTGTGCCTTACAGTGCGAGATAACACTTTTCAGTTTTCTTGTAATCCTAATTGGCGAGCACACACATGTGATTCCTTTTAAAAGTAGTGCTTTGCTTTTCTGTTCTTTTGTTGAAACTTGTTCCTGTGCTGTACAGTCGTTCTATCACTTTTCAGTTTTCCTGTATTCCTAATTGAGCGTGTTGCACACATGTGATTTCGTTTACAAAGTAATGCTTTGCGTTTATGTTCTTTCGTTGGAATCTTTTCCAGTTAGGAACAAGTTAGGGTTAAAGTTAGGGTTAGGGTTAGGGTTAGGGGGGTAGGGTTAGGGTTAGGGTTAGGGTAGGGTTAGGGTTAGGGGTATGATTAGGGTTAGGGTTAGGGTTAGGGTTAGGTTCAGGGTAGGGTTAGGGTTAGGGTTATGTGTTTGGGTTAGGGTTAGGGTTAGTGTTAGGGTTAGGGCCTTAGGGTTAAAGTTAGGGTTAGGGCTAGGGGCTGAGTGTTAGGGTTAGGTTTATATGACTTTTCAGTTTTCCTGTTATAATAATTGAACAGGCAACATGAATGTGAATTAGTTTACAAAGTTGTGCTTTGCATTTCTGTTCTTTCAATGGAAGCAGGTTCCTATGCTGTACAGTTCCATATTTCACTTTTCAGTTTTCCTGTTATAATAATTGAACGGGCAACATGTATGTGAATTGGATTACAACATTCTGCTTTGTGTTTCTGTTCTTTCGACGGAAACTTGTTTCTGTGCCTTACAGTGCAAGATAACACATTTCAGTTTTCCTGTATTCCTAATTGCGCGAGCAACACACATGTGATTCCTTTTAAAAGTATTGCTTTGCTTTTCTGTTCTTTTGTTCGAAACTTGTTCCTGTGCTGTACAGTGTGTTCTATCACTTTTCAGTTTTCCGGTATTCCTAATTGAGCGTGTGGCACACATGTGATTTAGTTTACAAAGTAGTGCTTTGCGTTTATGTTCTTTCGTTGGAAATTTGTTCCTTTTAGGAACAAGTTTGATAAGAGTTAGGGTTAGGGTTAGGGTAGGGTTTGGGGTTATGGTTAGGGTTAGGGTTAGGGGCTTAGGGTTAGTGTTAGGGATAGGGTTAGGGGCTCAGTGTTAGGGTTAGTGTTAGGGTTAGGGTAGGTTTAGGGTTAGGGTTAGGGTTACGGTTAGGGTTAGGGGTTAGGTTTAGGGATAGGGTTAGGGTTAGGGTTAGGGGCTTAGGGTTAGGGTTAGGGGCTCAGTGTTAGGGTTAGGTTTATATCACTTTTCAGTTTTCATGTTATAATAATTGAACGGGCAACATTTATGTGAATTGGATTACAACGTTGTGCTTTGCGTTTCTCTTCTTTCGATGGAAACTTGTTTCTGTGCCTTACAGTGCGAGATAACACTTTTCAGTTTTCCTGTATTCCTAATTGCGCGAGCAACACACATGTGATCCCTTTTAAAAGTAGTGCTTTGCTTTTCTGTTCTTTTGTTCGAAACTTGTTCCTGTGCTGTACAGTGCGTTCTATCACTTTTCAGTTTTCCTCTGTTCCTAATTGAGCGTGTTGCACACATGTGATTTAGTTTACAAAGTAATGTTTTGCGTTTATGTTCTGTCGTTGGAATCTTTTCCAGTTAGGAACAAGTTAGGGTAAGGTTAGGGTTAGGGTTAGGGTTAGGGAGTAGGGTTAGGTTTAGGGTTAGTGTAGGGTTAGGGTTAGGGTATGATTAGGGTTAGGGTTAGGGTTAGGGTTAGGTTCAGGGTAGGGTTAGGGTTAGGGTTATGTTTGGGTTAGGGTTAGGGTTAGGGTTATGGTTAGGGAC